>MU181924.1:720814-736600 GCA_016904865.1 Pissodes strobi | reverse complement strand
TTTGAAAAATACAGTTTTTTGTATCTTTAATTCAAGATGGGGGCTCGAGCGGGGCCCCCCCCCCCCCCCACGTTCGAAAACTTGGATTTTTTTTATCAAGACCTAAACCTTAACAACATATTAAAAAATTACTATTACACCACCTTTTGTATGGCAGATGCCTTTAATGGCCCCCATTGATTGGGGTACTTGATGGGTTGTTTTTGCTTTATCTCGGAAGCGAGAGAAATATCCTGGAACATATCCAAATATGTTCACTTTTCTATAGTGAATTGCAACGAGACAACGAACCCAAGCTAGTCTTTTGTTGTACCTGTTCCACGTATTTCTAGCTTTTATAATGCTACGTCTATTAAAACCTAACAGTGCTGTCCCTGGAGCTGCGTTTTTAATGTTAAGCAAATGAGCAGCACGAACCAATTATAATACATATTTTGACATTTTAAGGCTTATATCCGAATTGTTAATGTGAACCAATTTCAATCATACAAGTGATTACAAGCTCGCACGTTTGTTTCTGAGAACAATTTTTATTTTTTAAACCAAACTAACCCCCTTGTAGATCTTTTTTATTCATCGCAGGAACTTATTACATCTAGTAAAATTTGACAGGAATTGAAATTTTCTATTGTTGGATTGTATTTGTCAGATATATGGTATTTTAAGTATAGCTTTAAAATTATGTATGTATTTTGTTCAATTTTTCTTTAATTGTTGAATATAATGGGGTATTTATTTGTTCTAATTGTGTGTTTTATTACCTTAGACATTAATGAATTTTGTGGATTATCGATCTTGATAGAGGTTGGTTAAGAAACATTTTTGTTTCAAACTTTTACTAAATGCAGAACATCGTATGCCGTTATCTCAACTTGAATTTTATCTTAATATGCAGCGATTCAATTGGTCAGGAGTTTATATTTAGTTTTATCATTTCGATATCTATTTTGAACGGATTTTCCCATTTAAAGTTTTGTCTTTATATTAATTTTTTTTTAGAAAGTACTGAGCGTTCAATACCCGAAATCAATAAAATTTATCGAACATAATTTTCAGTGATGAGACAACAGAAGACCAGGAATGTTTAATCGAAAGACCAGCAAGGGAAGGAAAAACCTGCATGTCAAAATTCAAAGAAGAAGGTCCCTTCAGAATTGATGTGGTCTTCTTGGGGATCAACTTAAATGGAAATCTAACAGAATTATTGCAATATGAAATCGAGGCGTATTTATTGCCCATTAATAAATATGCAGATGTGATATGATATGGAAATGGCGTCCCGCAACATAATGTTGTGCAAGTTACCAACTTTCTTAATAACGGGTATAATTTTTGGAAAGGGAGACATGGGCAGTTGAAATAGCAATCAAATAGACCCGACCTCTCACCACTAGATTTTTTTGTGGACTGCTCAAAAACTCAATTTATTACAATAGACCAAGAATTACTCAAAAAATTTGGAAGGAAGAATACGCCAGGTGATCAACGGTTTAAATACCTAGACATTAATCTCACTTTACCTACGAAGAGCCATTCACAGTTTTTTCTAAAGGTTTCTATCGGAAAATCTTCTTTCTTCTTTGATATTTATACGAGCTCTTGAAGCGCTCTTCTCATTTAAGTAAAATAATGGAATCATATCGTGTTTTTCTTGTTTCACATTAATTTTAAATTTGCAAACACATATTTTGAAACCGAGTGGATGAAATATAGACTAACCATATATATTTCAAATCAAGGAAAGCAAATATTTTTAAATATGAAATAATTTACACGGTGTTCCATTTAAAAAAAAAATGACAACCTGCAGAAATGATTTTGCGCTTTTGATGGAAAATTTAAGAAAATTAAGCTTATGTAGTTGTGTGCTAAAATATATGGGAAATAGCATGGTTAAAAATATTAAGAACACACGTGTTCTTATAAAATGCCGAATAGATACGTCATACATTTTCAACAATTTTTTTTTGCATTTTTCCTATTGAATCATACAGCTTATTATAACAAAAAGCTTGCCATAAAATTATATCTTCTTTTGCAACGTTTTGGAATTAGGGGATGTGGAGAATATTTTTAGAATATTTATTACTATTTAACGAAAACTATTGTCAATAAAATAAAATATGTTAAATGGATTTACGTCATATCATTCATATGCTAAAAATGAGGAAAAGTATGCGCAATAACAAAAACATGTCGATTTGCATTCTTATCTGGTATATAGTATTTTTTGAAAATTAATACATGCATTCTTCAAATAAGCTTCTAATTTCTACCAACGTTATAAAAACGTTTGAAACAACTGAAGGCTTTCAGTAGTCAAAAAATGAATGCCTCATTCTCATTAGTAGTCTTGGGCGTTGTTTTTTATTTAACGTGTGTTGGAACATCTAGTGGAGATAAAAGTAACGGTAATTAATTTGTGTTATCTACACCATGTCGGGGCAGATATAGCCAAAACAGTAGCTGCCCAGCCTACCGTTTTCTTCCGGGTTCAGGCATTTATTATAGTTAGGTGTTGCGCAGAAATTGTTGCTTCCAGTCTTTAGCCACGTGCAAAGATCAGGACAATTTTCTTATTTTAAACTAGTTTACTTCCAACCTACTAGGGCATTTAACAAGAAACCTGCTCACAGCTTAAGTTATTTTCAGACATGTTGAAACGCCTGAATAATTTTTATGTGTAGACAATAGGGGAGAGTTGGGCAAAACATTTTAGTTAGCATGTTGTTTCATACCTTCTTGAGCAAGCTAAGACAACAATATTTTATCTCGAGTTTTAGTTCAAAGTCAAAGTCAAGTAGTTACCCCCTGGCCTGCACCAAACTACTTAGAATGTTGAACATTATTATAAGGGATGAGGTCTGTTGGGGCTGGCTCTAACAGGGAAGCTTTGTCTGCCTGTAAGTATCTTGCGCTGGAAAATTTGGAGGTTGTGGAGAAAAGTGCGAAGAGGGATTCTGATGCGGCTAATGGTCGTTATTTGCTGGCTAGACTGAAGAACCCCTCCATATTAACGGCTCTTCGGCTGTTCCTTGCCTATCTCCAAGACCAACCCTCTAGTGTGTGTTTTGAAGGACACACGAACACTAGCATCAAATTCGCTCTAGTTCGGAGGGACTTCCTAGTGGAGTCCTTGCGTAAGTTGTATTACCGCTTACACGACGCCTGGGATTGGTTCGGCTGAGGTTGAAACGGATCTCCCTGCTTTCAGGTCTTTCTTTTCATCGGAGAGACATCAACACTCAGAAGGTTAGGGAGTCATAGCAATTATTTTACAACTGGCTCTCCGATTAGAGGGGGAATTTTTAGGTAGATTGACGCGAACAGAGGATGATGCGCCCTCTGAAAAATTGGATGCTGGCAAGCTTAGTGTTTTTCTTATTAATATTCAGTCCTTAAGACACCACACAGATGAATTTTTTAGAAGAACTTAATTTTCCAGAAATCATTGCTATAATTGTACATTGGTTAAATGTTGATGAGCCTGTGTTTGTCAAAAATTATACTTCAGTAACTAGATTTAATAGAAGTAATTTATCTCATGGAGGTACTATGATAATGTCTACTAACAACGCCTTTTCGGCAGTGACTAAGTTTGATAATTTATTGCATGAGAAAGTATTTGAATTTTCCATCGTCCATCATAATGCTCATGACCTCTTCTATCTTGTTTGTATTTACAGAACACCTGACGCTGACATGCATATATTCAGTCAAAGATTACTGATCTTGTTTGAGTCCCTGCCTTTAAAAAGCAAATTAAATTTGTGTGGCGACCTTAATGTTGGCTTTTTCCGTGTGTGTGCTGCTCAAGAATCTCTTCGGTCCATTTTCGACTTGGTATAATCATGCATATTAACTCACCAACTAGAATAACTAAAACTAGTTCGAGTACTAAAGACTATGTCGTGTCATCTTTGTATCCAGAATTCGTTGACTGTGCTGTCTTTAACACGAGTTTTTCTGATCATGAGGCAGTATTAACAGAATTTTAGGTTAAATCCAAATACAAAATTGCTTCACGCAAATTATGTCGTATTTTTTCGGAAAATATTTTTCTAAATTTCAAGCACCTATGTCTAACAACTGACTGGGTTGTCCTCTCTGATGTCGATACCGAATTTTCTAGATTTATAAAAACTTTATCTACTCTAGCGTTCAAATCCTTTACGCTTAGGCCTATCAAAATTAAACAACATAAACCCTGGTTAACTAAAGGCTTACGCACATCTGCAAAGAACATGCGTTCACTATCTCACCTAAAAAAATACTCGGACAGCGTCTTCTTCCATGATTACGAGAAACTTTACAGAAAAGTCTATCATAAGACTATAAAAGCTGCCAAGGACATTTGTTATAATGAGAGGCTGGCTAAATCCGGTAACGTTGCTAAAGAATCATGGTCTATTGTAAATGACTTAAGAAATAAGACTTCTTCATCTAGCACAATCGCTAATTCACCTGAGAACCTAAATAATTACTTTGCAAATGTGGCTAAAGAATTAATGAACACCATAACTCCTCATGATCCACTTTCATATCTCTCTAATGCTAATGTGAATTTACACAGTTTCTTCTTTACTCCTGTAACATTTGCTGAGCTTCGCTGCACAATTAAAGACATTCAAAGCAAAGCCTCATCTGGGACTGGTGGGCTTACTCTGAAAATGTTCTGAAACCTGCCGGAATGCACATTAAACCATCTTACTACCTTAATTAACAAATTCCAAAATGGGGTTGTTCCAGACTGTCTTAAGACGGCAATAATTATTCCTTTGCATAAAGGAGGAAATAAAGACCAAGCTTCGAACTATCGCCCAATTGCACTCCTTCCCACGTTATCATAGGTCATTGAAAGATTGGCTTCTATCTTTTCTCTCTAAATATAAAATACTTGCTACCCATCAATTTGGATTTTTAAGTAACAAATGCACAAATGATGCTATGTTTTCCCTCTTTAATCATGTATACTCCAATCTGAACAGCTATCACTCTACAGCCACAATTTACTGTGATTTCTCTAAAGCTTTCGATTGTGTAAAACATAATATCTTAATTACCAAATTGCAGTACTACGGATTCAGAGGAGTGCCTGTCGAATGGTTTAAGTCGTATCTTAACAACAGAAGTCAGCTTGTGAGGGTTGATACGTCGATGTCTTCTTGCAAGCCAATAGATTGTGGAGTACCCCAGGGTTCAGTACTAGTCCCTATTTTGTTTCTGCTGTTTATCAACGACATTGCTTGTCTGGACATTATCGCTAAAGTTTGTCTCTGCGGACGATACTAGTTTCACTTGAAGCAACCCGGATATTACGGCGCTTCACAGAACTGTATCTAGTGACTTAATCACCATTCATGGCCATCATGGTGCGATTCTAATCTACTGTGCCTCAAAGTTTCTAAAACTAAAGTTGTGTCATATAAAAGTACGTTGCAATCTTTTGTACTTAATAACACCACTAGCGACGTCGTTGAATCTGTGAACTTCTTGGGGCTTGTGGACAACCATTTAAAGTGGGACTTGCACATCGATGCCTTATCAAAAAAATTAAGTTCTGCCTGTTTTGCGCTAGGAACGGTTTTCTGGGAGCTTAACTTGTCCACTGATAGAACAGTCTATTATGCCCTTTTTGAGTCGCACCTCCGATACGCCCTGCCATTCTGGGGTAGTAGAACTAACTGCCAGGATTTCTTTAAAACATTTAAAATATTATCTCTTCCTTATTCATATTTGAATCCGTTTGCTTACTCCAAGCACATATCTGCTATTCCAGAAAGGCCATCTCCCAACCATCCACTTATAGGAATATGGAGCATGATTTTTATCTGCCAACCCCACGCTCAGAGTTAGTTAAAAACTCTATACTGTACAATGCAAAAAAAATGCAAAATGCACAATTATCTGCCATTTGAAATGAAGTCAATGTTTTCCCGCATTTCGCATAGCTTTGAGATCATACTTACTGGAGAGAGCCTTATACGCAGTAACCGACTTTTTTATTAATACTTAATTTTGAGCATCTTACACACTGGTTTAATGTTTCATATTTGGTGTTTAGGATTTGATGTTTAAATGGTTTAATATTTTATAAAAAATTTGACCACGGTACAATTTGCACAATTGTATAAAGTTTTGTATAGTTAGGTTTTTCTTTTTCTTTTCATTGTATGTTTCTATTTGTGTTTTTATATGTTTTGTACTCTAGCTCTAGCTTTGTCTACAAATTGTAAAATTTTTTGACACTAAAGCATAAAAAACAAATTTAAAAAAATGCGAAATATCCCATTTTGGATGGCATTTTATCGGTTAAAATCACAGGCGCAAGCTTCGTCGAACCAACCTCAAAAATGTTGACAGAACTACTATCTTCATTACTTTTTGGATTCCATTTATTCTTTTTTTGTTTAGCAACACTCTTAATTAGTTTTTATGCAGTCCGTGATTACTTACGTTTGCATTATGATCCAAGTACAACTTAGGTTTCTTATTAGGTCTTGTACTTAGAGATGTTTTGAGTTCCTCCTTGTAAGGAGTTGAAGTTAGTATGGCAACTTTACCTCCTCTTTTGTCGTTGACGTTAAACTTCCTTTCAGCATGAGGAGACGGTACAACTTGTTCTGGTGTAATGACAAAATTGCTGAAGCCATATGGACAAGAAGGCTTCGCATTTTGATCAAAGTTCTTAGAGGAGATAGGTTCAAGATTATTCTATAATGATTCTGCATAATTAATTTCTTCTTCAGCTTAAACGTGATGATGTGTCACTAGGGGAGTAACAGGATTTGGTAATTATGGTGGTGTTCTTGGCGGCGAATGCAACATTTGTGGTAAACCGATATTTTCCTCAACTTGACCTGCCTGATTGTCCATAGATTTATTTGTAGTATCAGCTGGTTCGACCAACCAGTTTGGAAAAGTATCCGGATTTAGTGGGTGTATACCGGTCTTTCTGAACCAAAGCAGCAGCTTTCATGTATACATTTCCAAACAGCTTGCCTATTTAAAATATGGTAACAGGGTGCCCTGGATGTTGCTGCATCCATTTTTGTATTTCTGAAGTGTAATATGTGCTGAGTAGTGCCATAAAAATTAAATCATGTGGGCCATGCATTGTGTGCGGTGGAAAGCACAATAACACAACCTCTAGCTTGTGCGATCATTTCTAGATTCTTAGTCTGAGTCAAATATCCGCCTCGGAGTAAACCAATTTGAAAATATTTCTTGTTGACTAGTACTGAGCTGTACTTCCTCGGGACACTGTCATTATTCCCGTTTCGTTGACGTTGTAAATACGGCCAGCAGGTATTTTATATTTTTGAAATAAATCGGTAAGCAATGTAAATACTTTTGTACGGCAGACCTATTAAAACGTATGGCTCTAGCAAGTCATGTTAGGCTGGGGTGTTCGAAGTTTAATATTAGGATGTCGGTCTAAGAAATCGTATAACCAAGTTTCGCCGCCCATTTTCTTATCCTTATTGAATTCAAAAGCCAAGCTTTGTAAGTCGTTTAATGTGAAACCAAACAGTCGGGATTCCATAATTAAAATATGTTGCACCAACTCTTCTTCAGGAGTGAAAACTGGCTTGTGACGCGGTATCTTTAACAAATTTTAACTCTTGCTTCAATAGTTGTGCGAGTTACCCAACATTGCTTGGCAGCTTTAGGATATCCCATTCTCCCTTCCAGTACTTCCTCCACAGCCTGACGTATGTTTTCCCTATCCCAAGCGTACCTATTAGTTTTCGTTTTGTATAGTCTGTAAACCGAGCGTTGATCGTTACATCATAAATCGTGACGTCATATCAGTTTGAAGCATATCCTAAATTCACAAGAGTCTTGGGAGGAGCCATAACTTACGTTTCGCGCATGACCCATTTCGTATTGGTGAAATAGACGGCTGTTGTCGGTATCGAATATGAGGTTAGATAGGACGCTCAATCACATACGAGGTATGTGACTTTGCCAGATGAGGAATTTCATACCATATCCTAGCATGCGTAGCTTAACGTACGTCCGTGACGTCAAATTTCACCCCCGATTGGCGCTGGCTTGAGAGAGAAAGACTAGGTATGACGTAACGATCAACGCTCTGTTTACAAACTATACTTGCCCGTTGTAATCTAGCTTTTGGTAATAAAAAAGAGAAGTTATTGAATTTGGATAGGCGTAATAAGAACTTCGATCTATCGAAGAACTGCTAATGTTTGAACTGATAAAATTATTGTCTGCTCTACGAAAAACGTTGAAATGACACAAGAATTATCTGCAAAGAAAAAGGTTTGACCAGTGTCATTTAGCAAATTTGAAGATACATACTACCGATTCTACCGAATCAAACTTTAAGGGGTAGATCTCGAAATGAAAATTACACCAATAGCAAATGAAAATAAAGCCAAGTATGATTTTTTATGGCAATGACACACACACTAAAGGAAGATCCAATGGCACTCAACGAGCGGTAAGTGTGCTAAGGTGTTGATTGACGCAGCTCTTGAATAGCTGTAGGTTGTAATTTGGGGGAAACAGATGTCCTAGGAGAGAGTTCCAGAGTGGTGCAGTGCGCCAGACAAAGGAGTCCTTGTAAAACGATGTTCTAGATTTTTTCCAGTTGTAGGTACAACGAACGGGTGCGCTCTTTCCGCCTGTCGTGACTGGCTCACAGGCGTTGTTGGGGGCGGGATGAGGCGGGCCAAATCTTGGGAAATATTTAACGTTTTTTTGTGTTTATTGAAGTTATGTTAGACATGTTGCGTTTGTTCATAACTGTAGAGTGATCTGATATAACACATATAACATTAACATATTTGAAATTATCTACAGATGAAATAAAAGCTCACTCGAAGGATCAGCATCGTTTTCACCAAAAGTCTCAATATCAGGTCCATCACAGATCTCACGAAACTGTTCATCCAAATAGGCATGATAAACATCATTTGGAAACTTACCACTACGTTAAGCATCAGAAAGGGCTGAAGGCAAGAAACAGTAACTCTAGTATATATGTGCCCATATATGATTTGCAATTAGCTGCAAGTAAGTTACGATTTATTTGAGTAAGTATCTAAATCTTCAATAATCGAGCATATTTTGTTTTAGTTGCGGAATGGTTTAACAACACCAGAGAACTCAACCTACTCTTCCTAATAATACCTCCATCTGTCAAAGAGATAATATTTAGAAGCTTTACCAATGCGTCCAACACTAATTCCAGCTTAACATTGTTCAATGGGTCAATACCTGTAAATTTAGACACGTTGTATGATGTTACTGCGGAATGGCCAATTTTGACGTATCTGGCCAAACTGATAGGGTTCTTCCTGTCGAGAAACCGTGGACTTTCCGAACTATTTAGGATTTTTCCAGAATTTGCAAATATATGGAGAATTATTCTTCACGGATTGAGTGGTGAGTATGCGGATATGTGATGCGATATAAGAAACGCATTTCTCTTGCATGATAACTGATTACATTATAACAAAATTATATTTGACAATTGAACTGCCGATAATGTAAAATAGAAACGGACGGGACATAGAGCGCAGTTTACATCTAAAGTCCGTTCAAGTCTATTGCGCTGTTACGTCATATCATTCCATCTTTCTTTATGCTATGAACGTATGTACTAAATTGGTCCGTCAAATTGGAATCTTTGAAATCGATTTGCGTCAATGTCAAAATATCATAACGAAAATAACAGATTTAATTCATTTATTGATTTGTTGGTAGTTGGTTTGTGTTTTACGCTAATAATTGCTAATAAAAATCGTTTTGAGATGCCCCACCGGTTCAGTGAGAAAGAGCAAGCTTTAACATTATTTCACACGTGAAAAAGATGCTGGTACGCCACTTTTACCCTGGAAAGCTGTGCACAATGTAAGTAATATTTGTTTTTTATTTATTTGATAATACTAAAAAATTATATCTCTAGAAAAAATGTATTTTTGATGTGTAAACATCTTACGCGGCGATATGAGGACAAATCTCGGCAAATGAGACGGAAATGCGTAAACCAATTCTAGCCGCTAGGGCGGTATTAGGTATTATATACAATTTTGCCATTTAAAATCGTTTTTAAACGGATTTTAGACGATAAAAAGCATATTATTATTTTAAATTAAACGAACTGTCAAAAGTATTATTCAGATGCCCAGACGTTTAAAACAATATTGTCATAAGTATGTAAAATTGATAAAAACGGAACGTGCTCCGGAATAGAAAACAGGTACAGAGACATCTTTTGGCTAGTGTAAAAAATAACGTACGAGTCTATCTAAGACGTACGGATCTTTTCTTTTGACGTCAGAAATTTTGACGTAACAGCGCAATAGCCTTGAATGGACTTTAGTATCATACTTTACATATTTTAGGCATATGCAAACTTATGCTGGAGAGGCGCAATTTAATTTTGTAGTATAACATACCCGGGCCTGTTCAACATAGTTGAATGAGATAAGTTGTTATTTGTCTTTATTTTGCCAATGACCGTCAAAATAGATTAAAAAGATAACCAATCCCTACGTTGTGTTATTATTATATATTGCACAATTTTACTTACTCATAATGCGTCCGGCGGTAACAAAATTAGGGAAATTTGAGGGAAAGGTGCGTCATGTAAATTAAAACACTGATTCCTAATACACCTAATTTATTAGAGAAAACGTGCTAAATTATTAGAGAAAACCGTGCCGGACTCAGCCTGGAATTCACGAGGGGAAAGAGTACGACAGAGAAACCCTCGATCTAAATTCCTAACCGAATTATGCTGTATAACATTTATTAGTATAATAAAAATTAAATTAATGTCTCTCGCGCCACAATTAGTAGTTCCACACTCCTAATAGTGCCATAGTAGTGCATTTAAAACCGAAGAGATAGCTCTCCGGTCGGGAATCGAACCCGAGTCTCCCGCGTGTCAGGGGATGTGATAACCACTACACTACCGAAGAGGGGTGTTAGTTAGCCAGGCGCCGCCGGCAAGTACTGAGGTCCAGGTTACGGAGGCTACTCAGTTAAAGTTGAAATTAGGGTCAATATCTCTAGAATGATCATTTCATTTATATCTAGGATATTCACCCGTCAGGGTAGGAAAATCTTAATAATTTCACAAAAGCTCTTAATTGCAATCACATTCATACTAAAACTAAAATTTCCAGCACGAAAAGAGAGCAAACAATACATTTTTGTTTTCATTTAAAGCAGTGTTATTTCCAGCATAAACCGATTTCATTAAATATGTCCATGAGAATAAAAGAAACACTTGTGCAAATTATGTTAATAACGATATTATAAATTTCATTTTACTGACCTGTAGTGACATGTACCAACACAGAAGCAAAACAATTCACCAAAATAAACCGCACACTGCGCCGGCTTTTATCTATCTATCCCCGTTCTCATGCGATACGCTTTCGGATCTCTTCCAAACAAACCTCTCAAAACCCGACTTCAATTTATGACTTGTTTTTCTCTTTTTCTTTCCTCACATATATGGGGTGTCCCAAAACTGAATGTATCAGGTCTAATGAAATAATATTTTAAATAGGCGGGTTACCTCAATTTTATAGATTTTTATTAATTTTAATAAAAATGGTAAACCTCTATTTGGGATTTTTGGTAAAATAATTAGGATTCTTATATTCAACTGTAAAATGGTAAAGAGTAAAATCGTGAGAGTCGCTGTTTGATTCGTGAAACATAACTCTGCTACCTCTACACCGGTTTCTAAATTAATGGAGGAAGACAAGACTACAATGAACTACTCGATTCGAATTGTCTGTAAGATATTATAATTTTATTTTGTGGTTCGTTTTTATTGTTAGTTCAAAATAAATATTTAAACGTTATAATCGTTTTTGCTCTCACTGTAATATCTTTGAGAAGGAATTTTTAATGAAAATTTTTCATTGATCAATCAATCGAAGCATGACAACATTATCCACTATAATAAGCTCCGAATATTTTTAAATTTCAATCATTCGGCCAATTCGTGTAACATTTCACATTGTTGATGGCTTTGGTAGGTACCTACTTGTAGGTATTTTAATAATGCGTACTGAATTTAGGTGGATGTAGTCAACCAGAGATTTTAATTGAAAATCTTAGAGACTTGTTTGGTTTCAATGGGACTTTCGGCGGAAACTTGTTCAATTTCACATATTGGGAACACTTTTTTTCGCCATCTGGAATTATACAAGGATTTGAGCATGCAGTAGAAGCAGGATTACAAACATTGGCCAACCTTACAAGTAGGTAATAAATTAAATATTTTTGTGACCATATTTATGCTTATGAAATATATGGTTTTAGATTTGGTTGAGTGAGGAAATGAAGATCATCAGAACTTTTCCGTTATCGGTATCCCGTTATGCCAAAGAATCATGGATAATTTGTAATAAAATTGTAAATACATTTTTCTCTCTCTATAATGCGTGCATTTTTCTCTTAAGGTAAGTACAGTCCGAGCAACAATCGTCAAGAAACAAGTTGTCACCACTGTCACCAGTGTTGTCAACATGTTGCTCACCAGTTGGCAACATATTGATGAAATTCGTCTAGAGCTTTAGAGAGATTTGTTGCCATTGCTTGTATCCATGTTTTCTGTTTGAAATGGAGAACATCGCTCAGTTTGTACGTTGTTGTCGGTTTGCGACAAAAAATGTACTTGTGGTGTGAAGTTTTTTCGGCTCAATGCGCATGCTGCAAAAATAAATAAAAATTGGTTTTAATATTATTTTTGGCTGCATAGAAGCCCTAAAAAAACTGGAAGATCTGGCCACTAACCTATGGCGTTTCATAGGCCGGATAAAGAAGTCTAAATGGCTTTTAAGGGCAGACACCATGAAAAGGTCACAGTGTAGGGCTAATAGCCCATAAGCCCTTGAACTAATCTAATCTAGCCCTCAGACAAAATAACAAAACGCAGTTATAGGGACAGTACAAGCTAACATAAATAGTTATTTTCCTAACACGTGCGGAAAGTAATAATTTCTTGCAGTCGAGTGCGGGAAAAATACCTTTCGCATGAGCCAAAAACATATTTGTTTTCCACGACCGCATATTAAAATGGAAAACAAAGTACATTTAAAATTCGTCAATGGTCAAAATATTTTTACTTAACCGCATTAGTGCGGGAAAGTGACACTTTCCAAACTAAAATACGCACGGGAAAGTAGTAAAATCACTGTTTAGTATTTTAGTTTCATTAAAAATATAAAGATGTTGTCCAAGAATAGATAATTTCCCTAAAAATGTTTCATTACATTCCCATACCTAACAAACAGACGCTAAAAGCTAAATTGTTTAATCATTTTATACGGAATTCCCAATGAAAGCACGTATTATAGTAATTACAGAGCTGTCACTTTATGTATCATCGATTTGTTGTCCCTATCCCATTAACCTTGTTACACTTTTATGCCTAAAATAATGCGGGTTTTTGTTTTACGGCACTAAATAAACAGAACGATAAATGGGACATTAGAAGGGACATTTTAGCGTAATGGTTTATAATCAAGATATGTGAAATATCATAAAATCGTACTCTAATAAAAATTAAAATAATATGTGGAATATAAATTGCTGGAAATAAATAGCGTTTCAAGGAAAAAGTTTGTAAACTCCAGAACACATAATGATCTTTGCCAAATTGTAAAAACCATTTCTGACGATTTTCGATATTTTAACTTGTAGTCAATATACAATCAATAAAATCAAGTATTTTTTGGCAAAATTGAATATAATTAATTTTGTGCCCAGATTCAATCATTAAAAAATCGAGCTATTCCTTCTTTTGTCAGAGGTTCTGATAACTTCTCAGCAAAGAGTTGGACTAGAAGACGAATTTTGATATGATTATTAAGAAAGGGCATACATATAAGTCAATATTTATTAAAACATGAACTATGGGAAATTGCTTGCAGGAAGAGGCCGAATAAATCACACCATTTAGAAAATTATGTTAACAGCTATGAACTAGGTTCTACAATTGCCCGTTTACCATTATCACTTTCACACAATAGAAATGGCTTGGTCTGAGTCTAAGAGGAAATATGACGAAGAGATTAAATGAACACAGGGCTTGCCCACTTTAGTTTTGGCAACTTGGGACCGAAATCATTTGTGTCTTTCCTCCTGAACCTAGGACAAACTACGTAGAACACATGGAAAGAATTATAGAAAAAGCAAGAAATATTGATCCAGCCGCGTCTAAAGTTAAGGTAATTTTCAACTTCTGCATAAAGGAAGTCAAGAAAATGTGCAACAACAGGATCTCTCATATGCCATACTAAAATAAAACAACTCACTGTTGGAAACATAATTCCAATAACTGGCATTGGATTTAACTTCACAAGAACCATAGACAAAAACTTCTTCCGGATTTTTCTCTAAACCTCGGACGGTGGGGCTTCTATTACGAAAAGTCGGCAAGACAAAAACAAAGATTGGTATGTAAAAATGATGTTAATCAAAATAAACAATTTTAATTAATCTATAAACGCGGTGGTAATAAAAGCCCAGATTTGAATTTAAAAATCATGTTAACTATAATAGCCAATTTTTTTTACTCTAATTAGCAAAGAGCGGCGGTACTAAAACCGAGGTTGGAATTTACAAAACATGTAAGAACGCTAATTATTGCCACCTTAACATTTTCAGCGACCTAGGAAGTTTAAGCGTTCGTAGTAAATAGTATATTGTGCAACAAGTGCTGAAAATAAGACTTTTCACACGAATGAGGCAGTTTGGTGACACAAGCCGTAGGCGAGTGTCATAAAGTCTCATGAGTGTGAAGTCTTTTCAGCAGGTGTAACACACTATACTTTTTCTGCGACTGCTACATACAGGGTGCCCCACTGGGAGTGTGGTAGAAAATTACATGTTATATGGGAATCTTTTTTATTATTGATTTATCAGAAAATTTTATTCCTAATGAAAAAAGCTACGTGAGTAAGATTCTGTCGCTAAACTATAACTATGGGCACAGTCCTAAAATAGGGCCACCGGTGTGGGGTTCCTATTTTCCAAATCTATTGAAAAAGAGGCTCCGGAGGCGAAGCCCTAGAATGGGGCCTATGGCACGGGAGTGCTATTTACTGCAGATTTAGGAAGCACCCTTCCTTCTGGGGGCGAAGCCCTAAAGTTGGGCCCCAAGCCTTAAAATGTGTCCCCTGGCCTTAAAATGGGTCCCCTGGTATGAGAGTCCAATTTTTTTCATTTTTACAAAAAGGGGCTCCTAGGGGGGGGGGTGGTGAAGCCCTAAAATTGGGCCCCCTTTTTTAAAGATCTGGGAATGAGACTTCTGAGGGCGGTGCTCTAAAACGGAGAGCCCTTTAACCTAAACACCCGAATATGCTTATGGAAAGTATAATTTGCACACGCCGTGTGCAAAGTATACTTTTCACACGATGTTTGAAATGCCCAGTTTTCAAAAGCAGTTGTTAGTGCGTTTTCGTCTATTTTCAGGGCAGTCGTAGAATAAACATTTTAATAGCTGGACACCTGCTAATTCCAGATTTTCGAAAAAACACAAGCCTTGAAAGATGGTGTAAAAAGCTAAAAATCTTTGGGAAAGATTTAGTCAGAAAATATTTTTCACGCTCGATAGCACGTTACTAAGCCCAAGAGGGACCTTGGAAAGTCAGTCTGAAAAGTTAGTAAAAAAGCTCATTCGCGATAGCACCTTACGCTGCCGGACTGGGCCTGGGAAAAAGTTAGTCTGAAAGAAAAGTTAGTCCTGATCAGTCAGGCTGAAACAAAGTTTCCACGTTCGGTAAAGCG
>MU181924.1:687355-704340 GCA_016904865.1 Pissodes strobi | reverse complement strand
TTTGAGCTGCCATAATCAACTTTGTTTTTTTAAATACGGCCCTGGATTTTGTATCACGGATTTTAAGAGCATCTAAAGTCCCAAAACCAATGAGTTGTCGCACTTATTCGAAAAATTCGTATTAATGGCATTTTCCATAAGACCTCATGTGTTAGAGAGAGACAGAAAACATATTTTTGGAAAGATTTTACCAGGAAATCATCACTTTTACCAAAAAATGTTTTCCGCAAGCCATAAGAATAACTCTTTTTGAGATGCACCTTAAAGCCATTCTTAGTGGCAAATACGGTACATTAGAAAGGTGTATCATACACTATAAAATTGTGAATATTTTAAGTTATATGTTTCTAGAAATTTAATAGTAAAAGTTTTAGTCAGTTGATGTATCCACTACTTTTTTGCCTAAACAATGCAGAAATAAGATCTCTTTTAGTGAAATTGCTTATGTTTCTAAATTATTTTTAAAATCTTATGAGGTGAACTCATAGAACTGGTGTGTCACATACTTTAATGTTGTGAATATTTTAAGTTACATGGCATCAGAAAATTAAAAGTGAACTTTTTAGACCGTTGATGTAGCAGCTGCTTTTTTACCTAAACAATACGACCATAAAGTTACTTACTCAAGGAACTTAGACACTGCTCAATGGGTGGTTCTAATGAGAAGACCTAAGGAATCGGCAACGGGTAAGCATGGAAAGCATTATTTTAAAAAGGAATAGAGAAAATATTCTTGTTACAAAATATAGTGTTAGAAATTTCGAGTCATTAAATTTATTATTTAAGACAGTTCAAGGTCCAATGCTTTGAAATGTTTTAGAACAAAAATGTTCTTAACGATGTAAATATTTAGTTGTGTGTCAATATTTATACCAAAAATAAGATTATTCTCAGCTTTTTAACAGCTTTTTATATGAAGGCTTTGGCGTCAACCTGTTGTATAACATTATGTAGAATCAACTTTTTATTATTATACATTCTTAAGCCAGCTGACGCTGAGGTAAGAATTTGTACTGTAAAAAATAGAAAAAATGAAGAAACCTAATGTCCGCTGGAATAAAACAGATTTATCCTTGTAAAGGATCATGTCATTGTATTTAATATTATTGGTTTTAATTAAGATTACAACCTAAAACCATTTTTATATACAAGTGACGTGTCGCATCCTGTATAAAAAGAAACATTAAAAAAAGTATATCTACTTGTTTAAAAAATGAGTAACTTTTTAGGTTCTGGACTACTAGCTCCTTTTACTGCAACAGTATGGACGCTAATAATATTATCTCTACTGGGAGTAGGCCCTATTCTGTGGGTGATAGTCCTTTTGAGGGCGAGAATGTGCAAAGATGATCACGACAACGTTTTTGAATTGCCATCATGTATGTGGTTTGTCTATGGAGCTCTCTTGAAACAAGGATCTACACTGAATCCAAGAACAGGTACGAGCATATTTTAATATACGTTATTTAACCTGAAAATAACTTAAATGCATACATAACAATTCAATCAAATCAGGTAATTAAAAAACTGCTGAGTATAAGTAAATAATTCTAAATCCTAACAATTGCATATTTCTATAAATATTAAAACTACGGCTAATCACAATTCAATGTTTTTCAAAGTTCCTGCGGAACAGCTGATCAAATGATTGTTGACTGATAGAACACTGAGATAAAATGTTACTTTACCGTCCTCAATAGGTAACTATGCGCCGTATTTTTACCAATTAACCAACATATTGCAATCGTTGCGTAGTTTATCACAGTATTGACAGTTCGATGCTCGTTCACTCTGATGAAAACAGGGAAAGTCGCTTTAAAAAACTGGTTTTACCTTACATAAACTCCTAAATACATTTCAATTACTTGCTAGTAAAGATGACAGATGCATGCCTTTTACAGTATGCTTCTGCACAATTTTTGTAAGGCTTTGCACCATTTAAGTTATCGACTAACCCAAACTCCTAACTGCATTATAGCTTTGGGAGGTTAATTAACTAGAAAGGAGAAGGTTTTCTTCTTAGATACATCGCAATCTACACCTGTATAAGACCTTCAATTTATGAAGGCATCATGATGGGGCCTATGTTTGAGTATGTGCGACTACACGCAGAGAGTGGCAAAACACGCAAAAAGGGGGCTTTGTACATTATAAATCAGACAAATGCCCACCAGACGCCAAAGAGACGGCTTACACCCGAGAGTTAAGCAAGAGTAGATCCGCCATCTTTCCGATGGGGCTAAGGAGAAGATTTACGTGACCTAGTGTCACAGGAACTTTACTTTAGCGAGATTGAGTCTTCCATCATTTCGATTAGGATAGAGAGAATTTACGTGACCGAGTGCTATGGGAAGCCCTTACTAATTTTAAGAAAATTCGATTATTAAAGAATGGAATTTGGTAATTTGAGATTTAAGCGTTTTGCTTCGAGATTATCTAGATCCTACTATATATTGGCATTATAATCCCAAACACAATGGTGTGAAATGCAAATATAATAAGAACTAAATCGATAGATTTACAAACCTATTCAACGCTTTTTGAACATCTACGTTATGTTACGTCATTTGTGTTCTTCGAGTGCACTGTGTCTCAAAAACTAGAGCCAGTAAAAAATCTGATTTTCTTGACTCAAAAATATTTCAATTTTACTGTTTTAAGCGGAGAGTAAAGCAAACATAGGTGTTACTGATGAAAAGCTTAATAATATTCGCGCCAGATTTATACGTCGAAGCTTACTTCGGATAAGTAAGGCTGGGCTTGAGTGAAGAAACGTTTCAGTACGGATAGCGTACCTAAAGATCTGACAACATCAAAGAATGGCTTACATTCTTACAATTTTCGAGATAGGATAAAAGAACTTATCTATTCCGTTTCTGATCGCTGCCGGTAATGCATTGAGGATGCTGCTTCGCGACCCTCAAAATGGGATAAATAAATAATATTATTAAAATAATAAATAAAGATATTGATCAATTATTATTATTGTTCTAAAGTGGTCCACTAGTGCATATTTTTTCAATTCCAGATTCATCGCGCATACTTTTTTCTACGTGGTGGATTTTCATCACGATCCTCACCGCTTTCTACACAGCTAATTTGACAGCTTTTCTCACTCTGTCAAAATTCACCTTACCCATCAGCGAGCCTAAGGATATCAACAAAAAGCATTACAAATGGGTAACCAATAGAGGTAATGGCATCATTGAGCAGCTGGCGAGTTCCAAAGACTTATCGGCTGCTTACGGCAATAGCTTATACGAAGAAATCGGCCTACCTAAACAGCAGGTAAATTAAATGTTAAGTATTTTTAATATTTTGTGACAAATCAATATTAAGCTGATGTAAACTCACTTACGCTATGGAGGAGATCAAGGATTGTGAAAAAAAAATGTTGGTCAGCGTTGGGATCTCCTGTTTGATGGATAATTCGCAATTTTTCCATCCATTCTGTCTACCCCTCCTTTGGTCATATTGTAATGCGATATAATTTCCGGTTTACCACTCTCGGAATCTACTTCTTGGACATGATACATTGAAGATATCATCTTTATTTCATATATATGAAACTATTGTAGTATCACCATAAAAACCAAAAAGCCTACTTCCCACTTTTATATTTTTTCTGGAATTTTTTTTTTGCATAGACCAACATTTGTAGTAGTTTCTTTTGTGGAGCTCTTTAACTAGTGACATAGAAGAAAATTAATTATTATCGGTGACATTTCTATCCTTGTCGTGAACAGGTTTTGTAAGGCTGATAACTGATTTACTGACTACAGAAGAGTACAGAAAGGCAAGGTTGGCATTTTAAGACAATTTATTACTATTGGAGAAATAGTTGGAGCCAGTAAGCACAATTCCATAATCAGGCTCAACAAAGTCCTTTGCTAAAGCCCTTAGCGCTGGTACTTTGAACTACGACTAGTCACTGCTAGATTAATAAGTGTTTTCAATAACACACATCTATTAATATTATACTGGCATTCACACTGCTGGAACTCTGAGGTTGTGAAGTTGTTGTATTTTTCAAATTTAAAAATTTATAAGTTTAAAGTGAACTTTATATGACGTAAAATAACAAAGATCGTAGACTTAGATTTGATAGATATTAGTCTTAGTGACTTAGGGTGTCTTATTCACGTGAGTTAACTTGATAAACTTGATTTTAAAAACTATTTATACCAAATTACATTATTTAACAATAAAACATGCTAACTGATAGAGCGACGTCTTAACTATGAGAAGATCAAAAATGAAGTGTGTCTAATTCATAAGTCGCATGGTAAAGTCCGTTCAAGTCTATTGCGCTGTTACGTCATATCATTCCATCTTGCTTTATGCAATGAACGTATGTACTAAATTGGTCCGTCAAATTGGAATATTTGACATCGATTTGCGTCAATGTCAAAATATCATAACGAAAATAACAGATTTAATTCATTAATTGATTTATTGGTAGTTGGTTTGTGTTTTACGCTAATAATTGCTAATAAAAATCGTTTTGAGATGCCCCACCGGTTTAGTGAGAAAGAGCAAGGTTTAATTTTAAAATTAGTGCATTATTTCACACGTGAAAAAGGTGCTGGTAGGCCACTTTTACCCTGGAAAGCTGTGCACAATGTAAGTAACTAAGTAATATATTTTTTTATTTATTTGATAATACTAAGAAATTATATCTCTAGAAAAAATGTATTTTTAATGTGTAAACATCTTACGCGGCGATATGAGGACAAATCTCGGCAAATGAGACGGAAATGCGCAAACCAATTCTAGCCGCTAGGGCGGTATTATATACAATTTTGCCATTTAAAATCGTTTTAAATGGATTTTAGACGATAAAAAAGCATGTTTTAAATTAAACGAACCGTCAAAAGTATTATTTTTTAATTATTATATTCGCAGTGTATTTGGATCCATAGCACAGCTTATTTTTAATGGACCGTTGAATTTAAAATGAATTTTCGCTTCAAAATCCACGACAAATTCGTCCGAAGCTATAGCTATCGGCCTAAAAAAGTCCGAATTTTCGGATTTTTATACAATTTTGCCATTTAAAATCGTTTTTAAACGGATTTTAGACCATAAAAAGCATATTATTATTTTAAATTAAACGAACTGTCAAAAGTATTATTCAGATGCCCAGACGTTTAAAACAATATTTATCATAAGTATGTAAAATTGATAAAAACGGAACGTGCTCCGGAATAGAAAACAGGTACAGAGACATCTTTTGGCTAGTGTAAAAAATAACGTACGAGTCTATCTAAGACATACGGATGTTTTCTTTTGACGTCAGAAATTCTGACGTAACAGCGCAATAGCCTTGAATGAACTTTATATATAATCTGGGATAATATAAAGAAAGGGAGTTAGAATGTATGCAAGTGTATCTATCTATACTACTGATTTGAGCATGAGATTTCACTGATTTCTCTGATTTACGTTGTCTTCGTAATTTCTTCCAGAGGATCATTGAGAGTTCAGCTGCTATTAACAGGATTGAGAAAGGAAGTGTCCAGTGGTCAATGAAGTTTCCTGGTAGTTGCGAGTTTTGGAATTTCATGGTGGAAATCATTTTGTTAGCTTCATGATTTATTTCTTGCAATTGAAAATCGATAATCCTTGTATTTCGATATCTATTTTTGGGATTTCCAAAGTACAATGTAAGTCGTTCGATTTTTCAACTAAATGTAATCGATTATCGATTTCCAGTAGACATTTTTCTATAGTAATAAATGTAAGTTTACTTATGGCTGCAGATCATCTTAGTTCTTGACTGTTTGACAGTTGCTAATTATAGATAGGCGCTTAGCAGGAATAACTAAGATTTCTTTGTTAGATTTAAAGTACTGATATGGACTTTGGCCATTGGCAGGTATTTTGGTTTTGCGTCAACAGTTTGACCATTTACATTTCTTGCGAACATATAAAGATGTCTTTTACTTTTGGACAGAAAAGTGGCGTTTTCTTTCGTTGAGTAGAACATAGGGTTGGGGAACATCTAGAGGTTACATTGGATAGGGAAGATGAGTGGCATATGCATAGCAAAAATTGTCATTTTATTTATAACTTTTACTTTAGGTACTATGATTTTATGATAGTTAATTGTTTTTGAAAATTGAATGATGTTTTCCATTGGTAAGAGTAAGTTTGTGTTACGTCCTTAGGAATTGAAATCAACTATTTAATTTCATTTTGAGGTAGTTGCTGATTAGTAGAGATGGCATTAAAGTATTGTTCGTATTTTTGTTAGTTATCTTTTTTTTTTGTATGGCAGTGGCACACACACTAAAGGGTGAACCTATGGCGCTCAACGAGCGGTGTGTGTGCGAAGATGTTGATTGAAACGGTTCTGAATAGTTCTGAATAGTTCTGGGTTGTAATTAGTGGGAAACAGATGTCCTGGAAGTGAGTTCCACAGTGATGCAGTGCGCCAGATAAAGGAGTTCTTGTAAAGCGATGTTCTAGGTGTTTCTAGTTGTACGACAAACTGGTGCGCTCTTGCCGTCTCTCGTGACTGTCTGACAGGAGTTGCCAGGGGATGGGAACATCTGCCGTGAAAATATCTGTAAAACAGAGACATCTCGGCCACATGTCTGCGGTGTTCCAGACTCTCCAGAATCCGGGTCAACTCCGGGTCGCCGACCAGACGCACAGCTCTCTTCTGAATGGAATCCAGCAGCTTTAGAGTATGCTTTGGTGCGGCACCCGAGATATGTGAGCAATATTCTAAGCACGGTCTTATTTGCGCTTTCTACAGCAAGAGCAACTGCTGCGGTGTATAGAGTTTTTTGTTGCGAAATAGCATACCAAGCTTCTGGGAGGCTGATTTTGCGATGTTAGCAACATGGTCATGCCATGACATATTGCTGTTGACCGAGACACCCAGCAGTCCGATTGACGAGGATGAAGAAATGGTCGATCCTGCCATAATGATGTCAGGGCCCGCTGTATTGGCCCTCTTGGCAAACGTTGCTGCTTGGGTCTTTGCTGCATTGAACTGGACCAAATTTCGGTCGCCCCAAGTTTGAACTTTTTCCAGGTCTTGATTAATAGCTGTAATCTGCTCCTGTCTGCGGTGATGAGTCTCAGTCGCTGGTAAGGGTTTTTCTGATCTAAAGTGGGAGACAAGGGTGCTGTCATCTGCAAAACTGTAAACAGGATTATTCGTTTCGATCAGCAGGTCATTTATATAGATGAGGAACAGAGTTGGTGAAAGTATTGCGCCCTGAGGCACGCCCGCGTTGATGGTGAATGTGTCCGAGATGTGTCCATCGACTGCAACGTGTAGGGATCGGTTCTTAAGGAAACTGGCCAGCCAGCTGCAGAGAGAGGCTGGCAGTCCGAAGGACGGCAGTTTGTTGAGCAGTCCGTCATGCCAAACTCTGTCGAATGCCTTTGAAATATCCAACGCAATCGCTCGAGCCTCTCCGTAGTTTTCAATTGCCCTACTCCATATATGAGTGACATAGGCCAATATATCTCCTGTCGATCTCTCTTTGCGAAAGCCGTATTGATTATCGCTGATTATTCTGTTGTTCTCGAGGTACTTGAGTAGCTGCTGGTTGACTACACGTTCCATGACTTTGGAGATTATTGGAAGCAATGCAATTGGGCGATAGTTTGAGGGCGTGATTTTCTTGCCTTTTTTGGAACAGGTTGCACTCGAGCGACTTTCCAAGAGGATGGGTAAATCCCTTTTCCGTAAGAAAGAGAAAAAAGCCTGGAAAAAACGGGTGTTAGTTCGTTGGCGCAATTCTTTAGCACGATGGCAGGTATTCCGTCCGGTCCTGATGCCTTTTGCGTATCTACTTCTTTAAGGATTTTGCGAATATCATGGTGATGAAACTTGACTTCTGCCATGGTAGTGTTGATGTTCGATATGGTGGGGAGAGTCTTGCCTTGGGGGACGTCTAAGGTAGAGTGCGATGAAAACATTTTAGCGAGCATGTTTGCTTTTTCCTTGGCTGTAGTCGCCGTGATGCCACGGTCTTCCGTCAAAGGTGGGAGAGACGTTTTTGTAAAGTTGTTACTTACTGCCTTTCCTACCGACCAGAAATTCCTGGAACCACTGGGACATTGCAAAAGTTTATTCCTGATCCTTTGATTGTGTTTGTCCTTAGTTTCGTCGATCACACGTTTGCATTCGTTTCTCGCTTCGACAAAGTAATTGCGATTTTCAGCGGTCTGATTTTGCTGCCAGTACTTGTAGGCTTGCTGTTTCCTACCTACAGCTCTTTCGCATGTTCTGTCGAACCAGGGCTTTCCTTTTGATGGTCACTTGATGGAATTTGGGATGTATGCTTCCATTCCTGAGGAGATTACTTGCGTGATCTCTTCGCAGCAGACTGACGGCTCGTCAGTGCCAAAGCAGACGTCGAGCCAAGGAAAATCTAGGTAGAACTCCCTTAGATCGTCCCAGTTTGCAGAATTGTAATGCCAGATTTTGCGAGGCAATGGTGGGTCCTTCTGTACGAGTGGCAATTCACACACCGTTGTAATAAGTTTGTGGTCGGAAGTACCTAATGGCGGACCAACTGTAATTGTGTACTGGTCAGCATTGGTGGTTAATGTGTTAATGTGAATCTAACGTGCCAAATAACCAGTTATTAGTTTTTCCGACAGCATTTATTAAGCCTCGTTTTTGTCTGAGCTTTTCGTCAAATAAACGTATGTATAGTTTTAAAATCATGAGTTTGGTTCAGTTTCCCTGCTACTAGATGTGAAAATTTTCATTTACACTTTTCTTTGTTTCGAATCAGATTTGAAATTACTAGTGAATTTTCTATGTTATTCAAACATTTTTCTATTATATTGATGTGATATTATGTAATATGATGCAAATTGGTTATTTAACTGACTTCAGGGACACTTCCCATTGTTGCAAACTATTTTGTAAACTTCTTCGTAAGGTCATGCCATGGGAAGAGTGATCAGGAGTGACGTTAGCAGTTTCGTTATCTGAACGTTGAGGCTTCAGGTGATTGATATGAATTACTCTTTTTGTCAATTATTTTTGTAGGATAAGGAAGGCTTAATTTCTTGTATTTACTTGGTTGTTTGACTTTTGATTAAATTGGGAATATTTTTTCATAAAGGTGTTTTACTAGATCGATTTTTTTCTGTTTGTCGATTTATGTTGGGTTTATCGAGGATTTTATTTTTATTTGCATGTAGGGTTTCACTAAGTTGGCAATTCAAGGCTTTTATTTTTTCTGAGTGCTCTTGCATGAAGTGAGTCAATTTCTCTTTTTCTGAGAGCTCCAATAGGTTCTTATAATCTAATTTACCTTTAATGATTTGATAAAGTGTATATTTCAAATCGCTAGGAGAGGAATTATTGTATGACAAAATGGCATAATTCATAAAGTTATAGATATTTTCCTTAGGTTCTTCATTTTGAAGGGCTAATATTGTCTCGTTAAGGGTAGAATGGAATCTTTCTACGTAGAAAGGAGTACGTATTTCGATATTATGCAGCGTACATAATTTTTTAACGTTTTCGTTTTTGAAAGATTATTTTATTATCTGTGGTGATTTTTCGGGGTAGTCTATAATGAATAAAATATTGGAGGTTTTTTTTTCTATAATTTCGGGACCGTGGCATAGGTATTAGAAGATGTTCTTCTTCTGCCCTTTAAGTTCTACCATTAATGTTTCTCCCGGTGTAAATATAGGTATTTAAAAGATGCGAGCATCACTAATAACTTTAATCTGTATGCTATACTTAATTGGTTTTTGTGGCATAAACATGCAAGTATATCTTCCATTGAATGCTATCAACATCTCATCTGCATTTTGGAACAAAATTTTTGATATTTGTAAAAATTTAAATAGAATATGCTTTTCTTTCCTCTCTAGTAAATTGATCATCAAACCTAAGACATAAGAAAAACTTTCAAACTGGCATCTGTTTATTTGGAATATGCCTAAACCATCTGTAGCACAGAAGCTATCCAAATCCAAATATTCATTTTAGCTTTTAAGCACTTCAGTATAAAAAGCGGCCCCACAAAAGCACAAAACTAATTCATGAAAATTTACCATTTGCACTGTTCTTATTATTACCTCTTTTTTTCTCAAGGCGGTTATTCATCCATGTCAGTATCTCTTGAACAATATCATCCGAGAATAATAACGCACAGGATTAGTGCCTAATTGTTTTGCTACTGCTTTGAGTCCAGCTAGATTTCTTAACAAGTTGTCGTGTCTCATGATGACCTGAAAATACATTTAGGCTACACTACGTAATTCTGAGCGATTGCGTCAAAGATATATCGGCTTTTTTTGTAAAGAATAAATGTGGAACGATATAATATCACACACATATTCATTATCACCAATTATTTTGATTAGCTTTGTCGCCTCCATAAAATTAAGAAGATTTGGATATATCATTGGGTGTATATATATATATATATCTCTAAATATCATTTGCTCATCTGAATCTGAGTTGTTATAGCTCATCTCCGACTCCGAGCTATGATTGCTTTTTATACACGTATTATCATCGTTACTTATATCTTCATATCCGCTCCATTCTGAATTACCGCTTAGTGTCATCTCCTCGGCAATGCCAGTCTATTTCATTAAGCCGTCTTTTCATATCCTAAAGAAAATCAAGCCATTGTAACGAACAAAAATTACACTAAACGTAATAAAACACAAATATTTATTAAATTTTCGTCGAACAAAATACGGATGTTTTTAAAAAGCATCTTGTGTATGATATTTAGACTTATAATTATATAAATTAATTACAAAATAGCCACCGCATTTTATTAAGTTTACTCTTCCTAGTGGCTTTGCGCTAATTATTTCCAGAACGCTTACTGCACATAGTTTTTGACAAAAAAAACAATTTATCTAATTCACATATCTAATTATATTTCCATAACAATATGTATTATGTTTTCGTATGGAATTATAATTAAGGCACAATGTTTTAAGTGTTAAATAATATCATAATTTTAAAGCTAATAATGCCTCTTTGTATATTTTAATAGAGATAGCATAAAATATTAATTTTTATTCTGATCGCGTGTAACTAGGAAGCCATCAGCACGCTAAAGTTGTGTATTATCGTACTTTTTATAGTTGCATTTATATAATGGACGCATAATGATATCGAGGATATCAATACATCAAAGTAAATAATATAACATTAAATATAGTTTTACTATTAATAATTATTTTATTATAATTAATTTGGTAATTCTGTATATGAAACGAAATACTTATTGATTAATGTTTTACGTTTATTTTTGACGGGTTGATGAAATAAATTCGTCCAACACTTACTGGTCGGTAAAGACAATTAATTTTTAAATCATTTATCACCACAAAGGAGGGGGTGGTAATTAACTTTATTATTGACCACTATAATTAGCGAACTGTATTACCATAGGTAGGTGGGGCTGTATTCATAGGGTGTGAATTTAAACATGTATTTTAGTTATTACGTACTTTCATAATGCAAGATTTAATTCACATTAAATATCAGATAATATGATCAATAAGCGACATATTTTTCCTATTAAAGTTAGCTAGTAAAGATTTTATTTAAAAAAACAAACCTAGCACCGGAGAGTCGTATTACAAAGCCCGGCTCCGTTGGTGGAGTCGTAGAGCGCCACCAGTTTTTCCCAACTAAACTGGTGTTGTACGGGGTTACTAGGCATGCTTATCAAACAAAGGAACTCAATCTTAACTTAACAAGAAAACACAATCTATAATTTAAGGAACAATCTATTTGCTACTAAGTCTCTTTTTTTAACACAGCAACAATACTACAGTAAGAATGTTGCCGTTTAATGGCCACAAAGATTTTTATTTATAAAAATATTTTAGATGAATAAATAAATAAATATGTATTAAGTATTATAGAATATTGTTGAAATTGTAAATAAATGAAAAATGAAAATTGGCTCTTTTAAGGCACAATCTATAGTGCAAATAAGTAATTAAACACAAAAAAAAACAATAATCCTGCTTCTGTACGATACCCCCATTAGATCCGAATCATCAAGCTCAGTTGTGGAGGAAGAAAGTACCTCTGGTGGAGGCGCCGGGCACCTGTAGTAAATCCCAAGTACTGCTACTCGGTGGCCCCGAGGGTAAAACTAGCAGAGAACTGGCAGCCCGGTGATAAAATTGCAGCGGGGTAGACCGGTGATAGGATTGGCCCAGATATAAGACTGGCCCGAGGATAGGACTGGCCCGGAGATAGGACCCTGTAATAATCCAATACGCATTAGACAAATCCCCCTTACTTCAATGAAAAAACTATAGCCCCCCTTGCATAAATATATTTTCTTTATAAAACAAATCCCCCCCAAAATGTATCAATGGACTTTCAATGACCATCAGTAAATGAAAGAAATACGGAAGGTACTAACAACTTGAATATAAAAAAAGAGATAGGCATGAATCACCCGTAAAAGAAAATATAAACTTCCCCATATGATCAGAACTAAAGTTACATTAGAATAAAATTCAGATATGATAAAATTGAATAGATAAGATAACACATGGGATACAAAGCAAATGATGGACAATGTACAAAAAAAAGTTAACAGAGATAAGGCAATTAAATCGTTAATTTAGATAAAAAAAAACTGTAGCAATAATTACATCGCTCGTGTGTGAGGGTTGCTGGAGATTCGACGGTCTCGGTCTTGTAAATGAGTTCGAAAAGCCTCTGGAAATAACGGAAAAGGCCTTTAGCATCATGGCGTTCACGTGCTTCACAAGAAATAGAAAAAATTAATTCCAGAGAAAATGCTTACCTAGTGCAGTAGTTAAATCCCGATAGATCGGTCGTGTCAAAACACAAACAGAAACCCACAATATCCCCAAAGAAGGGTAGTATAAAATTACAATACTAGAAGTTGAGTCACTATGACTGCACTAATGCAAACCTTCTTTTCGCCTCGAAGGGTATTTCTAGAAGAACTCTCTCTTCGATTCAGTCAACTTGCCTTTCCTATCACGAGATTAGAAAAAAAGAACGTCGAATCAAGAAGAAGTGATGAGCTGAAAAATGCCAAGGGATTAGATACGAGGATTAATTCTAAGATAATAAACGACTTAGTTCTCGTTTCTTATGGTGGTAAAACGACGGCGGGAGCCACAAATAATGACCTGAAATTAAATTGTTCAGGAAATACTAGAGAATATTCCCCAACAAAACGATAAACTTTTAACAATTTAAATCGACAGCAGCAATTATGGGAAATAGCCCATCCCTACTACCAAATGCTGCCAACAGAACCAGCCGAATATTGCTAGGATTACAGCAGGCCGCCTGGAAAGATAAATATAAATATCTGAAACCAGACGGAGCCAGAGGTCCCACAAAGTTTTATCAGAAGTTCTCAAAAGTTATGAAATATTTAAACCGAAAATAAAATATGAATTTAACGGATCTAATGATGCTTAAAGCAGGGTTTATTAATACAATTCTTAAAAATATAGAATGGTTTGCTGGCCGTTCTACGGTAATGTAATATATATTAAGCAAAGTTATACTAGTAACATAATATCCTATTGGAGTGATTTGATCAAACTTAAGCGATCTGTGGTTCGCTTATCAACTAAAATAAATATAGTTACAAAGTGCCTGAGGGCTACATAAATATATAAAATGATTTTTCTAACTACTTTCAAGCATTCATCCTTTCACACATGAAACTAACTATGAGTAAATATCTAATATCTAACAAAACTCTTGAAATAAATGAGTAAAGGACTAAATATCTTGGCGTCAAACAGAGCTACGACTTGGTAGATGTTCTTGGCGCCAAACTCAAGCAGAGCGATGACTGGACCGATGCTTCACGGTTGACTGTTTGCATGGCACTAAATGACGAAAATCAAATTTTTCCTACCGGTGCGAACATGGAGAACAGAGCGGGAAATTTGCGTGGACGCGGATGAATTTGAGGGGGTAGAAACATGTTCAAGATATATTATATTGAGAATGATAAATAACGATTTTCTTGACGGAGTGACAACGTACTTTGCAGCGAATGTTTCATATAATGGAATCCAGTTTCGGACTAAGGAGTAACTGAAATACTATATTTTAAATGCACAAATTGCTGTTTACCTGGGGTGAAATAAATATATTCGGAGTTTAATTATGGCTCATTCATACTACGGACATACAGGGTCTTATCACCGAACTATACGGTGAAAAACGATAAGTTAATACACATGTTGGGGTATTTTTCCAACAGTTACAACTCATTCTATAACATTTTAGTAGTATGGACTTTATGTTGTTGGTATCTAAAAAATATTAACTAGTAACGGGTTTTAGTATTACAAGTTTCTAGACACACTCTCGAAACATTCTAAAGGGAAAGTAAAATAATATATCAAAGTAAATTATCAGTTATAAATTTAATCATGAAGTAATAATAAGAAACTTTGATAAATGCTTCAAATAATATAATACTTAATTAAAATAGTCAGTACTCAATGACAATCAAAACACTGTGAACACACAGGAAGCAGCTGTATCATTCACCTAAATGATGATCAATTTCTACAGACACAGAGTGCTGTTCACGAACAACTCCACAATGAGATGAAAACGTCATGGCAATAATTTAGTGGTACTGATCTGCTACCTAGACAATTAATATTGCCAATAATAGTTTTCTAAACGCTTGGATTTATGCCATGAACACCAGGATATTAACAGAGTATATTGAATTGATATAAGTAACATCAATGGATATACCTTATACTAGTGAGCAAGAGGCAACATAGATGTAAAAAAGAACATCGTGTTTTAAGATTCCACCATGGATGAGGAGACTACAAGGAAAGATCGACGAACTGCGGAAGGATATTGGCAGACTATCTCAATATATAGGCCACCCAAAGACAAAAAGGCTAGAAAAGCTGATAGTACCATTATTGTACCCCATGGGCATGTAATATGAATGGCTTCTGGGGGACAAAGCGGACAACTTCGGTTACTTCAAATATTGCCACGGGCTGGCTAGAAAAAGAGAGAAGCAACGAACAAAGTCTTAACGAAATGGTTTACCAACTATTTCCAGAAAAGGAGGTCACCGATGTTAGTAAACACACAACTGGAAAGCGCCTGGGTCAGAAGAGTGCCACATTCAGGATCAGAATACACTCTGAAGGTCGACCTTATCAACATCAAGAGAGGAATCTTTCAGCGTGATTTCATGAGTCCGCTATGGTTTTATCTGAGAAAATACAACTCAAATTAAGAGATTTTCTGGTTTATGTGGTTTGTACCGTCGATTCCTTAAAGATTATTCCTCGATAATGGGTCCTATTCATGATCTTATGAAAGAAAAAAAAGAAAAGTGAATCCATTAAGTGGACTCAGGAAGCCGGAACTGCTTTTATTAACATCAAACAAGCTCTTGTTCCCGCCCGTCCTAGGTCAACCTGATTTTTATTTGCCTTTCACTATACAGAGCGATGCCAGTGACGTTGGATTAGAAGGAGTTCTTACTCAAACTATTGATGGTATTGAGAAAGTCATTGCTTATGCTAGCAGGACCTTAACGAGGCCTGAACGGAATCTTAGCGCCACCCAGAAAGAATGTCTAGCCCTATTATTCAATATCGAACGCTTTAGAGGTTATATAGAAGCTGTTAAATTCACCTTGTTACTGACTGTCAGGCTTGATTGTGGTTGAATAATCTCAAAAATCCTACCGGAAAATTTGCTCGTTCGGCCATGAAACTAAGAACCCATACCCTCAAGCTAGTCCACCGTAAAGGAAAAAATAATATCATTCCTGATGTCTGAAAGCCTGAAAGTTTTCCTGAAGTTTCTCTTCATGTGGTACCTGAAAAACTTGATAACTGGTATTAATCTTTGAAACAAAAAAAAACGAATCGCCTGAAAGCTAGAAGCTAGCCTAATTTTAAAGTATGACTTGTATATTAATTGGTTATGTCTTATGCCCCTGTCAAAACCAACACTAGAAGATTGGTCCCAAAATATCTTCAGAGATAGATTATACATGATTGTCACAATCCTGCTACTGCCGCACATTTACGTTTCTTTAAAACCCTGGCTAGAATTTATGAAAACTATTATTGTCTTACATAAGCACTTGCCATATTTGTGATAGTCAGAAAATATCTAACCCTCTTCCCTTAGTTATTATTATATCTAACCCTCTTCCCTTGGTTATTGTCAAACTGTTGAGATAGAATAACTTCTCCATTTCTACCAATTAGTTCCTATTTAGTACCGCGACCCTGTTTTTCATCTCAAAATCTTCAGAAAAAGGAGAACTTGTGAAACGTTCTATTCTTGAAGTACCAGCGTGTTTTTTGTTTTTGCTTCTCAAATACGTCCTGTCTAGAACATACCAACATACCACTAGTATATGTCTGAAAACCCCTTTGGCTTTTTGGCCTTGAAACTCAATAACCCTATGGGAGAAACTCGAAAAGGCTTAAGTGTGATTTTATTTTGTGTCAAACTGGAAAGAATGGCCATAATAGTTCTTCAATTTTTCTGAATACATTATACGTTATTATAGGTTGGCCATTTGTACTTTCTTAATTTTACTTTTTACCATTTTTATTTGTAATGAAGGTATAAAAGTGTAGGTAAGGTAAATAATAATACAATATAAAGGGTGGTTCGTTGACAAAACTTTTTGATATGTTCTGTAGAGTAATGAATTTTAAAGCAAAAACTAGGAGGGGATATTTTACAAGATCACCCTATACATAGAACTATTGCAATTAATTACATGGTATGCTGCTTAAGGAATTTTATTAAGTTCTTTATTTTATGTTCAATTTATTTTCACATTTTCATCTATTTTGGCATAAGTATTTATCATTTTTAAATTGTTGCGCCACTAAAAAGAAATGTCAATTAGATTATTAGACAGATTGTGCTTTATTACGTAACTCCATCTGCAAAAATTCTACATTATGTTTAAACCCTTTTAAAAGAACCTTTT
>MU181924.1:567120-686955 GCA_016904865.1 Pissodes strobi | reverse complement strand
ACCGAAAACACCCCAAAAATTTAAATATATATGAAATACGGATACAAATATGATTTCTAAAACTAGATTTGCAAAAAATTATTTAAATAAGACTACTATTATTTTACAGATACTTATTGTATAAGTAAATTCTGATTTGGTGGATTAAACCTAGTATGGTCTAAGATCTAAAGTTTGCATATTCTGAATTCTGGTTTAACCAATTTATTGTTTAATACTTAGGGGAGACTCGGGCAAGAAGAATCACCTAAATATTTATGCACATCTAACCAACTGTCTTTTGAAATATATGGATTTTATTTAAAGTGACCCTTGTTGCCTGAGCCTCCCCTACACATTTTAATTGCTTTTAGATTGACGCCGCAGATGAAACCATTTTGACTGACTACGTCACAAATCAAAACTACATGTACATCAGAGAAAAAACTGTTTTGGAATCAGTTATGTACGAGGATTATAAGCAAAAGACAAAGGCAAATATTGAAGAGGCCAAGAGGTGTACTTACGTCATAACAACTTTTCCTGTGTGCGTCTTTCCTAGAGCTTTCGCCTTTAAACCAAACTTCAAGTATGCGGAACTATTTGACTTAACGTAAGTTGTAGGATTTAAAAGCTCACTTTGACATTGTTCAGGATATAGTCTGGAAACCTTGAGGAACATCAGAAACCATACGAATTAGGCAAAAAAGATTTAAATAAAAGTATAGTTCTTTATGATCTATGACTGAAAAGTGTTTTGAGATGTACAGGGTGACCGAAAACAAAGTATAAGTATAAACTGAATTTTTTCTAAATCTTGTGGTAATTTGTAATGAGTTAGAGTCTAAAACTTCGTAATATAAAACTTTATATTTTTCAAAAACTTGATCCTAAGTTAATGTGGATCTTGCCCGTCGCTCTCGTTGTTCAGTTGGAATTGGCGGGTCCTTAAGGCAGCTCCATCAAAAATCTGTTTAAATGATTCGTCATTTTGTTCCGTATTTAAGAGGGCTTGCGTAATTTTTATTTGAGAGATACAAATTAATATACAGTGACTTCTGTTGTAACACATCAAACAGTATATCCGTGAAAGAGAAAACAAAGACCAAACTAAAAGTGCAAATTCAGTCATTCAAATAATTTAAGAAGCCCGTTCTTTGTCTAACAGAATTTTTTTTTAAGTCCTTGAGACGATTATTTGAGCAACATGAATTTTTTGCTTTACCCAATAAAATGCACTCTATTTATATAAACTTCCGCAAAGTCATTGATAATTATCGTAGCATGAAGCTTGAAACGCTCACAATTTTTAAATTAAAATACCTAGAGGTAGGCACAATAAAACAGAACCGCAAAACCCACTACCGAGAACAAAAAATAATTTTAATAAACAAACCCTTGGTAATAGATATGGTTTCGGATAAGGCAATACTGCATTTTTAAAATAACACACAAATCTGCTTACCGTGTTGCAAGGGCCCTTGCCTTACCTTACCTCCTTATTAACAACACAACCATAAAAAACAACAGTATTAACCGGAAAATCCGCCTCGAAAATCTAAAATCACAAACAAAAACAAACCAACCACCCACTGATAGGCACGCGCACGCGCCAATTCAGTCGTAACGGTCATGATGACGTGATCTAATTTTAATTAGGAATAAACATCTGACGGCCTGACACCTGACACGACACTTGGCTCTTCAAGAATAAAAGAGATGAGACGAGGAAATGGACAATAAAACGTTGCCAAGTTTCAAATAGGCACCTACCTCTATATATACTATGAAGCAAAGGATTGGGATTGTAGTACCTACCTACTCTTTATTTTAATTGTTGGGTCTTAAATTTTATAATGCACTATAAATCAATGGAATCACTTATTTATCAATCATTTCTGGCTTGTTTTTTTATGTTTTTATAAAAGAAAGATTTAAATCAAAAGTTCTTCAAAAACAAAGGCAACATGCAAGCTACTACTAAAAATAATACCCATAAAAGCACAAATTTGTGCGCCTCATACGACTACTAAAATTGGCTGATTTAAAGCCCCGTCTTGTGCAACTGAACGGGTGGGGAGCATTTATACATTCCGTACATCTATTTGGCACCTAGGGGATTTTTATTGGTAAAACCATTCAACCTCTATCCAATCAACGCGCTGGTGCGAAAATCGTGTATGGAATGTAATTCGGTGCCAAATTCCCATACGGAATGTAACAACAGTTTATGGAGCAGCATGTCTTTGCGGTCCATTGAATCGGTTTCAGCAAGCCTGGTGGCGGCAGTAGTTAGATGCTGTGCTTGTGATACGATGCTTTGGGTTGCCTCCGGGATCGATTCTCGTCGGTGGCAAGAATTTTTTTAGTTTTTTTAAAATTATGTTTGTTTCTTAATTTTTTTTAATTTGGCTTAGTTTTGTTTGGTTGCGCCTCGGAGCGACGAAGCGAGCGGGGGGCCATGCGTAAAGTTAACAGTACTAACTACAAAACGATGTTTGAAAACGCTTGTCTTTAAAAGACGCCTCTCATCCTTTCCGAACTTCTACCATACTCTTTGAAGCCTTCGGAAAATACTTACACTGCAAAAGTATTTATTACATTCCGTACCATAATTTGGTACCGAATTACATTCCGTACACGATTTTCGCACCCACGCGTTGATTGGATATTGGAAAATTAGCAAGCAAGTAAAGATTTTAATTAAAAACAAACCTAACACCGGAGAGTCGTGTTTGCAATCCCCGGCTCCAGGAGTGGAGTCGCCGAGCGCTACCAGTTCTTACCAACTAAACTGGAAAAGCTACGCTGGTGTACGGGGTTGTTAGGCACGCTTGTCAAACAAAGAAACTCAATCTTAACTTAACAAGAAAAAACAATCTAAATCTAAGGATCAATCTATTTGCTTCTAGGTTTTTTTTAACACCAACAATACTACAGTGAGATTTTTGCAACTTAAACGCAAAGGAATGTCAAATGACTATTGAAGTAATTAATGATAAGGGTACAATATGATGATTGTACGGAGACCAATTCTGTTGTTAACTCGGTGCTGTGTGCCTTACACCTAAATGCTCTAAACACTACAATCCGAAGTGATCATTTTGGTTTATCTAAGCTTATTACATATACGTATGCGTACGCTAGTAGCTGCACCAATTATAAATGTAGCGATAATAATATCAATTGATAAAAGGCCACAATAATTATATCAATCGACCAGATAAACAAATAAATAAATGAATTATAAAATTATTGAAAGCTATCTTAAAGCTTGGCTGTCAATGGTTGATTTATATTAAAAGATTAAGAGCGATTATATCAATCGGTCAAAAAAATAAATGAATAAATAAAATTAATCTATTAAAGCTTGGCCGGCAAGACTAGATTTATATTTAAATATTAAAAAAAAAAAACGATTATCAATTGACCAGAAAAATAAATGATTAATTAAACTTAAGCTATCTTAAAGCTTGCCGACAAGACTAAATTTATATTTAAATACCAAAAAAAACGATTACTAATCGGCAGGAAAATACCAATCATATATATAAAACCTAGTCAACGATACCCCATTAGATCCGGTTCATCAAGCTCATTTGTGGAGGCAGGAAGTACCACTGGTGGAGGAGCCGGGCACCTGTAGCAAATCCTAAGTACTGTTATGGCACTCGATGGCTCCGAGGGTAAAACTAGCAGAGGACCCGATAGCTCGGTGGTAAAACTTGTAGCCCGGTGATAAAAACTGGCCCGGAGATCAAACCCTCGCTTGAGTCGGAGGGCGGCTTGAGAATCAACGGTCTCGATCCTGTAAAATGAGCTCGGAAAACCTCTAGTGTAGTATTTAAATCCCGATAAATCGGTCGTGTCAAAACACAAACTAGGAACCCAACCCAATATCCCCTAGAAGGGTAGTATACAATGCAATACTAAAAGCTGAGTCACTATGACTGCACTAAATCAAAACCTTCCTCTATCACCGAAGGGTATTTCTAGAAGAACGAGATCATCGGTTTCAGTCAATTTGCCTTTTTCCACTTCCACGGAATTAGAGAACGAACGTCAGATCAGAAAAAGTGGTAGGGCCGAGAACTGCCGTATCGGATTCTAACGATTCGATACGAGGAATAATTCTAAGATAATAAACGACTTAGTTCTCGTTTATTATGTTTGTAAAACGACGGCCGAAGCCACAATTAATAAGCTGAAATGAAATTGTTCAAGAAATACTAGAAAATATTTCCAAAAGAAATGATAAACTTTTAAAAATCTAAATCGAAAGCATCAATTACGGGATGATAGCCCATTCCTACTACCCGGGACTACCAACAGTACCAACCGAAGATTGCGAATTGCAGCCTGCCGCGTGGAGAGATAAATATGAGATTCCAAGCTAGTCAGCGATACCAAAAAGTTATGAAATATCAGCCGGAGATTGAAATAAAGCAAATCCGGGGGTCCCAAAAAGTTATGAAATGTTCAAACTGAGAATAAAATATGACTTTGACGGATCTAATGAGATTTTACAGTAGGCTTTCTTAATCCAACTCTTAAAAATATAGAACGGTTTGCTGGCCGTTCTACAGTAATGTAATATAAATTAAGCAGTTATACTAATCAACTAGAATAAATAATAAATATAGTCACTAAGTGCCTGAGGGCAAGATAAGGGAAAGGGATGATCAAAACCCAAGTGACTCAAGGTCACTTATAAAAGCTAGTACAAATATATCATTAACCTATATGTAGAATAAAATTAATATACATTAATAAATGCGGCAACCTTAAGCTTATTGATAACAAATCAAATCAATAAATGTAGGATTAGGTAACCGAAGAGGTCAATACTCAATAATTCTTACCGCAAAATATAGCATCTTTTGTTGCTAAATGCAGCATATAGTATGAACTTTAAAATCTTTTGCACTGGCCAAATCAGACTGTTACAATGGTTTGATCAATAACAACCCCTAGGTGCCAAATGCATGCACGGAATGTATTAATACATACCGGCAGTGCCTGATGCGTATCCGTATGAAGCAAAATTTTCTTGGCTTACTACAGCTATGTTAAGCGGTCGGCGCATTTGAGCGTTTAAAAGGTAATATTATAAACGTTGATTGTATTTTTATACTTTTATAATTTAAAATTAGTCAAAAAACGTTTATATTTATAATATGTATATAAAGATTACTTGAAAATTTCAGATTATATTGTAATTTTTACATGTGAGGCCCAGCCTCAGTTTCTTTATACGACTAGCCGCCACTGACTTGCAGATGATATTATTAACGACCGAAAAATAAAACAAATCTAACTAGTTTACTGATTTTTGAATAACAATAATCCAAATGACACATTTTGACGTGACAAATGCTGAAACTGTCGTACGTCAACTTCTTGGCAATGTTGATGAACTCTTGCTGCACGTTTCGAATGAAAGAAGGCGCGATTTGTTGAATTTCATCGTTTATATTTAACGCATCCATATTAGGAGGCCTGTTGAAATAAAATTTAGTTTTTAAATATTCGAATAGAAAGTAATCTAGGGGAGTCAAATCTGGAGACCTGGCCAACAATTTGACGGGACCACTACGTTTTATCCACTTGTTAGGAAATATTTCATTGAGGTACTGTCGAACGGGTAACGCATAGTGAGGTGGTGCTCCATCTTGTTAAAACCACATTGGTGGAGTGGGTATATCGGGCTCATTACCTGGATACAGTTGAGCTAAGGCAGGAATCAACTCCAGTTGCAAAAAGTCAAGATACATTTCGCCGGTCAAGTTTACGTCGAAAAAATACGGATCTATAATCCTGTCTTGAGATATTCCAGCCCAAACATTGATTTTTTTTTCCGGATATACAGGATATACAGTTTTGGCGGTTGACAGTAGGTAACTTCATAGGAAGATAAAGTATTTCTGCAAAATATGGATCCAAGCTGCACCGCTCCTGCATTATTTTACAAACCTGGAGTCGGCTGTCATAGTCCTCTTCATTTAATTCATATATTAATCTTATTTTGTATGGATGATACATTGCCTTGTGCAGAATATTTTTTACCGCTTATTGGCTAAGAGCTAAATCTAATGCTACTTGACTTGTAGGTAAATGTGAATATTCGTTATATCTGAGTAAAACATCTAATTTCACATTATCATCTAGTTTCGGCCCACCTGTCCTGTGAGGATCTTTTACACAACTATGTTCACGGATTTTTTGACAATTTTGCTGACTGTTATTTTTGTAATTGCTTGTCCCCGCTCTGGATGTGTGCTATTAAAAAGTCCTTAGGTTTTGGCGTGTAACTATATTTTCGATCACCCTGCACATTTTAACATATTTTTCAATTATAGATAATATCAACTTTTATATGAAACTTTTTTGCCTAAATCATATGGTTTTTGATATATCTCAAGGTTTCCAGGCTTTATCCCATCACGGTATATTACTATTTGAAGTATACACTTTATTTATGAATTAATTACGGTTCATGGTGAGATTCGATACAAATAATTCACCAGGCGGCAGTACTCTGTACATGCAGTGTTAATTAAATTAGACACATTATATGTAGCCTCTCCAATTAATTAATATAATCAGACAATCGGTTTTCATGAATTTGTTTCTTGGCCCAAATTAAACCTTTGCTTTGGGGTATCGTTCAGTAAAAATATTCAGGACTGGTTCAGGTCACAGTTAAGAGAATATCAGTTGCTGGGCGTTTAATCTTTCGAAATTAAAAGGGTACTGCAAAAACATGCATTCGACCAAAAAGCAGAGCCATTCGATACAGCCGACAAGGAATAGCACACTGCTACCAGTATACGCGGGCCAACGGGGCAGGAGGCAAGCTATTTCGACCTTTAGTGGAGTGCTGTAACTGCTATTTGTATTCTTTTATCTGTGATCAGATGGTTTTAGAAGCTCTAAATATACCACAAAATTCAATAGTATTTCCACTGCAAAATCGTGTGTTTAGATTTTGCTGTTAAACATATGATAAAATTATTAGTTTTACATAATATTAACAGTTGCAACATAAAAAACAGCGATCCATGTTGCAACAATTTATATGATTTTAAAGGGTTTTACAGGTTTCGACAGTTTGTGTCGAATGAAACAAACTGTCGGAATCGGAATCGATTACGTACGGCAAGATGGGGCACGCGGGCTCGAGTTTTTGCAACTTTTCCCAAATAAACTGGAATATTGTATTAGGCGACGATTCTTTTTCTGCAAAATTCTGGCTTCCGGACATCTTAAGTTTGTTCAATGAACAACCATAAGCGAAATGTGACAATCCTTAAGTATATATTTTTTATATTGTGCAAGTGAACCTAGTTACCCCGTATTTTGGAGTATCTAGGCCACACCGGACTATCTCTGGTGAGAAATTGCAGGCTACTGGGTTCTTTTGTATACATTTCATTTTATTATGCCAACACTTCCAAATATTATGAATTTTCGTTTTACAGTGATACGATCTGTAAAATAGAAGGTTAAGATAAAATAAAAGTTCCGAAATTTTAAAAACCAAAAAATATTTATTTACACAAAACAATGGTGTATTACTGGTACACGTACATTAAACATAAGTATCTTATCAGAATATAATCCATTTCTGGTTCAGAAAACAAGTTTCTCTTATTTTTTTAGTCTAGGCTTTTGAATAATTTTTAAAACATCGACGAAAAAGTTATCGACAATGTCTTCCCGTTGAGGCCAACGCCAGGAATTACTCTTCCAACACTTTTCCCCATTATTGCTTGTTCTAATGACACGACTTATTCTGGGAAGTGGGTTCCATTATAGTTAACAAACAATATCATAATAATAATTGGGAGTAACTTCCATATTAGCAGTTACTCTGTCACCCTTCGTCACCTGTATACCTCTCAACTGACCAATACCTATATCCAGCAAATCAGGATTTTCGTGTTACCAACAAAGGCTTTCTTCAATTTCAGTCTCTATCTATATATTTTGGCAACTTCTGGTTGTGTCGTATCATATGGCATATTTATTACGGTTATTCCACTTGCATAGGGCTATTCATTTATAAAGCCGAAAGCTGACTCCGACTTTAAAAATGCTTGGTGTGTCATTACCAGTGATTCCCCTTTTAAAAGGCTGCGTTATAAATGATGCAACGTTAGTAGCATGAAGCACCTCATCATGCTTTCGTTTAGCTTGGTATATTCTTGAATATTTTTATCTGATATCCATTGATCACGAATTGCACTAACCTCAGTATTTTTAAAGCCTCTTACAGTATTTTAACTTGGCATATCATAATATAAACTACTCAAAAATGAATAGGGATATTGATTTTTTTTGTATTTCTTTGGATACCTGTATTTTTTGCATGGAAGCATGTAGAGGAACCTGCTTTTCACTATGGATGGAGATTTTTATTGACTTTACAATGATTTAGTTGTTTTTTGTTGAATGTTTTAATTTTCAAATATACAGGGTGCTTTAGAAAGGGTTGCAATATCCGGGTTTTAATTAATTTTTGTGTCACATTCTACATCTGTATTAATATCTCTCGGAACGGTTTTGGAACTACTTGCCTACTGGGAAAAATAAGGCAATTTTACAGCGCGTTCCAATTTCGGAAATCTCGATCAATAAATTTTTACATTTCCGTTGACACATTTGACCGCTAAAAGGATAGGTATATATTAATATAAAGTAGCCCGGTGTTACTTGATCTGACAGTAGTTATTTATCCACTTAATTTGTTAGTATCTTTTATAGGTATTAAGTTACAAAAGCATACATAGCTCATTTTTTCCGACGTACTAATCTCATTTAAATATTTAGTGGTTATTGATAAGTCAAGTAACAGTTTTCATTTGATAACTCAACATGCAGCGAAATCACTTGACAATGAAACAGTCAAGTATTGCCGTACGCATTTACCAAAGAGGATATCACCAAGTTGAGATAGTAGCAGTGTTGAGAACAACGCAGAGCGTTATTTCGCGAACGATATCTCGGTACAGAGAAACGGACAGTGCTGCAAGAAGACCTGGAAGTGGATCGCAGTGGGTAACAACTCATCGACAAGATCGATTTCTTTCATTAAGGAAAGAATGCGCCCATTTTCTACTGCACGACATCTGCAACGAGCCTTTTTCAATGCCACTGCCACCCGAATCTCGGACCAAATAGTTAGAAACCGCTTACGTGAGGTAGGAATTACATCATATCGTCCTCTGACAAGCCCAGCAAGAACTCCTGCCCACAGAAGACAGCGAGTTCACTGGGCAAGGTTACGTTTAGAGAGGAATCGCCTTGGAATGACATTCTGTTTCCAGACTAGTCAAGATTTTGTCTGCATAATAACAGTGGACGACGACGCCCGAGAGTTTACCTAAATGTCAGAAATCAGATCTCTCACTGGCGAGCGATATAACGAAGAGATCATTCTGGGACCTGTGTTGAATCATGCCAGTTGGACGGCATCATTTTATATTGCTAGATGACAATGCAAGACCGCATAGAGCGCAAGTGATTTTAAATACGTTTGGCAACGAGGAAATAAATCATCTTCCCTTCCACCCCTCTCTCCGGATCTTAATATTATAGAACATATGTGGGGCTTTTTACAGAGACGACTGGATGACCATCAACCTCAGCCAACAAACAACTCGACAAGAGCTCAGGGACGTTTTACCAGTTCTATGGCAGCAAATACCACAGAAACATATTGATCACTGCATTGCGAGTATGCCATTACTGTAACAGCACTATACCTTATGGTACAGAGCTATCGATGCTCATGGTGGGGCTACACGTTTTTGATTATTGTACCGAAATGTTTTAAATGTTAGTTTTTCTCATTATTCTTATTGCTATTATGTTTTTATACTCGTAAATAAACTTGTAGAAAGAAATATTTTTAAATGATTTAAAGATCTTTGTTAAAAAACTTGTAAATAAAATTGGAGAAAGAAATGTTTTTAAATGGCTTAAATTGTTAACAAAGTTCTTTAAAACTTCACTAAATGGAGTTTGAGATTTTAATAGCAATGACCGAAACTCGGACGCGCTGTATAATTGCTTTATTTTTTCCAGTGGGCAAGTGGTTCGAAAACCGTTTCGTAAGAAGTTAACACAGGTGCAGAATGTGACACAAAAGTTAATAAAAACCTGTTATCCAAAAGTTTAGAGTTAATCAAAAATAATGGATATTGTAACTCTTTCTAAATCGCCCTGTATATATGAAAATTATAGTCTTTAACAAAAAACAACTAAATCATTGTAAAGCCAATAAAATTCTCCACCCACCGTGAAAAGCAGGTTCCTCTACATGCTTCCATGCAAAAAATACAGGGTTCCAAAGAAATACAAAAAAAATTCTGTGTGCTTAAGACCACACGATAGAAGTGAAAACTTCGACAAGCGGGGTCATCGTTTATCACAATTTCTATCCGAGCCTTCGTTGCAGAGATACGTGCGAAAAACGGGTTTCCCCCTAAATCCCCCCCTTAAATTAGAGCCTCGTTCCCCCGTATGGTCTAAGGTAGCTCTCCATGGGGCGCACCTACCATAATTATTTCGACCCCGTACCTTTTCCCGTTCTCCCGAAATTAATTATTTAAGTTTTTCCTTCTCTCCCCTCCCCTGGCAAAACGTGGGGGATACAGGGTCCCGTTTTCGTCCAGGATCTTCTTTTTACCCCTGCTACATCCCCTGAAAATTTCGGCCTTCTACCTATACGGGAACATGCCAGTATAAGGAGCGTTACGTTACATATCCGAGCATGACGCGTGGCGCGTGATGCGTGACGCGTGACGGCTCGGTCTCATTCAACCCCCACAAAAAAAAAATTGCAAAGCGCGCCTAAAGAAGTTTTCACTTCAAAAATTTCAATACCTCTATTCATTTTTGAGTAGTTTAGGTACTTTATTTCCTAATTCAACATAATCAATTTTTTGAATTTTTCTCCTAAAATTTAATATCTGCCATTTAACCGGTTGTTAATCCTAACTTGTTTTGAATGGACCAAGCATAGCAATATCTAAAGGATAAAGCATGGGTGGTATGGGGTTGCTGCCGTTCTACAAAGTTCAAGGCCAACATGAGAGGCATACCCTTCATAGATTAGAAGAAAGGGACGCTCTTTTGGTACACTGAGTATAAAGCTTTTTCAAACCAATTTCAAAATAAGTACTCCCCATCCACCCTTTCTTTGCTCCTGCATAGGCCATATCTTTTTTACGTTTTGACTAAGCCAAGATCCAAGATTATATTATATTTTTGCTTTTGAAAATAACCAGTGCTAGTGGAGGCAATTTGTTTCCTGTTGCTGCAACATAGTAGGACACTTGTATTTTCCGTTCCTGTAGACCTTATCATTCTGGTGCTGCAATTTCCAATTCTACCCACGACTGTCGTTTTTTTTGGTATCATGACAAAACGGTGTCTGGTCTAAGTTGAAAATTTGCTCAAGTTTATCCCTTAAATTCAAAGCGTCGATTGTTTTTGAAGGCAGGTCAAAACACCATAAATCAGGAAATGATTTATTCGGGTTTATTATACAGCCTGAGGTTTTTTAATGCACAATAGTGTCCATTTACCCCAAACCCAATTTTTTACAGAGAGCTGCGTTCTCTTTTTTATAATCTACAACGGCTTTATGAACATTCTTAAAATACCCCTATCACTTACATTTAGGTATACAAAATTTATAAAGAAAAAGCTAACAAACGTTTTAAAGCACAAAATCAATGTCCTGAACTCGGCGGCCATTTGAATTTACCTTAGGTGACAAATGACAAAAAATTTTTTTTGTGGTGGAGGGTAGATGTCGCTGCCTACCCCGATGTAAACCACAGGTGCTAACCAAATAGAGACACTATTGCTACGTTTTTCTCTTGGGTTCTGACAAAAGCACAACTTTTACTATTTTAAAATACTCTCTTTATTCCTTAACACTGTATACAATTAGACCTACTACTACTCATAACTTTATAACTAATAGATCTTTACAATCCAACACTCATTATCAACTAACTCAAAACGCGTTTTGCACGCTATTTATAGCCAGTAGAACATATATGGGAAATATGCCGGAAGCGATTTCTCTATTATTCTCGGCCTTGGCCGCACTATACATCGGGAAGATAACAGAGCTCTGAGGAATGTTCTGGGTAAGCGATGATTCATGCGGAAATAACATAGGCGTTAGGGTAGCCCAAAAAATACAGATGGTCGCGAGCCGTGACACTATTAATATTACATTTGGATGACCCATATATCCGATGGGCCCACTTAACCTACTTTACCTTAGAGGAAATAATTTTGCTCTGAACATAATATTTTCAAATTATATACAATGTTGCGGTGTATGTATGCTAACATTATTAGAGGAAATACTGCAACTACATATTATAAGCCATTATAACAATTATTTAATGAATAAGTATCAATAATAATTAATGATTCTCTCTTTGCAGGATTCAACACCTGAGTGAATCAGGCATAACAGAATTCAAGCAGCGAGAATTTCTACCCGACACTACAATCTGCCCTCTAAATTTGGGCAGCAAGGAGCGCAGGCTGCGCAACTCAGATCTTGCAATGACTTACATGATCGTCGGTGGAGGTCTGATCATTTCGACAGTCATATTCGCAGTCGAATTGATTCTTCACTATGCGAAAATATATCGCTGTTGTCAGAAGCGTCCGCTCTTGGTTAATAACAACGACTACATCTACAAGAACGCGAATCATCCGTTTGTCACCACCAGGTATAACGACAACAACAGTTACAATGTCAAGAGTAACTTTGAAGCTCCCAAACAGTTCATGACGCCTCCGCCATCGTATCACACCATATTCAGCAAACCGTCTGTACCACCTGGGTCGAAATGCAGACAAAAAATTATAAATGGTCGGCAATATTGGGTGGTTAATGATAAACATGGAATGACGTCACTTATACCGCAGAGGGCACCATCTGCTTTGCTTTTTCAGTATACGAATTGAGGTTAGGTTTGGGGGAAAGTCATTGCATCATCGTATCCTCTTGTTTTGTAATTTTGAAGCTATATTAGACTGCACCTCCATTGTATTCGATTCAGCTAATTAGATCGTTAAAAAAAAGCAAAATTAACTGTTTGAACAGCGGAATCCGCAAAGGAATTGTGTGTTGGCTAAACTATTGTTATTCATTTTACAATTCCTGTTTTAATGGTCTTTCATCTCAAATTTGAAAAGTGCTAGTGCTAGTTGAAAAATTACAAATAAAACTAATAGGTAGACATTAACATGTATAAGGCCTAAATATGAGTAACTACATATGTTGAAGAAGTGATTTTGTTTACTGGATTTTACTAGGCATTTTAGAAATTATCGAAGTTAAAACAAATGTTCTCAAATAATAACATAGGAAGTTTGGCAATTTAGTAATTATCATACATTTGTGTGTTTTAGGTATCTATAATTTGCAATGGCAAAATGAGTGACTAAAAATATTTAACTCTTTGTTGTAGCACTATATAGTTTATAATTTACTTTTAACAGATTAGGAAAATTGCAAAAATAAAAAAGATTTCGGAGTTCCCTACGACGTATTATTTTTAACCTTAAAATTAGTTAGTTTTAGTGTGCAATTAGTGGTGCCAATATTATACCTAATCACAGCTTTGAAGCATGCTTGCGTATGAAAGCGCGAGTCGTTTTTGGTGCGTATTCAGACAAACCCATTTTTTCTAAGAGACCTCTTATAGTGTTATAGAATATCATGTGATTTTCCTTAGAAAAAAAAGGCAGTTGATCATGGTCTCTTTCACAATAAAGTGTAATATTAGCATCGGAATAAAGTACATTATTTTCATTGAATCTGGAAGCAAGTAATTCGGAAGACTTCTTGGAGGGATTCCCTAATGAGTTGATACGTTGGGAGGATGCTGAATCTGCTTCAAAATCACTATGGCTTTCTGATTGCATCAGTCGCATGCGGCTCAATTTTCTATCAGTTGTACTCATGACTTTTACCTACAAGCCGTGGATGATGATGTGTCACCTACCAGCAATCTCGGCTGAATAATGGATATTTCTTCAGAATTAAGTAATAGGTCTCTGCTGGATCTAGATTAGGATATGTCCATTTGTGTCTGCCAAGTAAACCTCAAAATAGACCAGACAACTTCTTTCCATTTCACAAAGTCAGAAATATGTTTTATACTTTGTTTCAAAGTTTATTCGCCACATACATAACAATGGCTGATTCACACAGCTACGTCTGCTTGTCGATGTCATGGTTTTAATAGGCCAGAGACAGTGAATTTGTTTGGCACTTATATTCCCAGTCAGCAAAAATCCATAGGATTGTTCAGTTAGTAATCCATATTCCGAAGGACGGGAGGTGAATATCTGATAAGCTGAAGCGGAAAATGCCGACGATATAAATGCGCACCACTTTCTTCTACTGATAAAACTGGTTTTAGTAGCAAGAAGTATGTTTGTGGGCTTGAAAAATATTTTATTTATGAAGTCATTAATATTAATGAGTCAGAAAAGTTTTATTTGGTATCTAAAATCAGAAAATTCGTGCGCAAATTAATTTAATTAATTGAATTCTTCTTTTGCTTCATCAACTTCTTCCTCGCTTTCGCTGTCACTTTCTTGACGATAATCGTAATCAGAATCACCTTTCTCTTAGCAATGTTCTTTTGTAGCCCCAAAGCATTATCACCATATCTTCTTCACCTGTCGTACAGGGAAATAAATATATTAAGAAATTGCAACGCTCATGTTAACGTTAAAGCTATATTATATCTTTAATGATACTACCTAACGAAAAAAGGTACGGGAACGTGACTTTCAAAAGGAACGGGCACTTAAAATATGTGTACGAGTAGGTTTCCATCAAAAGTATGGGTACACGTAAGGGAAAAAAGGAATGAGGAACTGTGATTTTCCAAAAAGCACTGGTACATAAAAGATTTTTCCCGTAAGTTTCGATTTTTCAAAACAGAAGAAGAAATTTAATACCTTTAATGATACTTTTGGCTCGAAAATATCCCAGTTACAATTTACCTCCTCGCCCTTCTGCGCTCCTGGTAGAACATGAATTTTCGCTTAGAGAAATTTATAATTTTAATACTTCGTAACGAAAATAAAGTACAGGAACTATCTTTAATATACACTTTTGGTGGGAAAATTTCCCGGCTAAAATTTACCTTCTCGGCGTTCTGCGCTCCTGGTAGAATATGAAATTTAATATTATTAATGATTCTTTTGGCGGAAAAATTTCCCAGTTAAATTTTACCTCGTCTGCCTTCTGCGCTCCTGCAGAATATGAATTTTCGCTGAGAGAGATTTATTAATTTTAATACCTTTCGCGGGAAAATTTCCTAGTTAAAATTTACCTCCTCGGCCTTCTGCGCTCCTGGTAGAATATGAATTTTCGCTTAGAAAAATGTAATATTTATGTTACCTGCGGCGGGAAAATTTCCCAGTTAAAATTTACCATCTCGGCCTCCTGCGCTCCTGTTAGATTATTCATTTTCGCTTAGAGAAATTTAATATTTTTAATACCTTTGGCTGGATCATTTTCCAGTTAAAATTTACCTTGTCGGCCTTCTGCGTTCCGGGTAGAATATGAGTTTTCGCTTAGAGAAATTTAATAATAATAATTAATATTTATTAATATTATTAATGATATTTTTGGCGGGAAAGTTTGCCAGTTAAAATTTACTTCCTCAGCCTTCTGCGCTCCTGGTAGAATATGAATTTTCGCTGAGAGTGATTGAATATTTTATTGATACCTTTGGCGGGAAATTTCCCCAGTTACAAAATTTACCTCCTCGGCTTTCTGCGCTCCTGTTTGGATATGAATTTTCGCTAATAGTATTGATTCTGTTGGCGAGAAAATTTCCCAGTTAAAATTTACCTCAACGGCCTTCTGCGCTCCTGGTAGAATATGAATTTTCGCTGAGAGAGATTCAATATTTTTAATACCCTTTGCGAGAAAATTTCTTAGTCAAAATTTACCTCAATATTCTGCGCTCCTGGTATTTTCTCTTAGAGAAATTTAATTAATTTAATATTTTTAATGACCTTCGGAGCGAAAAATTCAAATTTACCTGCTTGGCCCTCTGCGCTCCTGGTAGAATATGAATTTTTCCTTAGAGAAATGTAATATTATTGATACCTTTGGCGGGAAAATTTCCCAGTTAAAATTTACGTCCACGGCCTTCTGCGCTCCTGGTAGATATGAGTTTTCGCTTAGAGAAATTTTATAAATGCAATATTAATAACGATACTTTCGGCGGGAAACGTCCCAGTTATTATGTATCTCCTCGCTCTTCTGCGCTCCTGGTAGAATATGAGTTTTCGCTTAGAGAAATTCTCAATATTTTTAGTGACACTTTTGGTGGGAAAATTTCCCAGTTAAAATTGACCTCCTCGGCTTTCTGCGCTCCTGGTAGAATATGTATTTTCGCTTAGAGAAATTTAAATTTTTTTTTGATACCTTTGGTGGGAAATTTTTCCAGTTAAAATGTACCTCCTCGGCCTTCTGCGCTCCTGGTAGAATATGAACTTTCGCTTAGAGAAATTTAATATTTATGTTACTTGTGGTGGGAAAATTTCCCAGTTAAAATTTACCACCTCGGCCTCCTGCGCTCCTGTTAGATTATGCATTTTCGCTTAGAGAAATTTAATATTTTTAATACCTTTGGCGCTGAAACATTTCCCAGTTAAAATTTACCTCCTCGGCCTTCTGCGCTCCGGGTAGAATACGAGTTTTCGCTTAGAGCAATTTAATAAAAATAATTAATATTTATTAATATTATTAATGATATTTTTGGCGATAAATTTCTCTGTTAAAATTTACTTCCTCAGAGCCTACTGCGCTCCTGGTAGAATATGAATTTTCCCTTAGAGAAATTTAATATTTTTAATGACCTTTTGAGGAAAAAATGTTTAGTTCAAATTTACCTCCTCGGCCTTCTGCGCTCCTGATAGAATATGGATTTTTCCTTAGAGAAATGTAATATTATTAATAATACCTCTGGCGGGAAAATGCCCCAGTTAAAATTTACGTCGACGGCCTTCTGCGCTCCTGGTAGAATATGAGTTTTCGCTTAGAGAAATTTAATAAATACAATATCAATAACGATACTTTTGGCGGGAAAAAGTTCCAGTTAATATTTATCTCCTCGCTCTTCTGCACTCCTGGTAGAATATTAATTTTCGCTTAGAGAAATTTAATATCTTTAATGATACCTTTGGCGGGAAATTTTCTTAGTTAAAATATACCTCCTAGGCTCTTGCTAGAATTGAGATTTCGCTTAGAGAAATTTAATAAATGTAATATTATTAATTATGCTTTTGGCGGGGGAAACTTTCTTAGTCAAAATTTACCTCCTCGGCCTTCTGCGCTCCTGGTAGAATATGAATTTTCGCTTAGAAAAATTTAGTATCTTTAATGATACCTTTGGCAGGAAATATCCCAGTTAATATTTACCTCCTCGGCCTTCTGCGCTCCTGGTAGAATACAAATTTTCGCTTAAAGAAATTTAATAAATGATTAATGATGCTTTTGGCGGAAAACTATCTTAGTCAAAACTTACCCCCTCGGCCTTCTGCGCTCCTGGTAGAATATAAATTTTCGCTTAGAGAAATTTAATAAATTTAATATTATTAAAGAATCTTTTGGCGAGAAAATTACGCAGTTAAAATTTACCTCCTCGGCCTTCTGCGCTCCTGGTAGAATATGAATATTCGCTTAGAGAAATTTAATATTTATAATATTACTTCTGGTGGGAAATTTTCTCAGTTAAAATGAACCACCTCGGCCTCCTGCGCTCCTGTTAGATTCTGCACTTTCGCTTAGAGAAATTTAATATTTCTAATGATACCTTTGGCGGGATAATTTTAGAGTAAAAATTTACCTTATCTGCGCATGAATTATTCCTATTAGAGATATAAAATATTATTTATTAACGATACCTTTGGCGGGAAATTTTCCCAGTTAAAATATACGTCCAGGGCCTTCTGCGCTCCTGGTTGAATATGAGTTTTTGCTTAGAGAAATTTCATAAATGCAATATTAATAACGATACTTTTGGCGGGAAAAGATTCCAGTTGATATTTATCTCCTCGCTCTTCTGCGCTCCTTGTAGAATATGAGTTTTCTCTTAGATAAATTATCAATATTTTTAGTGATACCTGGCGGGAAAATTTCCCAGTTAAAATTGACCTCCTCGGCTTTCTGCGCTCCTGATAGAATATGAATTTTCACTTAGAGAAATTTATTATTTTTATTGATACCTTTGGCGGGAAATTTCCCCAGTTAAAATGTACCCTCTCGGCCTTCTGCGCTCCTGGTAGAATATGAATTTTCGCTTAGAGAAATTTAATATTGCTTTTGGCTGGAAAATTTCTTATTAAAATTTACCTCCGCGGCCTTCTGCGCTCCTAGTATAATATGAAATTTCGCTTAGGGAAATTTAATATCTTTAATGATATCTTTGGAGGGAAATTTTCCCAGTTAAAATATACCTTCTAGGCTCTTGGTAGAATTGAGATTTCGCTTAGAGAAATTTAATAAATGTAATATTATTATTATGCTTTTGGCGCGGGAAACTTTCTTAGTCAAAATTTACCTCCTCGGCCTTCTGCGCTCCTAGTAGAATATGAATTTTCGCTTAGAAAAATTTAGTATCATTAATGATGCCTTTGGCAGAAAATATCCCAGTTAATATTTACCTCCTCGGCATTCTGCGCTCCTGGTTGAATACAAATTTTCGCTTAGAGAAATTTAATAAACGATTAATGATGCTTTTGGCAAGAAACTTTCTTAGTCAAAATTTTCCTCCTCGGTCTTCTGCACTCCTGGTAGAATATGAATTTTCGCTTAGAAAAATTTAATATCTTTAATACCTTTGGCAGAAAATTTACCCAGTTAAAATTTACCTCCTCGGCCTTCTGCGCTCCTGGTAGAATATGAATATTCGCTTAGAGAAATTTAATATTTATAATGTTACTTGTGGCGGGAAAATTTCTCAGTTAAAGTGAACCACCTCGGCCTCCTGCGCTCCTGTTAGATTCTGCATTTTCGCTTGGAGAAATTTAATATTTTTAAAGACCTTTGGCGGGATAATTTTCGGGTAAAAATTTACCTTATCGGTCTTCTGCGTTCCTGGTAGAATGTGAATTTTTGCTTAGAGAGGTTTAATATTTTTAATGAGACCTTTGGCAGGAACTTTTCCCAGTTAAAATGTACCTCCTCGGCCTTCTGCACTTTGGGTGAGTTGTCGCTTAGAGAAATTTAATAAATGTAATACTATTATTGATACTTTTGGCGGGAAAATTTCCCAGATAAAATTTATCAGCCTTATGTGCTCCTGGTAGAGTATGAATTTTCGCTGAGAGAATTTAAAATCTTTATTGATACCATTGGCGGGGAATTTTCCCAGTTAAAAAATTCACCTTCTCGGCCTTCTGCCCTCCTGTTTGAATATGTATTTTCGCTTAGGGAAATTTAATAAATATATATTATTGATTCTTTTGGCGGAAAAATTTCCCAGTTAGAATTTACCTCCTTGGCATTCTGTGCTCCTGGTAGAATATGAGTTTTCGCTGAGAGACTCAATATTTTTATATACCTTTGGCGGGAAAATTTTCTAGTTAAAGTCCACGTCAACATTCTGCGCTCCTAGTAGAATATGAATTTTCCTTTAGAGAAATTTAATATTTTTAATACCTTTGGCGGAAAAAATTCCCAGTTAAAATTTACCTCCTCGACCTTCTGCGCTCCTGGTAGAATATGAATTTTCCATTAGAGAAATGTAGTATTATTAATGATACCTTTGGCGGGAAAATTTCCCCGTTAAAATTTACCTCCACGGTCTTCTGCGCTCCTGGTAGAATATGAGTTCTCGTTTAGAGAAATTTAATAAATGTAATATTAATTATGATACTATTGGCGGTAAAATGTCCCAGTTAGTATTTACCTCCTCGACCTTTTGCGCTCCTGGTAGAATATAAATTTTCGCTTAGAGAAATTCTCAATATTTTTAGTAATACATTTGGCGGGAAAATTCCCCAGTTAAAATTGACTTCCTCGGCTGTCTGCGCTCCTGCTAGAATATGAATTTTGCCTTAGAGAAATTTATTATCTTTAATGATACTTTTGGCTTGAAAATTTCCCAGTTAAAATTTAGCTCCTCGGTCTTCTGCGCTCCTGGTAGAATATGAGTTTTCGCTTAGAGAAATTTAATAAATGTAATATTATTAATGATGCATTTGGCGGGTTAAAATTTACCACATCGGCCTTCTGCGCTTTTGATGTGCATTTTCGCTGAGAGGAGTTTAGCAATTTTAATACCTTTGGCGGGAAAATTTTCTAGTTAAAATTTACCTTCTCTGTCTTCTGCGGGCCTGGTAGAATATGGAGTTTCGCATAGAAAAATGTAATATCTTTAATGATACCTTTGGCGGGTAAAATTCCCATTTAAAATTTACCTCCTAGGCCTACTGCGTTCCTGGTAGATATTCATTTTCGCTGAGAGGGATTTAATATTTTTTCAAACGTTTGGCGGGAATATTTTCTAGTCCAAAGTTTAGCTCCTCAGCCTTCTGCGCTCCTGGTAGAATATCAACTTTCGCTTAGAGTAATTCAATATTTTTATTGATACCTTTGGCGGGAATATTTCCCAGTTAAAATTTACCTCCTCGGCCTTCTGTGCTCCTAGTAGAATATGAATTTTTGCTTAGAGAAATTCAATCTATTTTTAATACCTTTGGCGGGAAATTTTCGCAGTTAAAATTTACCTCCTCGGCTTTCTGCGCTCCTGGTAGAATATGAATTTTCGCTTAGAGAAATTTAATATCTTTAATGATACCTTTGGCGGGAAATTTTCCCAATTAAAAATACCTCTTAGGCCTTCTGCGCTCTTGATTGAATGGAGTTTTCGCTTAAAGAAATTTAATAAATGTAATATTATTAATTATGCATTTGACGGGAAACTTTCTTAGTTAAAATTTACCTCCTCAGCCTTTTGCGCTCCTGGTAGCTTCGCTTAGAAAAATTTGTATAATTTATTGATACCTTTGACGGGAAAAATTCCCAGTTAAAATTTACCTCTTCGGCATTCTGCGCTCCTGGTCGGATATTAATTTTCGCTTATAGATAAATTTATTATCATTAACGCTTAGAGAAATTTAATATTTCTAATGGTACTTTCTCAGTTAAAATGTAGAGAAATTTAATATCTTTAAAGACTTTACGTAACGAAAAATGTACAGGAACGTGATTTCCAAAAGTACGGGCACTTAAAATATGTACATAAGAACAGATTATTCTTTTGCAAAGTCTTTTTCAAATGATATCCAACGAAGTGTAGGTACTTCTGCACTTTTTTGTAAAGTATGTTTATCTGTGCAGTGGAATCAGAAAGGACGAATCCTCGATTGAATCGGAAAAAGCTGAAGATGAAGGGCCTCTTCACTGATTTCGAAGTCTCCTAGAAGTTCTTCAGCTCGTTCTTGAGGCTCAGACTCATTAATATACCACCCTTTTTCCTTATACAATGGTTTTATATTACTAAAGAAGGCCAAAATATACACAAAACGATAGCACAACTGCACAAACGAAAACTTAATAATAAACTGAACTAGATAAGACGGAGTTACACACAAGATAATAAGGAGGGAGTATTAATTGTTTGAGGTCGCTGTTACCCCGGTATAGAAAAGTGTAATGTTACGGTCATGAGTAATACCGAATTAACTCAAACTGGGTAATGAGATTCAAATATTAGGTACGAAATTTCAATTATGGCATCTAAAGATATCATTATTTCATTATTATTTTTGTCTTTTAGAACTAAGATCAATTAGCCTGTATCAGAAACTAGAGCTGGAGCTGCTACGAAAATATCAGGTGTTCTTGGAATCAGTGCATCCAATATTCAAAATCAGTTCCCACTTTTCTGGAACCAAGCAAAAAAAATTCTTTTTGGGTTGTGTTAAATTATTGATCAGTGGGTATTTTTTGTATCGTATTCGAGCAAAAAATATTATTTATCATGCTTTTACAAATTACAAAAATACCTAATATAAAGCGATCCTCGCCGATAAGTGGTTTATACAAATATAATTTATTACTAAGTGCATATAATAAAATATTCGAGCAAAACAGAGGATAATTATTATAAACTAAAAAAATAATTCAAAAAATGAGCGAGTCTGCTCGAGACACTGATGTGTAGACATATCCTATATCGACTTGCACACATATTTGAGCAGCCCTCGTAAAATCACTGCGTATGTTTATGATGTCACAGCCGCTTGGACATTTCCGTTCCCATCTGCTTGCACATTTCCGTCCCATTTGCCGATATTTACCCTCATACCGCCGCGTAAGATGTTTACACATCTTACACAAGAATATAAATAATTGCCTAAAAATTATAAATAATTAAAAGTTTCCTTTGTGCACTTTCATTTTAATTATCCAGAATGTTACTTTCCACATTTAGAATCTCCAAGGATGAAATATTTTCTTAATTTTCTGAAAAAACGATTTTTTTTTACTTTTAGCATAGAAAATGATCTCTCGCCGGATACTTCGCTTATCGAAATTTTAAAATATAGACTTAAAAATATAGATCAATCTTTAAACATCGGAAAGCGATGATAAATAAGGCCATTGGGAATATGCATTTTTCAAAAAATCATAGATATATCTATTTATTTTTGTTTTTATAAATTGTTGTTTTTTTTTTAATGTTGCACATTTTGGGCTCCATTTGCCATCCCTTGGACTCGAGACTCGGGCCTAAAGGTAAAAAAGCGCGGCCTAGAATGAATATAGTTCAATGCAAATAACAACAGGGGTGAAAGTGACGTATTCATGAGAATACACCCAAAATGATGGAACAAGCAATGAAATCCCCCGTGCCAAATTTTACTTATACTCAACTGGCATAGGTTATGTTCGTGGTTTATCAACATATTACTTTTCTTTTTGCGGTTTAAATATTTCATTGCTTCACTTCTTTCTATAGATACACAGTAGCATCGACCAATTATATACAGTCATCTCACGTATTCTAGATAGAAAGTCAGTGCTCTTTATGAAGTGCAGAAAAAAAATACATACATCGCACTTAATTATCACTATGATAATTATTGATATAGGCTTTAATTAAATATTAATCTATTGTTTTGCAGTACTTAAATATTATTGGTGACGGGTAGGGGTCACTGACTTCTATATAACTTTTTTTTTAATTGTGTATTTTTGGGTCGCGTCAAACATTAGATAACAATAACGCGGCTTTGATTAAATAATCATGACTAATTAACTAAATATCTCTCGTTTTTTTCTATTAAAAGTGATCAACTAATCTCACGTATTTTGAAATAAGGTGGTTTATTTAAAATATTGTTTTCATCAAAATCGTGTTTTAAAACATGTTTGAATGTTACTAAATTTGTCTATCCCCAATAGTCGAACAATATTAAATGGCACTTCCAAGAAAAGCAGGCCCACTTTATATTTGTTTAATTAATCGAACGATAAACAAATATAAAAAACCATATATACAGGTTGTCCAAAACGCATCAGCCACAATATGGGTATAACATACAGTGTTTTTCTTTATTGTCCCCATCCCCCGATTATCTTTGAACGAATCAAGCTATTCATTTTAAACTTGGAAAGGAGTAATGGTTACATCAATGCTATGTTTTAATGTTAAATTGACAAATAAAATATTCAAGATTGCCGCTAGGCGCCATTTTCAAATAAAACATTAAATGGGTAGCTTTTCGTTACATCATTTTGAAGCTCTAAGCGTATATGTACTTTGTAATCCTAAAATATTAGTAAAACGGAGTTTTATCCACAATACCGAAACAGAATTATGGCACTCGAGGCGCGTTTCGCTAACCATGTTAGCATCATCAGGAGATGATTAATCATCTCCTGATGATGCTAACATGGTTAGCGAAACGCGCGTCGAGTGTAATAATTCTGTTTTGGTATCGTGGATAAAACTTCGTTTTAGTGCATGTTGCCGAAGGTTCCAAACTCCAACATAGCTAAAATATTGGGTCAAAATCTTCACTCAATGCAAATGGCGGCATTTTTAATGTTATTATATAAGAGACAAAATTTTACGCATTCAGTTCAAAAAATCCTAAAAATGAAAGTTCAGTACTTCTTGACACTTGAAGTCCGTTGGACTACTTTTTATGGGAGTATTTGAAACAAAAGGTGCTTGAGACGGAACCTGCTTCTATTCTGGATTTACGTCAAACGATAACAAACGTTTGCCAAGATATTCTCCTTGTATTTGAAAATGTTCGTCGAGAAATGTCAGACATATTCTTTGTAGGTGAGTATGTCTGAGATTTCTCGACAAACATTTTGAAATAGAGTGAGGTTAATATATTTGGCAAACGTTTGTTATCGTTTGACGCAAATCCAGAGCAGAGGCAAGTTTCGTTCAAACATCTTTTGTTTCAAATACTCCCACGAAAAGAAGTCCCATGGAGTCAAAACGGGTGACCGAGCCGGCCATTATGTAAGACCCGCAACTAATCTAACGACCATAGAAATTAGTATGTAAATAGTTACGCACATCTCTGGAGTAATACAGAGGAGCTCCCTTCTGTTGGAATATAATTTCGATATTGAACTCATTTGGCTCATCCTCAATGATTTCGGTAATCGATGGCATTTTCCAGCATATCGAAATATAATTCTCCTGTTAAGTTTTGTTCGATGAGCAGAGATCCTACAATGTAGTTTCCTAATATCCCAGCCCAAATATTAATAGTTTGTGGACACTGGGTATGAGCCTCGTAAAAAATATGCGGATTTGCGTCACTCCAATACCGAAAATTTTGTATATAGACATTACCATTTAAAAAAATGTGTAGATGTTGTGGAGGTAAGTAGGATGTTTTGCAATTTTTTCTTTCTGCTCTTTTGTCTGGGTTATCTTCGGTCAACTGATAAATTAGCATTATTAACACTTATCCCGCTGTTGTGAGATCAGTGGTGTAAAAGCACAAAATAACAATCAGAATGCATGTATCCTGGGTAAACCTGAAGATATGTGTAATGATTTTAATCAATTTATTCTTGAAGCTACTCCTAACCTAATGAATAGTCAACCGATTCACATACTATTCTCATGCAGAATATCAACAAATGTGCTTGCAATAATTTTAAAATAAAAAATATTTTGGATACGATGAAGTATCTCGTACAGTACTGTGCTGGCGAAATTGCTGAGCCTCTTTGTCATCTTATAAACAATTCTTTTGAGCATGGTAATTTTCCTGATAGTTTAAAGTTGGAAGTTGTCAAACTTTTGTACAGGAAGGGAAATAGATCAGTTTGTTTCAAAAATCTTCAAAAATGCAATGTGCACACGATTTTTACAGTTTTTCTATGATATGAAACTTATCAGTAGGTCACAGCATGGGTACCTGAAGAATAAATCAGTGGAAACAGCTGTGCTTGACTTTGTTGAGAAAATATCGAGTGGATGGGAAGCAGGAAATGTTTCATTAGGAATATTCCTGGATCTCTCAAGCATTTGACAGCCTTGACCATCAAATTCTGTTAGATAAATTGGGGAGATATGGTGTTCGTGGTCCTGATCTTAAGTGGATAAAATCATATCTTTTAAACATGAGACAGAAGGTTGTTATTCAGAAAAATTCCAAAAGCTATTCTTCCAAAGAGGGTCATCTGCTTGAGGGCATTCCTCAAGGGATCATAATGGGGCCTTTATTGTTTGTGCTCTATGAAGTACTTGATAATACATCACATCTTGTAAGCTTTGCGGATGACACAAATATTCTTACATTAGGAATAACATTGTCTGATCTTCTTCAAGTGTCCTCTGAAAGATTGAAAGCTGCTCGGGAATGGTTCGCAAGGAATAAATTAATACAAGACTATGTGTGCTTTCGAACTAAACAAAAAGGCAGTAAGATCCCAGATACAGTTTGCCTGAATGACGAAAGTCAAGTACTAGCAAAAAATACAAAAGTTTTTGGGAATCTGTAGTGACCAAAACCTGTATTGGATGAAGCATGTGGTGAATCTGAGCAAACGAGTCGCATCAGCTTGTTACTTCCTCAGTTATGTCTGGGTATTTGAACACTGAATGCCTTAAGGTCGTTTATTATACAAAAATTTACTCAGCCCTTAGATACGGGATAATATTCTAGGGAGGTAGCTCGGGTGCTGCTCAGGTATTTAGAATACAGAAAAGAGCAGTTCGAATTATTTTATCGTCGCAACTCAGACAAAGGAAAGTTTAAAGAGCTGAAAATTCTTACCGAACCAGAACCTTATATTTATGAGTGTCTGCTGTTTCTCTTCAAAAACAGAAAGCAATTCTCATTATTTGAAACAAAGCAATACATACGTACCAGATATTGTGGATTCAATACTTCTCCATACAAACTTTCCGCCACTGAAAGGGGTACAGCCTACTTGTGTATAAAGTTTTTTTTAACAATATGCCGTGTAACATCAAAACGGAGACAAACTTTATCACTTTTAAAAGTGGCATTAAAAAGCTTCTTATGGAAGTGGGACCATATACAGTGCAGCAATTTTTAGTGTTTAAATTTAATTGTAATTAGTGTTTAAAGTGTGCTAGTATTATGGGTACTCAATATTCTTTGCTGTCATCGAAACTTTGTGGTCTGTGATTTGTTTACATTTCTGCATATGTTCTTTTAACTACATATGTTGCTATAGTATTATTATTTAAATATTAGTACAGATTTTTAATGAATGCCATTTCAGCGCTGTGTAAACTTTGCCGAGGTAGCATTAGTGATTGTTCCATGAGATGACATTTGCATAAATTTGAGGCAATATTATTCAGTCATGTCAATATTTTTTTATAGATTATTGTGTAAGTTTTTATTAATACAAGAATCTTGAGTTAAAAATAAAGAATCTTTTCTAACTATTTTAGCTTTTTATATCATAATTCAAGGCTTGCTTTTTGTTATTCACCTTCAAAAATCTGGAATCAGCACATGCCCAGCTATTAAAATGTATTTCACAGAATAGAATAGAATTGATGGGAGTTAGCGCTGATACCCGCCTCTATCACATCACTGCAACCTATGCAGGTTTATTGTAGCACTCTGAACCATGCTTAGAGGACCTCATCCATTCTGGTCTTCCTAATCAGACTCCACAGAATGGAGTACCGGCTCCTCCATGTCCTTTGCAGGTCCGGGTTTGGTCTCTCCCAGCCCTGAGCCTGCAGAGAGCCTCACTCACCACACGTGCTCCTCCTCCTCCTGACAGTACCTGCAACGGCTAATATCTGCCAGGCCGATCTTTTCCATGTGTCTGTGCATGTGGTGACCCACTGACCCACTAATATTCTTATCGTCTTGCGCCTCCTCTTAAGTAGTTCTGCCGTGATTAATGGGAATCCGTGTTTTATGACCTGTTTGGCCTGTAGTTGCCCCGGTGTTTGTAACCCACCAGTTTAAAGATTGTTTAACTATCCAGCTTTTAATTGCTGTTCTGAAGAGTCTTTCTGCTATCCCGCAGCAGGGCTGGATATGTTCTTTTAACCACATCTGGTGCTATATAGTTTTATTATTTAAATAGAAGTACAGATTTTTAATGAATTACATTTCAACTCTGTGTAAACTTTGCCGCAGCATTAGTGATTGTTCTATGAGATGACATTTGCATAAATTTGACGCAATATAATTCAATCATTCAATGACTTTTGTATAGATTATTGTGTATGATTTTATTAATAAAAGAATCTTTTCTTTAGCTTTTTTATATCATATTTCAAGGCTTGCTTTTTGTTATTCTCCTTGAAAAATCTGGAATCAGCATATGTCCAGCTAATATCTCTTTTTCAACAGGAATGTTCCCGTCTTGCGTAAAGAAAGCTTTTATTATCCCTTTATTCAAGGGTGGAGATGCAAATAATCCGTCAAACTTTAGGCCAATATCCATGTTACCTACATTATCAAAGGCAGTGGAGAAACTAGTCAAGATTAGGGTTGTTAAATTTTTAAACTTGCACAACCTTATAAGTGTGCAACAATTTGGCTTTCAGGCATCCAAAAGCACTACTGATGCCATTCTTAATTTTTTAGAAAAGTTGTATCTTGGACTAAACAAAGGTGATTGTGCAGCTGCTGTGTTCTGTGACTTGTCAAAAGCCTTTGACTGTGTCCGCCACAGAATACTGTTAAGGAAGATGGAAGCTTATGGTTTTAGGGGACTGGTTTGGGAGTGGTTTCGTTCATATTTGATGGAAAGAGTGCAGACTGTGACTGAAATGGAATCCATCATAGGTGTCCCTCAAGGTTCAGTACTGGGACCTCTCTTATTCCTAATCTATGTGAATGATTTGCCGCATCTTTCAATAAATGGCCATTTCACCATCTTTGCTAATGATACCACCATTCTGTGGCATAATAAAGACTCTCAACAACTTGAGGCAAATATCCAGTCTAACTTGTGTGTGGTAAAAAAGTGGTGTGATGCTAATGAGCTTTGCTTCAATATTGCTGAGACCTATATCTTAAAATTTAAATGTGTTTTAAATGATGTTTATTTGAGCGATGATGTTGTGACACCTTCTGACCTTAGTAAGTTCCTTGATCCTGGGTTAAAATTCGAGAATCATATAAACTTATTATGAAACAAAATATCTTCAGGCTGTTATGCTCTTCGGGTGATTGCGAATGCCTTAAATGGCTCAGTGGCCAGAACTTCATACTTTTCATTAATTGATGCCCTTCTCCGATATGGTGTTTGTTTCTGGGGATCATGTTCCCAATATATCTTTAATAAGGTTTTTATTTTACAAAAGCGGGCTATCAGATGCTTATTAAAGGTTAGTTTTTGCGAGTCTTGTCGTTCCTTATTTGTTGAACACAAAATACTTACTTTGTGTTGTATTTTCATTTTGGAAACAGTCTGCCACATTTTTAAAAAGCATAAAAATGAATTAAGTGTGGAGCACGATACGGGTTATAATACTCGACAAACCTCATATGTTAGATTACCAATACAATCTGAACAAGTAAAAAGATCGATTGTGTATAATGGGGGAAAGATCTTTAATCATTTGCCCTTGTCTTTGCGCCAAACGAATACCATTCTTGCGTTTAGACGTTCCACCAAGAGATTCTTATTAAGCAAAGGCTACTATACCCTTACTGAATTTTTTTCTGACAGATTTGACTAATAAAATACTGTATTTGTTTCACTTGTTCCTGTTCCATAAAAATGTTTTTTTGTGTTGCTTGTAGGTAATGTTTTGGGTCTATTTATTGTTATATGTTATTGTCTAGGATTATCTACTGAGTTCTATCTGTATCTGTAACTACAAATTTTATGGCTAACTTTAAAACCTTTATTCGCTTTTATTTGACTCTTTATATGTAGTTTTTATGTAATTTTATTACACTTAGGTGTTCCTTTTGTATTTTGACCTAAGTAGTTTTTAGTCTGTAGTATTGACAACCTCTTATTCTCTTAAAGCTTTGTTAACAACAATATTTAAGTTTGTTTTGGCAATAAAGCATATTTTGAATTTGAATTTGAATATTAAAATGTTAAAATTAAAATTTCTAAGTCGCCGAAAAGTTTAATGTTGCAATTAGCGTTTTAATATGTTTTGTAAATTCCAACCTCGGTTCTAGTACCGCCGCGCCGCGCCGCCCTTTTCCAGATTAGGATAATTTAAATTGGTTTCTAGTTTTCATGATTTTTGCATTCCAATCCCGGGTCTTTGACTCGCTGAATATTCTTAATACAAACGCCCCCTAACCAAGGTTTTTCTTTTAGAGCAAGGTGTTGGTGGACCTGTTTTTGAAGCGTCCCACTGCTGGGCTGTAGTTAGTTCATTTAATAATGCGTCATAATGCATTCGAAAAAAAAAAATTACAGCTCCTAACTAAATATTAAATAAAAATGTACATTTTAATTGAAATAACGTGCATACATTTAATTATGTGTAACAAAAGTTTAAGACATACGTGATACAAAAAAAAATACATGTTAGATTCCAGGCAATTTATATAATATAGCATATTCAATCTCAACATAGAGTGAATGTAAACAAAAAATTATTAAACTTGAAAAGCTTAACCTGGCAGAAATAAAATTCCCACGGTTGCTTGTTTCCTGTAGTCATAAACAAAAATGGTTGATGCTGTAGCGCTGTTTAGAAAAATTACACAGCGAAGGTAAGTCATTTTTGTCCTAATAAAATAGGAATGTAAAAAAACGTTGATCTGCCGCCCTTTTGCTGCAGACGCGTGAAGATGTGAAATATTGGAATGGTATTAATTCTAAGAATGAAGCATTTTTAAATAATATAATACATCACAAGGCACGCATTTTCCTAAAATCAAAATTTAAACTGACGCCCAGCCCTAATATTCATTTTTTGCTACAATCGTATCTACTCCAGTGTATTTATATATAACGATTTAATCCATTCAAAAAATAATAGAGCAAAAATGCACCGTAAAATGTTTAAATAATAAAATTGGAGTTTTAACGACAATAAAAATACGCTGTTTACTCTTTGAAAATTATCTTTTTGTCCCACTTGTAAATTAAATCAGTAATGCATGGCAAATCGAAAATCCACCTTTGTTTTGTAGACACCACGCTTGATCATGGCCGCTCCAAAATTACTGTTTTCTGTATTCTTAACTTTTTGTGTTCCCAATATTTTCTGTAGTGAAGATTTTCGCCACGAACCGCCTACAATAAGTATTAGCAACAGTAAACTGCTTTTACCAATTGATTTCGGACTAAATTTGATAGCTTCGCTTCAGCATTCGAGTACTAGAAAATTGATACAAGAGTCCGTGAGTGAAAAGTGCGCGACTCAGATTGATTGGTTTTTTGAAAGCTTGAATAATATCACCGACGACGGAATGTGGGCGTTAAAAAGTAAGCATACCTATAATATAATATGTAAGAAAAACTAAAATTTAAACTTTTTTTCTTTTGCTAAAATATTTTAATTTTGACCGTTGGGGCACATTCTCTGCTACTGGCTGATGAACACATTATTAATAACACATTTAATCGGAAATGACATAAGAGATTGCAGATCTAATTATTTGTTTATGTATACTATATATATACTTGAAAAATTGTGTCATTTGAGAATATTGGCTTTTAAACAATAATTATTACGCAATATCGTACAATAGTTCAGATTAAAATTCATTGTATACAAAGTAGTGACACTTTTAAATTATGTAAACAATAGGATTTATTCATAAATAAATAATAATAACTACGCTGACAGGCAAAGACGGTACCAAAAAAAATACCCATGATAACTCTTGGGGACAAAGGACAAACTTTTATCAAATCAATATTTAAGTATGTAGGTACAATGAATTAAATTATAATGAAAATATTGGTTGCTGTTTGATATAATTACGGAAAATACTCAAATTAATAAAAAACAAGAACCTTCACTGGGTTAGCAGGAATAAATAAAAAACGACAGAAAAATGGAAAATAGAGCTTAAGCAGATTCAGATATTAAAATGGATAATGAGATACAATACAAATTACCAACCACATATAAATTGAATATGGTTTTTAGAAGGGGCACAATTCATTCTAGTCCATAATATCGGTCGACTCAAAATAAGACAAAAACTTCATATACACATGGTTCCGTATCCACCCTATGGGACATAGGCGCCTTTCAGAATGACTGTGAAGAAATGGTTTTTAGTCAATAACTTTTAACTGCTTTGAATAAGGGGGATAAGTTTTGAGGGTATTAGGCGATTCAGGTTATTACAAGTGCCATGCAGACTAGCGAGGTATGACATTTTTATTGAAAAAATTGTTCAGTCAAATTCTGGATAGTTTAGTACTACGAAATAATTTTTAAAATTTTCTTACTCTTATTACAATGCTCGAAAATTAACCATTTTAGAGAAAAGCCAAAATTAATTATTCAATACTATAGTTCAATAAGATTTAATAATTAGGAATTAAAAAACGATATCAACAACTTCAATCAAAATAATTTATTGTGCCAACCACTAACACTAATTAGAATAGAAGCTGAAACAGTCATCCATTTATTTTAATGCATCCTCTGGTGAATTTCTTATTCTTTCACAATAAATCATAAACCGCTGCTCCAATTGTTGTTTGTTGTTTACTGGTGTAGCTTATACTCATCATCATCAATTAGCTATATATGGTTGTCCACTGCTGGGCATAAGCCTCCCGTAAATATTTCAATCTCTCTCTGTCCCGCGCTGCATTCATCCAGTTTGTGTAGGATGCGCCTCTGCTGTGAAGTGCATTATTATCTCTGGGTCTCTATTCGGTTATTTTTCTTGTCCATCTGCCATCGTTCATTCTAGCGAGGTGATCCGCCCGATTCCATTTAACATTTGATATTCTTGCGATGGCATCTATGACTCCACTTCTTCTTCTCACCTCAACGTTCGGAACCCTATATCTCAAAGAAAGACTCAACATTGCTCTTTCCATGCTTCTCTGTGCCACTATCATTTTATTTGCCGTTTGCCTTGTTAGTGTCAGTGTTTCTTGCCATCGGACACTTTTTTCTCAGAGTACTTTTATTTCCTTGTTCTCCTCAATTACCTTCGTTATTTCTTTAGTGTTGTGTGATCTTACATCCCTTCGAATTGCTTTGGCTATTTCTTTGTTAATTTCTCGTAGCTGCGTGGCGTTTCTTGAGTGTTTTTCCTCCAAATTTCTTCCTTCCTTCATCAGTTTTTAGTGCTATTAGTCAGCTTCTCCCTTTTCTCAGTTCCAGTCATTTGGAATTTTGTTTCCGCTTCTTTCATTGCTACCTTTACTTGTTTATTTGTCTCCTCATTTGTCTATATTTTCATCATTCGTCATTGTTGCTGTCAGGCATGAATTCAGCAGTTGTGCGTATTTGTCTGCATTTTGTGCTGTGAGTGACTTTTTACATGTCGTTCTTCTTATTAGCTTCGACTTCTCCTTTCTTACATTCATGAAGATTTTTGCTCTGACGGCTCTGTGGTTGCTGCCTATAGAGAAGTTATTTAGAACTGCGACGTCCTGTATTATGTTTCTCATGTTTGAAATTATAAAGTCGATTTCGTTCTTCGTTATTCTTTCTCTGAGGAGCCTTTTTAAAAAAGCTGTTCATCGCATACTAAAGATTTCAAATATCCCAAAATACAATAACCTAACGGCATAAAATCTAATCCATCGGGACCATTCATTTTACGGGCAAGGTTGCATTAAGGTGATTTGTAACTACAATACTAAAGTGTACCGGAGCACCACCATACTTGAACTACAGAAAAGCATTTTGCAGGAAATCTAAATAAATAGGTCTGGAAAGTCTATTCGGAAATACGTAAGGTCCCATTAAGTGGTCATGAAGATCACCAGCCTATACATTTATGGCGAGATTCAAAAATCAGATGTAGATTTTAATTGGTCCACATATGACTATTAGGAAAATTAACAATACTCTCAGGGTTGAAGCGTGCTTCGTCTGTAAAAAGAACTTTTTTTAAAAACAATTCGTCTTCTCGACACCTCTCTTAGCTATTCACAGAAGATTAGCCTTGGTTGCGAGTTTTCGGGTTTCTGAATATGATAGGTACTCTTTCACATGTTTTCCCAAAAAGTGGTTTTATCTATATCTTCCAGCAAAGTAATCCTGCTGTGCTAGTTATGTAGCCAACACGTTCCTCCTCAACTTCCAGGGTTCGTGTAGTCTGAGATCGGTCACAGTCACTTTTTTTTAGGTTGAAATGAATTTTTCCTTAAGATGCTGCGAAAAAAGCAGTTACAAGGAATAATCTGATTGGGAAAAGCTTCCATATTGCTGGGCGTTACTTGGGAGCCAATTCCAGAGCGCAGTCCTCCAGACAAAGGAGTCCCACAACAGCGACGTCCTAGGTGTTCGCAACTGAATCGTATGTTGGGCCTAATCTGAGCCTTATAGAGCAGTAAGAGCTGATGAGGTGCATACAATTTTTTGCCGCCCTATACAGTACTCCTAGCTTGATTGATTGGTGACGTGATTACGCCAAGACATGTTGTTTTCTACATTGATGCCCATCAAGCTTATGCATGAGGCCAGAGTCAGTGTTTGTCCTTTCATTGGTAAGTCAGGTCCTGCGGTGTTTGCTTTGTTGAGAAAACAGCTGCTTGACTCTTTCCTGCGTTAAACTGAACATTGTTTTCTTCGCTCCATTCCACGATGGCGTTCATATCCTCATTGATGACAGCAATGTGATTTTCTCGCTCGCGTTGGGAACGAGCAGCCGTCATTGGAGTCCGCGGCATTAATGAGGATATAAGAATGCTGTCGTCCGCAAAGCTGTAAATGGAATTGTTTGTCCTATCTAACAGATCGTTGATATAGAGCAGGAGCAGTGTGGTAGAAAATATACACCCTTGAGGAATTCCGGCATTGATTTTAAATTCCTCCGAGAGATGTCCATCAATACCAACTCGGATGCTTCGATCCTTTAAGAAATTGAAAAGCCATAGAAGCAGTGCTGGTGGTAGTCCGTATGCTGTCAATTTGCTTAACAAGCCGTCATGCCACACCCTATCAAATGCTTTGGATATGTCGAGAGCCACTGCACGAGATTCGCCGAAGCTCTCGTTGGCTTTGGTCCAGAGGTAGGTCACGTAAGTCAGGAGATCTCCCGTTGATCTGTGCTTGCGGAAGCCATACTGGCGATCGCTTATGATACCTGGCGATTCGAGATATTTTAAGAGCTGTTCGTTGATTAGTTTCTCCAAGACCCTGATTGGTTGCACCTGAGCGCATTTTCAGATAAAAGGAAATCATGCAGTTCTGTATGATAGGGACAAAAGCCTGCATAGTGGAGCTCTTTAGTTCAGCAGCATATTTCTCAAGCACTATTGCGAGAACGCCATCGGGTCCTTAAGCCCTGTTAGTGTCTAGGCTTTTGTACAATAAAGACAAGATATGATATTCAAGTGTGTCTACGTCATGTGGTGGCTAACTAACCAATGAAACAATTTGTCATTCCTTGGTTGTTACGAGCCAAAATTTTGCTTACCACATGACGAGTACATCTGAATATCAGATCTTGATTTTATTGTATCATGGCATAGCTGGCTACTCATCATTTTAAACTAATATTTCTCTAAAATGGTTAACTTTCGAGTATTGTAATAAGAGTACCATTTTTTGCATAAAAGCAATTAGTTGGTGCACGCCACTTAGTGCAACCTAAATCACCCTCAAATAAGCATGTTTCTTAGTAGTAACCTATCATCCAAAGTTTATACTTCTTCTTCAAGGAAGTTAAAAGTTATTGACTAAAAACCATTTCATCAAAAGCGCCTACCTCACATAAAGTTTATATAAAATTTTTGTTTTATTTTGAGTCGGCCGATCTACCCTCAAAGTTAGGTACCACTATTTTCGAACAACCTGTATATGAGTTGATACCATACAATTACATATGAAGAATACAGCGTACGCCATAATTGTACATTTTTTTTAAATTTTCAAATAAAAATTATTTAAAACTTCGAAATAAAAATGCGCTTGATGTTATTATACAATAAAATTTGTAATAAGTATATATAAAAAAAGAAATTAAAGACGTTTGTAAAATCTATCCCTTGGACTAAGCCTATTATTAATTATACAACAGTACACATCCCGGTACAAAAAGGGAGAGGGGATAAGTCTCTCTCACCCTTATACATAAGGCTTGGTTTGTTGAGTTAAAATATTTAATAATCTTTTAGTGATAGATGCTTCAACGAAAATTCCTTCAGGAATTCTAAAGCTCAACTTAGGGGACTGGATGGGAAGTTTTGATCAATGCCTAGAAATTAAGAGTAAGAAGCGTGGCATCAAAGGAAACTATTGCTTGGGTACTATGTATATTACTGTTGATGATCCATTTGATTTTGTGTCTGTAAGTTAAAAAAATAGTATATCCGTAAATTTGAAAATGAAAGAAAGGAAAACCGCGGCTTTAGCGGAATTATTTACCAAATGCGAGTTTACTTCAACAACATGGTCTCCAAAATTATGAAGAGTCCAAGTGTGTAAACTATAAACAATTTCCACCATCTTTGTCAGAACAATCGGCGATGCGTTTCGATCTGGATCTGGTCAGGCCGATGCAACCAGAGTTCAAAAATGTAATTATATAGATATATTCTGTTTTAAATAACAAAGTTTGTAGTATCTCAGAATAATTCGAAAGTGACAATGAAATTGTTTACTTGTCAAAATCTGCACCAAAAGCAACCATAAATGCGCGCAAAATTTCAAATCGATATTATTTTTTGCATAGAGTTACCGCTTGAGTATTAATCTCGTAGTCACTCTGTATGTCACTCATTTTAAATAGAAAAATGGGGTTTCGCGAAAAATTTAAGCTCTAAAATAACCTTTAGCATATACATTTGTTGTAATAACGCATTTCGCCACCAAAAATGATACTAAGCGTATTGAAGTAATTCTCAATCAATGATATAAGCCTAGAAAAATAAATATAAAGAGCAAGCGTGAAAACAGTGTTGAAAGTAAAATTCTTATTTCAAGCAACTTTATCCAATCGATATTTCGCTTTATATCATATCATCTTGCATGCACAAATAAACTTAACAACGCCCAATAAAATATCATCGAAATAAATTATGAAAAAAAAGCTAAATACTTCGAGAAGAAATACTTAGATATATCGGGTTAGTGATTTGTCATTATAATTATTATTTTCTTACTTTATCCGCAGGAATCACTTATGCGAAAAGCTAAGCTCTTCGCAGAGAAAAAGAGTAATTTTCAAAATGCTTTTCCCACTGCTTCGTATCCGTCGTTTGGAATATGTATATCGGATGGTTGTAGCGCAGATGATCTACAAGAGGTAGTTGCAATGTTAAATTTAACGTTTCCATTGCCATTTGAGTGTCAAACGATCGACGAAGTGAATCCACCACTTACGACGAGAGCTTGGTGTGTCATGTAAGAATTACTTATTGCGCCATCTTTTAATTATAACTTAATCGATGTTGAAATTTTTGAGCAATAATATTAATTATTTTCTTATAATTTAAGAAAAAAATCATATTTTAGGAGGTGATTTCTCGTCATGAAATATGAAAAAAACTTCCTAGGTACATAGGCCCGGAAATGCATAATTATCAAGATACAGGGTGATAAGGGTATATTATGGTTAAAGTCAATTTATTTTTAATTTTTTAAAAACCGTTAAGTATATTGAATTGAAATTTTAAACATAATTTTAGAGTAGTTTCTTACACTTATACGCATTCGTTTTCATTGGTGTACCTACAGAGTAGGGTCAAGTCATTTTTATCATCAGTTTTTTTGTAATACCCTGTATATGATTTTTGCATCCGATTGTTAAGCTTTCAGAAATAAACAAAAAGGTGTTCTTAGTATTCGAGTGAGTTAGTGGAATCTTAAACTATGTAAGGATCTTTTCCAATTGCCATATAACACTGTTTGGAGAGCTTTTGTTTTCAATAGGGCCTTTAACAACACTACCCTAATGAATAAGTATTGGTGACATAAAATGATTCTTAAAATAATTAATTATAACAAAAAACACAACAATAATCGTGTGCAAAAAACATATACAGAGTCCTACAAAAAATTAAAGCTAAAAATAACTTGACTCTAGTCTGTAGGTACGCCAATGGAAACGAATGCCGAATTTTAACCGCGTTAAATAGTGCAATTATGTTTAAAATTTCAATTCAATATCCCTAATGGTTCCAAAGAAATTAAAGTTAAGTTGAAGTGGCCATTTACCTTTAGCACCCTGTCTCTTGAAAACTATGCATTCTGAAATATGGCCGTGCATTCTCGAACACCTTGTTAAAAAAAAACTTTTTTAAATAAAGCACTTCAGACAGAACAGGGGAAATTAGTTTATTAGGGTGATTTGGGCCCTTATTATTTATTTACCCAGTCCAAGAAAATTCTAATACAAACCAAGACTTAGGTAACACCATATGGTGGACAAATCAACAAAAATACGGTTAAAGCTACCTTAAGAAGGTGGTGCTATGTGATTAAAATAATTGAACGAGTTATAATGTTAAATAAATTACTGTTTCCTCCCAGATATGTGCTCTTCTTCTTGGCAAAATCTTATGTATGCATTTGCATATTACACCTTTTTTTTTCTAGAGGATTCTTCATAGCAATCATTGGGTTGATGATTGCATCTACAGCATATGACCTGAATTGTAGGAAAAATAAGACAGGTAAGAATTATTTTGTTGGTCAACCAACTAATATGGAATTGTGTCCAACTGTAGATTTCTTATTTTTTAGATCCCGCTCACGTGCTTTTAAACGCCTTCTCAGTCTATACAAATGGCAAAAAACTCTTTAGATCCCAAAAAAATCCAACTGAACTCTCCTGTTTAAATGGAATACGATTTCTAAGTATGATGTGGGTTATAGTAGGACATACTCTGTCTGTCACTATCACGGGACCTATAGTCAACGCATTAGATGTATTGGAAGTAAGAACTCCTTGAATTTTACATACCATCCACAATTTTATTTTAATTTTGTCTGTATATACTCGCGATTTGTTTATCGAAACAAAATTTCCGCCATTTAGGCATGGTGTTTTAGGAAAAGTTCACAGTTTTGTTAATTTTTAGTTTCTTGATACTGCCAAAAGTATGCTCTTTGTTAGCGCTACCAATTCGGTGGATACTTTCCTTATGGTCACTGGTCTATTAGTAGTCTACGGATACATGAAGTCCAAGCAGACGGGAGCCAGATTCAACCCAGTTGTATTTTACCTCCATAGATACATAAGGTAAGCCAACATATTTTATCACATTATTTGTGATATAATAAATAATTTAGAAATCACTAAGTTCAATGTCATACTAGCGAATAAAGAATACGTGTCCGATTAAAAAACATTTACCCAGCTTAAAATACCCAGTACCAGCAAACTAAAAATTGGTCAAATTAATACTTAATGCTTATTTTAAAATAGCTCATAATATAATACAGTAGACGCTCGATAAATGGCAGATGTTGGGACCAGCGATACTGCCAATTATTGAGATCAGCAAATTATCCGGCGAGTATATGTATGGTTTTAAATATGTATGTAAAAGCAAGGTCTATATTTTATGGGTATAGATACATTAGAAAATAACGTATCTATTTATAATACATATGTATGTATTTAGAGAGATGGTTAGCAATAATGCAAGACATTTAAAACGTACTTATTTACTGTTCCCATTTCGAGAATTTCTCCACAGCACGCAGCGGCGACGCGGCGGCAACCACCGATTATCCAGCGTCGCCGGCCACCAATTATCAAGCGTTGCCGATCATCAAGTGGCAGATTATCGAGAGTCCACTGTACATTTATTTATATACTTTCGTTTTTAGATCAAGTTTATAGGTTTTAGATAAATTATGGAATTTTAAGAATAAAATCTCGCCCTCACCCCTTTTTATTATTGGCACCCAATTGCAGAAGTGTACACCCAATTTAACCGACTTCGTATCTCCATATTCTCCAACCCTTTATACAACCACAAGCTTCCTATAATTTATCCGGGACTGAGATAAAATTGCACACTATATATGCTAGAATAAGAATATTATTTATTTTTTAGGTTAACACCACCATTTCTCGCTGTGGTACTCGTAAGCATGTCCCTATTACAATACATGGGATCTGGGCCTCATTGGTCATTTATAGTCAATTATTTTCAAGGATTTTGCGAAAAAAGTTGGTGGTCATCTTTACTTTATATCCAGAATTATGTCAATGTGGAACAGTGGGTAATGTATGAGAAATAGCAAGATGATAACTTATATTTTTTTTTATCTTAGAGTCGGGTGTCGGTTTTAGTTGTAGTATGACATCCATACTATAATAATTCCGAACAGTGGCATACGCTTTTATCTCTTATCCGAAGCGACCTTTCGTGTCAGCGCGAGGAAACACTCGAACCGAACTACCTTGACGGCATGTGGCTCAATGTCACTGCCAAGGGATTAACCAAGTTCATATACTGTCTCTATTGCCATCCGAGCGATAGAGCGTACCAAAGTTCTTTTACAACACTAGCTACCACTTTTGATTCATTACAAGTCGACCACCCAAATTCACAAATAATCTTTCTGGGAGATTTCAATGCCCATAACACCAACTGGGGAACTGGGTCAAACATCACAACAAGAACGACAACGAAGGTAGAGAAGCTGAAGCATTTGCCATCAGCTGCGGGCTTACTCAACTTGTAGATGAATCAACTTGGATCTCAGAGGGGTGAATTTGCCGCTCTTCCGGATCTCCTTCTAACCACAAATCCTGACCAGTATACAATTACAGTTGGTACGCCATTAGGTACTTCTGACGACAAACTTATTACAACGGTTTGGGAACTGCCACTCCCACAGAAGGATCTACCATTGCCTCGTAAAGTCTGGCATTACAATCGTGCAAACTGGGAGGATCTAAGACAGTTCCACCTAGATTGTCCTTGGCTCGACGTCTGCTTTAGCACTGACGACCCGTCAGTCTGCTGCGAAGAGATTACGCAAGTAATCTCCTCAGGAATGGAAGCATACATCCCAAATTCCATCAAGTTACCGTCAGAAGGAAAGCCCTCGTTCGACAAAAGATGCGAAACAGCTACAAGTACTGGCAGCAAAATCAGACCGCTGAAGATCGCAATGACCATGACAGAAGTTAAGTTTCACCACCATGACATTCACAAAATCATCAAAGAGCTAGATACGCAAAAGGCATCAGGGCCGGATGGAATGCCGCCATCGTGTTAAAGAACTGCGCCAACGAACTAACACCCATTTTTTCAAGACTTTTTTCTCTGTCTTACCGAAGAAATTTACCCATCTTCTTGGAAAGTAGTTCGAGTGCAACCTGTTCCAAAAAAAAGGAAAGAAAACCACGCCCTCAAACTATCGCCCAATTGCCTTGTTTCCAATAATCTCCAAAGTCGTGGAACGGTTAGTCAATCAACAACTACTCGAGTACCTCAAGACCAATTAGTTTCCGCAAACAGAGATCGACAGGAGATGTATTGGCCTACGTCACTCATATATGGAGCGATTGCGTTTGATGCTTCTAAGGCGTTTGACAGTGTTTGGCATGACGGTTTTCTCAACAAATTGCCGTCATTCGGACTACCAGCATCTCTCTGCAGCTGGCTTGCCAGTTTTCTTAAGAACAGATCTCTGCACGTTGCAGTTGATGGACACATCTCAGATACATTCACCATTAATGCGGGAGTGCCTCAGGGCGTAATACTTTCACCAACTCTGCTCCTTATCTATATTAAGAACCGGCTGACCGAAACAATTTTTTTTACTTTTTTTATATAGTTTTTAATAAAATGTGTTTTATTATTTCTCAATACCACACTGATTTTGGACAATCTGAAGTTTGACAAATTTATGGTATTTTTTCATTTAACATGACTGATGGTTTACTCACGTTAATTTAAGAGAAAGAGACATAATAATATATTAGTTACCTTGCAACTAGTGTGGTAAGTTGATGTTTTTAGAGAAAGTGAACATTTTGACGACCGAGACGTAGCCGATGTCACGCCAATTAGACGAAATCAGAAAATATACTTTCCGCACGTGATACACACTAGTACGAGTATATTTCATAAAAGCCTTGAAAGTACCAGTAGTTTTTAATACGATCGCTTATGAAAATGACACAAAAAACAAGCTGTAGACTCTTAAGGAAACGATTAGTATCACACTGATGCAGAAATAAACTTTTTAACACTAGTGTTGAGAAGCACTAATCGTGTCATCTCCACTGTCAAGTGAAGCAAATATACTGAAAATACTTTTTTCTAGTATCGCGTGTTGACAACGCTTTGTTGTTATGACATTTTTGGTAATACAAAATATGCTTTATTAAGCCACGCCACATCGAGCTTCTGTAGTGTTCAGAACTCCGAACTCCCTGGATGCAATTCTGGGTGTTAGGTTAAAAAAATAAAATAAAAAATAATATACGTTACCCCCCCCATATTGCATAACTTCAACCTGTATAGGCGCCTTGCTAGTTTAAATGTTAAGTATATCTTGTTTCCCTGATCCTTAATTTCCTATAGCTATGTTTCGATTTTTTTAATATTTTTAGTGTGTTGGGCAAACATGGTACCTAAACATCGACTGGCAGCTATACTTGTGTGCACCGCTTTTTCTACTCACCTTAACATGGAGACCAATAATAGGAACATCCTTGTTATGTTTAGCTTTACTAACTTTTATCATAGTACCGTTTTACATAACATGGGTGAATGAATTACCAGCGCTAATAACAAATTTATATGGGTAAGAAGTTTGACATGATATTTAAATAGGATTAACATATTATTTCTAAAAGGATATTGTTTAGCAAAATGGAACTTTGTTATCAAATTTGAACACTATTCTTTAGTTCGTTAACCAAGTTCGTACCGATGTATACAAAAATACATAGTCATTTCTCCTGTAAGCTCAATAAAATATGATAATTTCCTGGACGTCGTTATAGGCCAGCATTCAATCTAGGAAGTCAAAATGACAGTTGTAAAATTATTTCTTTTATAGAAAATATGCAAATTTGGCTTTTATGGTTGGAGGGGGGGGGGGGGGGGGGGGGGGGACTATACTGTGACCAAAATTTGCTTCTATAAAATCGGAAATGTTTACTTGCAACTATGTTATGATAGTTCGGGAGTATGGGCATTGTTAATTTTAGAAGTATGGGCATTGATAATTTTAACACCAGGTTCACAAAACAAATGTATGTTTTCCCTATATAAATTATTTTAGAAAATGTAATTTTTATGTTTGTTCGAATTGTACGTATGACTATAATTTATTATTATATTCTTAAAACATTCTTAATAGTATATTACGCAATGAGCATTATTTAGTGATAGCTATTAAGACACGAGCATGAGAATTACGATCAGAGCCGTAGATGAGTGTCGTAATGAATAAAAGTGTCTTAATAGCCATTAATTGTATATAACTGTAACTAGGCAAAAAATATTTTAAATATTACTCAAATTTAGATATATACCCTAAAGCCTAAGCCAACTAGTGGTTTTTGTCTCCCTGAAATCTTTTTTTTAAATATATTTTTTAATACTGCTCCCTCTTCACCCCAGTGGTGGGGTCAAAACGGACAGGTATTAAAGTGTTATATAAATACCTTTCCAACCGTGGTATGCGGTTAATAGGAACTTAATATATGTCTTAAAAACTTTAACCTTTAATTTCCAAGGAATTTGTCTCCTATATTCTAGAGCACCTTGATCATACTGAAATTTCACACTAACCCAATCACCTTCTTTGATCCCCTCAATTTTCTTTTCCTCTTTCTCTAACTTCAATTTTATTTTCTTCCAGGCTGCTTAATTCTTGTTCGCTTATCGTTCCGTCATTTTCACTGAATACACCCCCTTCCTCTTGGTTCAGTTCTGCGCCTTCTGCAAGACCAACCTGAGGGTTATCAGCATCATCACTTTCTTCATCATGAGATTCAATGTCGTCAAGACCAACGCTTCGACCTATGAGTCGTTTCTTTGTGTCCTTTTCGGATCTAACTCTTCATCTCCATAACGCATTTCTTTCAAAAATATAGTAGGGCAGTCATTTAGTGGAACTTGTGGATTTTCCTGATTTTCTGACGGTTCAAAAATAGGAAGGTTTTCAAGATTCATGTTTCTATTTAAAAGAAACAAATCTGATGATATTGCCTTCTTAAGATGATACTCGTTCCTCCATTCTGTTTAAGGTCTGTTTTAAGAGACCAGAAAAGCACTTTTTATCAAATGACTGGTTGGTACTCATTGCTTTGACCTTCATGTTGTCCAAAACTGCCCTCCAATTCGTCTGACTTAAAAACGACAACATCTAATGGCTGGGTTAACCGAGTTGGGCGGCAAAAATTAAAATGAGATGTCATTTTTCACGGATTTCTTAACTACAGTCGGAGACAAATGCGAGTTACGATTGTCTCCAATGAGAACTTTCCTCCGTTCAGAACGGCGTACATATGGTACAACAATCTTTTGAATCCAGTCAAGGAAACACTGCTTCTATTGTACTTTGTTCTTCAGGGCCACCTTCAATCCAAAGATCATACAGATATACGGCTTTGTAAATGGCATAAGGTGGAAGAAGTTCTCCCGACCCACATTGCCATTATCCCGGCATAATTTTGGTTCATGATTCGCTCCGGATATTTACACCCCTTTTTAAAAATCAGCTTACGTCCGTCGTCCAGGATCGTATGATAGGCAAGACTAGACATGATTTATCATCAGAAGTGGGGGGCTATTTTCCAGAGTGGCAGTAAGTTCTTCAAATTAGGCGTTTATTATTTCAGGACTTACTGACACTCTACTTCCTTTAATGTCCCGACACATCCTTTGTGAGAGCTGATTTTTGTGTCTTCTGACATAGCCAAGTGCCCATTCTGGTCCAGGGTGACTGTCTTTAAATTTTGGAATGATTTTGCCCTCTCGTATTACAAAACAACGAATATCAAAACAGTGAGTGGATAACCAACCCATGTTCATCAAGCTGAGCACTGTTTTACTTAGTCTTAACTTCTAAATACAATGGGTATTTCTAGCAAGCAAGAATTGCTATCCTGCATTACTTTTGTGACGCAATTATAGGAGAGAAATGACAAATAAATTATTGATGACTATTAATTATTCGCAATGCCCTTGTAAGGTTAGTTAATTAGAGATGAAAGGGTTTTCTGCACCAGAAAACATCACATTGTAAGAGTGTATAAGAGGGACCTTCGATTTACGAAGGAAACATAATATTGGTATACGGGGGCTTTATACAATACGAAACAAAGAGAAAAGGCGTGCAAGACGCCTGGAGCGTGGGGCTAATGGAACATTGACTGAGTGCCACACGGGGACCAGTTACTTTCACTGCTTAAGAGAGAATGATGCAACAAAAGAGAAGTCAGGACTAGTTCTTTTTAACTTTTGCTCCAGAACTTACCCCCACTTTAACATATCACTTGCGTAAATGGTAAATATCGATAATAGAGCGAAGTTATATTAAAACTTGGCGCAAGTAATTTTCTAATTGAAAATATGAACTTTGAGTTAGTTTGGGTCAGAAAATCTGCTTATTATTTTTTGAGCAAATCGATTTTTATAAATCGGAATGCAAGGGTTTCATAGCTATATAGGCGTATCCAGACATGAGTTCGAGATTAAGTATTAAGTTGCCGCTATGGAAGAAACTGTGATTGGCCGGATCCGTTCTGCTTACACATGTAGTATTTAAACCGGCTGGCGTTATAAGCTGCTCTGTGTATGATTTCTCGAAACCATTCTGCTTCCAAGTTAAATGTAGATAGTATCTTACGCGTAAAGTTAATATGAGAATTTAAAGGCTATACCATGTATCGAGATATAACACAGTAGCGTGGAATATTTATACAATGAGAATTAAATCGATATATTTGCAAATATTCAAATGGTTTTTGAGCATTGGTGTTTCTTTTATATGTTGGGCTCATTTCTATTGTGTATTCTCGATACCTCAGAAATTATTTAATTTAGTCGAAATTATAGATAGTGTGCCTTTTCAAATAGGTAACATATATTTAAAATAAATACAGGAGGATTATTCGTGGTGTCCCTATTCGCTTCAATCCATTTAAAAGATAGGCTTATTTAGACAAAAAAAAAACATAAAAGACCCTCATTGATTTTAACTTTCAAAATACTGTATTACTTACCAAACAACAGCAGTATTAATCTATATATCCAACAATACGAGAACAACCAACCGCTTAAATCAACACACACATTTGACGTTAAGGGGGACACCAGACCCCCGGTAGTGGGTTTCGATTAGCGCATTCGTCCAAAAACGACCACCGCCACTGTTCGGACTTATATAGAGCTGGAGCTAACCTCCCAGATAGTTTACACATTTGTTGGATCAGTGACACTATATTTTTTGATTCTGCAATATGCCGAGCAAGCGCTCTCTTGAAGGCTTCGACTATCACAAATAAAACTAAGATGGTAGCTAAATATTTGCAAGCACAGACAGAAATGATCCCACGGGGACATCCAGTTCCCCCTGGCCTGAGTACCGGCGTCATTGGAGATTTCTTCTGGCTAGGACACCCGATTCTTCTTCAGCATTCTCTATGGCATTGACTCGACCGAAGACGAAGCGGAAGTTCACTTTTGAGGCTAAGATATTTCACAACAAAATGCCAGGTGGCAGGTGGTGTTGCCAAACTCCGCATAACTTAATTTTCCATAACTGCATGTAGTAGCAAAAACTGACTAACAACCAATACTCCTGTCACAAATCGGATTCTGGTACATAAATACATTACATTCAGAAAAATTAAATAGATAAGATTTTTTTGTCCCTTTTCACCTCTATGTTCCCCCATTTTATGGTGGTATTAAATGGCTATAATTTGAATACGGTGGGTCACCCGCTAAAATGTGTACATATGGAAGAAAATTAAACATATATCTTGATTTTAGAGACTTGACAAGTTATCAAAATCTGTACTACTTAAAAACTCACACGAGAGCAAGTTCATGGTTTGTTGGGGCCTTATATGGATATTTCATATCGAAACTAAAGTTTAACAACAATACAAATATTAAATTTAACAAGGTGAGACACAGTGCATACAACTTCTTTATGTGATAAATATAAATGTATATTTTTACCTTGGAATTGATTGCCTTTGGCTTCACAAATGATTAAACTTGGTTTGAATTGGTATAGAGCCTCTTCGGCCCAGGCTCCAGGATGTAAACTGCACAAGTGCAAGTTTAGTGACCCTAATGAAATGTGTACCTATATATCGTCGATTCGATAAGCTATCGTTTTCAAGAAAGGCAAAAAACTAAAAATGAAAATGGTTAGCAAATACATTAAAACAGTAAAAAGCTCTTGCAGATTGTCAGGCTTTGAACTGACTTTGACAAGATGACAATTATAATGCCATATTTAATTACTGGTTAACTGGTATTTAGTGTGATAATGAGGTGTTATTTGGTAAATTAATTTGTTGAAAGGATTAGTTAATTAATTAGGGTCACCAAACTTGCACTTGTGCAGTTTACATCCTGGAGCCTGGGCCGAAGAGGCTCTATACCAATTCAAACCAAGTTTAATCATTTGTGGAGCCAAAGGCAATCAATTCCAAGGTAAAAATGAATCCTCCACAACAATATAGAACATATCTACATAAATGTATATGACGGTATATCTAACGGCGTATTAGGGATTTATTTACCCAACCACAAAAAAATTAAAACATTAGTTTCGACAACAAAAATCTTTAAAATTTCTCAAATAGTCATGCAAAATTTGACTTGACTATTTTCACTAAAAATATATTTTACTAACATGAACACGCTTAGTATTAGGTAAAATCAATTGTTTTTTTGACTGTATCTTAAAATACTATGTTCTACCTATATTTGCACATATACATGCTTCTGCATCTAGGTGCAGCTTTAAACTAGTCTTAATTTTATTAAAACATATTTATCTTATCTTTTGTTGTTAATGCCTTTTAATTATTGAATATAAAATCTGTTTTTTTTTTCTGAAATTTATTATCAAGTTTCTACAGTACTTAAAAAATGAAATTAATCCAAATTTTAAAACTATATGAAGTTTTGTTCAAAAGCTAAGTGCTTTTCCACGGTTGTTTAATCCCGGTCGACACGTTTTGTAAGACTATATCGTGAAAACACAAATGTTTCCCGAAAATTGTCTCTTACGTTATCTACAGCCCCAGTAACGAAGAATAATATACTCAGTGATATTGAAAATGCAACACCCAGAATAACTTATTGTGTTTTGATACTGACACACACATTCGCTATCATGCATGTTCATGCTGATAAAATATGCAGCAGTCATTTGTTTGTTAATGATGTTTTGACATACCATGGTATTCATTACAGTTAGCATGACCCCCAGCGATACATCAACGAGGTGTTAGAACCACATTTGCTTCTCTTTTTACAAACACTGGCAAATCCAGTTTTTCAACAGAACAATGCACGATCTTATGTGGACCATGTAGCTTTAGACCTTGTTGAAGCTTCCGGAGTAAATCTTCTTCAATGGTCCTCTCGATCTCCAAACCTTTCTCCAATAGAACATGTCTGGAAGCTCTACGCAACAAAGCTCAGGTGGCCTAGGATACCATACACCAGGTAGAGATGAACCACCTTATCCAATCGATGCCGCGATAATTTGACTAATTTTTACCAAATATAGTAGGATTAATTCATAGGTTATTTCAGTTTTTACGTACCGTTTCGGGTTTAAATGATAATCATTATCTACTTATCGGTAGGCCAACATGTTGTCAAAGTATAGCCAAAATTAAAGCACTCTTCATTTGTGTTGCATTTTCAATATCACTTAGTCTATTTAATGGTTCAAGAGGAGAGTATTTTATTATAAAAATTGTATAGAATCAAAACCAATGGTTGTTTTTTAGATCGCAATATTTGGAATCTGGTGCATCGTTCTGTCATTAATTCCTATATGCATTTTCATGGGACATAAAGATCTCAGATCTCAAGAATACCATAAATACAGCAGCGCCTTTTATAATGCCTTAATTCGGCCCACCTGGGCAGCATGTACTGGATGGATTGCGTTTGCTTGTATCATCGGTTATGGTGGTAAGTATTAATTATTTAAAATACTTTGATGACATAAACTTGCATAGTCATAAAATGATAGTGGAAAATTTTAAGCTTACATTTAGTTATTATAAGAAGTAGCATTAGATTGGTCAAATGTTTGGAGACCACAATTTTACCCGGATATTATTCAGGACAGCTGAAAATTTACCACAAACCATATTTTAAATTTGTTTGCACTTCCGGAACTAAAGTATATGCTAGCAACATATAATTAAAAAAAAGGTAAAATTTAACAAATTTTACCGACTTATTTAGATTCAGATGGATTCTTACGTTTGTACAATTTAAAGAATTAAATAGTCAATTTGTTTCATTGCTAATATGCTGAATGGCGCTCAAGTAATACTGCATGTGAGTTTTTCTGAAAGTGTTTCCTGAAGGTCCAGCAATTTGGAATGCTTTCACGACACCATGCCGCTTTTCGGCAATAGTTTTATTGTTATTTATGGAATTTTCAACGTACCCCTCGGCAACGGCTGTTGTTTTCCATCCTCCATGCGTTTTTTAAAGCATCCACAGATGCACCAGTCAGCTAGAGGTATACGTTCGACGAAAGTAGTATCCAGTGTATAGTGATGAATCGGGCAGATTTTGGGAATGCTGCCTGCTACTTTTTGGGGTAGTTTTCTAAGTATATTTTTACCGACTGGCTGCGTAGTGCATTGATTATTATCAAAACATAACGAACAAAAAATCTAGAATGAAGGGTCTCAGTCTTTCCTAAAGCACAGAATAATAAAACAATCAGAATACGAACAGAAAGAGAGGTCCGATACCGGCCGCTATGACCTCGACCGCCTGTGCTTTGCGAAAAACATGGATTTGTGCCAATACGTTCTTCCAATTTCTTCCAAAGCATTGCTCCCTCTCTTTCTGTCGGTATTCTGATTGTTTCTTATTCTGTGCCCAAAGTCATATGCTTCTCAGAGATTTCAGTAAAATTGACAAAAATGTTAGCTGAATTCTTAATAACAAAATTCCAATCAATCTTGCTTTTGGTATTTTTAATATTAATCAAAACTGAGTAACCCAAATCAGTTACTTCGTCCATCGTCAACTGAACTAATTCCTTACTTCTACAGACTCCTGCAACACCAAAAATAAGAACTGCCTTTATCAATAAAAACTGGTTCTCTGGAGCATCCATTAAAAATTTGTCAAGCTTGTCCTTGTGCTAGTATCTTGGCTTTGTTTAGCTTATATCCTTCGTTTCTTCTCTTCAGCAGGGCAATTAATTTGTGGAAATTGCTGAATATTATTTTTAAGGGCGAGTATGATCTTTTAGAGAAAAAAATTATTAACGAAAACATAGCCGAGCGTGACGCATTTCATTTTCTCCTCAGGAAAAAATGTACTGAACGCTTCTGAACAAATTTTCACTTCAAAAATTATGATTGAAGAAGCTTTCTTCAGAAAAATGACTACAAAATCCAGGTCCGCATTAAAAAAAATGAAGTTGGAACCGATAACTACAGAATGGAAAGTGATACTATTTTTATCTTGCAGACGAAAAAGTTATGTTTTATTCGAAGCAAATTCCTCTAAAGTTAATAGTTTTTGAGATTAACTTTGGACGATTTTTGAAATTCTTTAATTTTGTCAGGAGCTAAGAGGAATTCGGCAATCCTGTAACTAATTTGATTATTACTATAATTACTAAATTGATCATAACACTAGTTTCAATTTGTTAAATATAATTAATTTCTTAATAAAATCTAATTCTTGCGATGTGCACTTCTGTGTTTTAGGTACCATCAATACGATTTTGTCCTTGCCAATATTTCAAGTTCTAAATAGATTTACGTATGCAATATATCTACTTCATGTGACCATGCTGTATATGATAATTTACGCTTCGAAAACACCGGCTTATTTTTCATTTTTCCACGTGGTAAGTATCCGGACTAGCACCCAAATGTTTCATGGACGTAATAGACACAAGATGTCTGGGATTGACGGAATAATTCTTAAATTTGGCACGAAACGTGTCACTCTAGAAGTAGAGTAACACTTGAATCTATTAGGTAATCCTGAAAAACTGAGTGGTATGTAACAAATTATACAACGAAATAATTAACAATAACATATTAATTTTTATTGTTAATAACAATGCTGCTATAGAATTATTATAGTAAAAACTTTCCAATCAATTTCAAGATGAAGCATCTCGAATTCCGGCTGCAACATTAGAAGTAAAGTTGCTTTATATGGTGTTGTTCGCTGAGCTTGAGATACGGTGTTACCGACTTTATGGAAGCATACTGGGTTGTATATTCAGCGTCATATCCCCTCCATTCCAGTTCGAAAGCAGCTATGCGGAAAATTTTTCGTTTTAGCCCCTCTGCGATATTCTCACCTAAACTACACTGACGTACAAAAAATGACGCATCTAAAATTTGGATCCAGTTGGAGGCTTCATAACTTTTGAATCAGTTGATCGAACGAGCTAATATATATATTTTTTTATTTTGTAGGTCTATCTTTTGGCGTATACCGGAAAATGTCTACAAGTGATTTAATCAAAGCGAAAAAGTGAGGATTTTTTCATTCAATTTGATACATCCTGTGGATTTTATGAGCAACAAAAATTTTCTACAGCAACCATTTTCGAGTCAAATAGACTCTTCCTTATTTGTTTGCTTCCTGGTGGTTCCATCTATCCTGATCTTGCTTAGTTTGAGAGCTACATGCTTTTAAGCAAAGTATTGCTTCATATACATATACCATATTTTCTAATTTCTGATATATTCGGCGACAACACGGAGATAAAATATGAAGGTAGGAAGAAACGAATCGATACCATAAAAGGCTTGGTTCTGGCCCTCGCGGAAAAAAGATTGCTGCTATGCCTGAGAAAGGGCTTTTGGACAGCTGCAATATGTGGTCTCGCGTCATTTTGCGTTAATACGAGCAAATTATAATGGAACAACGAACTCCTTTCGTAGAAACACACAAAGTTCACTACAACCATTACTGACCACGCCACCAAAGCGTTCTCTTTCACTAAATATAACTTCTTGATGACTTCTAGTTCTTCCCACACTATTTGATGGCCATCCAGAGAAAACAAATTCATATGTAAATGCAGCCTTGGCCGATTCCTCAATCATAATTATTCCAATCTCTGTATGTTCTACAGAAGTCGGGTCGAAGCGCGTAATCTTTTGGAAGTAAATTTGGGACCGTTGCCGAACGGCTAGCCATCGCAATTTTTTTTTCAGGTTTCGACGTACTGTAGAGTGACTAACTCGTATTCCATGTCAAGCGCTGGTTAGCTTTCGTAGCTGTCTGAAACCTATTTCTAATGTATTATAGCAGAATAAGGCGATCGTCACGATCGGTTCCTTTACTAAGAAGACAAGAACCAGGTCTCCGTGGTACCGATTCGTTTGTTCGTACCTTCAAATTATTCCACGTGTTGTCACTAACCCAAACTATTCGCGAATCCAGCTACCGTTGGGGGCGCTGGCGTTTGTAAACAAACATGGTGGAAAGCGAGTAACACCTTTGTGTTTTGTCTTCATTTCTGATGTGAGATTTGCCGATTGTGTGTCGTTTTGGATTTTTGTGTGAATTTAACAGTGATTTTAGGTCAAAATATCGTAGTTTGGTGTCATATTTAATTAATATTGGCAAATAATATACGGTATTTCAGAGTATTTCTATTAATATGATACATCAAGTATGTGAAAATAAACTCTAGTGGAAATAAATATATTGTTCGAGTATAAAATAGTTTTAATCATAGTATATTGTACTTATATGCAGTGTTAGCTAATAAATAAAACTCTTTCTTTGATTAGTTAATTCATTTATTACGATTTAAAAATACACAGTACCTATCCAATAAATTGCAGGCAAACACAATATATAGGTAAAAACGTCACCAAAATTTGATAGGGCCAGGCTTTTAAATAGAATTTTCTTTCTTCACTATAAAAACAACCTATGGTTAAAGGCAATGTTGAATATGAAAACTATTTTCCAGATAAATACTTAAAAAGCAATAATTCCGTTCTAAAAGCGAATCTCTGCCAAAGCTTGCCTACATATTTTTCCTGTAATTGAACATTGTCTACTATATAATATTATTGTCATTGCTGTAAACGGCCAATATAGAAAAGTTGTTCCAAAATAAAGAACTAGAAGTCCAACCAGTGGCGGCTATTCAGCGGAAGTAGGGGAAGTGCCACTTCCTCAAGAAAATGTAATTTAAAAAAATACAATTAATGCATTCATCAGTAAAATAATATATTTTAAGATTCAATGATAAAGTTTTCGTAGTTTATGAATAATCTGTTTCCCGTTACCCTCCTAATAACTAATAATTCAATTATTTTCAAATATTAAAATCAAAGCTTCATCAAACAAGAACAAGAATCTCGCCACCTGCACATTGCCCGTTAACTCCACTATCGAATAGAACAGAGGTGAACCCACATGAAAATGTCTATTTCTTTTCGCGTACGCGCCGATAGCAGTGACAATCTCATTATCATTTGTGTAGACCTTTAAGGAAGAGGTATCGCTCGAGAGCCGTCGAGTCATCAAAAGTATAAGCGCAACTAGTTGGTTGCCATGACAACGATGACGTCGTAATGGTCGTACATTTGTTTGGTTTGCAATGATTGGGAGAGCTGGCGTGTAGCACTTCCATTCTCAGATCAACGCGTCCTACGCGAAAGCACGTTGTTTCGTTTACTGCGAGTTTATTAGGGGACATTCCGCCGTGAATTCGTGGAATTATTTTTTATTTACATTCCACGGTTGATCCATTATAGTATTATACAAGAGATATTTTCTATATATTCTAGTTTTAGTGTGTTTTTCGTAGACATGTGATTTGTATTAGCAACAAATCATTTTGTTGCTAATACAATATGAATATATTTTATTTTTTGATGCTTTACCTAAAAAATACCAGTAATAATTATTAAATAATTTTGGCAGTTTGGGCGTGGACCCCAAAAAATTTTCGCCTGCGGCGAAGTTTCTTCTGTCGATGTCGGTAGCTCTTCCTCACTTTTCGAAGCCGCGAGCCGCCACTGAATCCAACTGGTGTTAAAGATAATTAGCAATTTAGTTAAGTTATAGAATACTACTAACGAGTTGGAAACTATGGGATTATTTGCTGCTTACCTCGTATATTGCATAAAGAAGTACCAAATCTCAGCGAAGACCAAAATACAGAAAGGATATAAAAATGAATGGAAAATTTACTTTCATATCATTATCATATTCATTTTCTAAGCCAATAATTAAAACATACGCAAAGTAAGAACATATATTTATTTTTTAAGACAGAAACATTAAAAATCAATACTGACAAGACAAAATTTATTTGTATTAAACAGAAAAATAAACCAGTTCGACTTTAATATTACTATAAATGAAGTGAACATTGAAGAAGTACAGCAAATAAAATATTTAGAACTCATAATTGATAACAACTTAAGCTGGTCTGGACATATTGGGTATATTATATCTAAAACATTACCAATGCTACCTATGATATACAAATGCAGAAATTATCTGTCTTTTAAAACCAAACACAATATTTATGATACCGTCTTCCTGTTACATCTTAGTTATTTATTACCAATTTGGGGAACTTGCTGTAAGTCTAATCTTAAATTATGATGTATTTGTAAAACAACTTAAGTGGTATCTAAATATTAGTTAGAATCTCTCTGACACAAAAGTTGTAATTAGTATTCTCGAGGCCAGAGCTTTAGAGCACTGATTAGAGAATTATGTATTTATTGTATTGTAATATTGAGTTGCATTAAATAAATGTTTTCAAATTATTCAAATTAAATCTAATAAAAACAACCATTTATTTTACACTAAACTTGCTTTATAATGAAAAGCAAAACAAAAAAAACTAAGAATACCTATCTAAAATTTGTTACTGGAGAGCACTGGAGTTTGCAAATTTGCCATTCCGCAGATAATTAACATAATGTCATCAAAAACTTGTATTAAACTATTCGGCAAGGGAGTATTTAAAATGTTAAAGATTCGCATTGTTTGATTGACTCTTTCGATATGTACCATGGCTTTTGAAATTAAAATATTTTCCTTTGATTCGTCCTCTGTAAATTGCTTCTTTTTTTTATACATCTCTTCTTCAACTCCTGCTGCATTTGTTAGTTTAACTTTAATACCACTAGTTTGGCTCGGGAAATAGTGGAAATGAATGTTTTTGTCCTTTCCTTTTCTGGAATGGCAATCGTAAACACAACAATTTGTTTTATGCTTCGTTTTCGAGTCAGAAGCCATTGTTTTATGTGTGTAGTCACAAAGATATACACTTTTCTCTCCAGTAAACGTCCAAAAGCAACTATAAAATGAAAAACACGAATACACGAATCTATAAATGCTTTGAAAGATACGATCTCGACGAAAACCACATGTAAAATGGCCAGATGCCGGTCGATGATTACGCGCTTTCTAGGTTCAAATTTTTTTCCGCATAGAGGGCGCATTGATTTCTGGAGTTGCCAATACCAGGAATTAGCCAAACCTTATGACAATTCAAAAGAATTATCAGTAAAAGAAAAAATATGACCTTACATGTTGTGTAGTGTACGCTTGTATAGCACTACTTTACTTAAAACTCGTTAGCTCTCAAATTAACCAAATTGAGGAAAACGACAAAAAACAAAAAGATAGGGAAAAGCCTATTTCACTTGATAATGGCAGTTGTAGAAAATGTTTGCTGCTCATAATGTAGCGCCTTTTAAAGTTCGTTTTGACCAAATATAGACATTACATTATCGTTACATTTAATATATGTCCTGGACTGCTAAAGGATATGCTTGCAAAATAAAAAAAAATAGCTCGATCAAGCAACGGATTTAAAAGTTATGAAGCCTCTAATTGGATTAAAATATCAGGTATCTCACACCATTTTCTATTGACGATGATGTTTTTTGAAAATATCGTACATGGCGAATTTTGTTCCATAAAAATTAAAGCTACATCTTCTTTATAACGATTTCCATCAGCCTTTCGCATATTATATATAAAGTATTTTAGAAAACCCCTTTTCTGAAGTCGGTACTCTCTCTCCAATTTGTAGCCCCGTATCATGCAGAACCAGAATCCATACACATTTCGCTAAACGCCCGGTATTTTTGAAACATCTAAAAGCAGTGTACTAATTATTCCTAGTATTATTAAAATTGATCTTGTTCGTGGTATTTTTGATTTAATCAAAACTAAGTTACATCGTCCACTGTCAACTGAACTAACTCCTTACTTCTACAGGCTTTTTCAACACCAAAAATAAGAGCTAACTTTATCGTTAAAAACGGGTTATTTGAAACATCCATTAAAAATTTGTCAACCTGATTCCCTGCTAGTATCTTGGCTTTTTTTTTGCTTATATTCTTGGTTTCTTCTTTTTAGTAGAGCAATTCAATTATGAAATTTGTTGATATAGATATTATCACTACCAGTTAATAATACTAGGGATAAGTAGTACACTGCTTTTAGATGTTTCAAAATAATTTAATGAAATATTTTTCTCTACATATGTTTCGGCTTGATGAGGCCTTTATCAAGAGTAGTTGGATACTAATATCTAAATTGATATACCCTACTAAACCGCCTGAAGGTATTTTGTTTTTATTGCACTGTCAATTATGCAGGTGTTTAAAGAGCAGGTCAGTTGGTCGTTCGTATTCAAAACGTTTGTTTTTTGTGACTTTTGGATTTCTAGGTACTCCAAAAGGTTCAGCCTTTTGTTTTTTGTTTCGGTGTGTCAACGTTTGACATTATTCGTATCTATAAAATGGTTATTTTCTATACAATGTTTTGCTATGCCGGAGTTTTTAATATTATGTAAAATCGATTTTTTGTGTTCTTTAATCCTAATATTTGAGTTTCGACCAGTTTGTCCTACGTATACAGCTTCACAGTTCACACAATTTATTTTGTAAACAATAGATTTAGATTGTTTGTCAATTTTATCTTTATTGTTTGTTAGTCTTCTCCCTAGATTATTCTTATTAACCTGAATTGTTTTACAGCCAAATTTATTTAATTTTTTTGAACTTTGTAATTTTCGGAATATAATTGATAAATTTAAACGGCTCCTTTTCTAATTCTAATGTAGGGTTATAAAATTGTTTACTTAAAGTGTTCTTCTGTTTTTTCTTTATTATTTTGTCAATCAAAGCGATCTTATAACCGTTATTAATTGCAATCTGTTTGATAATGGATACTTCTTTTTGGGAAAGACTTTTCAGCTTTCTCCTAGACTCGGCGAGTTTCCAAAAAGAAGTATCCATTATCAAACCGATTGCAATTAATAACGGTTATAAGATCGCTTTGATTGACAAATTAATAAACAAAAAAACAGAAGAACATTTTAACTAAACAATTTTATAACCCTACATTAGAATTAGAAAAGGAGCCGTTTAAATTTATCAATTATATTCCGAAAATTACAAAGTTCAAAAAAATTAAATTAATTTGGTTGTAAAACAATTCAGGTTAATAAGAATAATCTAGGGAGAAGACTAACAAACAATAAAGATAAAATTGACAAACAATCTAAATCTAGTATTTACAAAATAAATTGTGTGAACTGTGAAGCTGTATACGTAGGACAAACTGGTCGAAACTCAAATATTAGGATTAAAGAACACAAAAAATCGATTTTACATAATATTAAAAACTCCGGCATAGCAAAACATTGTATAGAAAATAACCATTTTATAGATACGAATAATGTCAAACGTTGACACACCGAAACAAAAAACAAAAGGCTGAACCTTTTGGAGTACCTAGAAATCCAAAAGTCACAAAAAACAAACGTTTTGAATACGAACGACCAACTGACCTGCTCTTTAAACACCTGCATAATTGACAGTGCAATAAAAACAAAATACCGTTAGGCGGTTTAGTAGGGTATAACAATTTTAGATTTTAGTATACAACTACTCTTGATAAAGGCCTCATCAAGCCGAAACATATGCAGAGAAAAATATCTCATTAAATTATTTTGTATATTATATCTAAAAGCAGTGTACTAATTATTATCTCTAGTATTATTATTGAAAAATATCCTAAATTAGGGAGCATACTGAATGCCACAGACACAATAAGAAACAATGATTAATTCAACAGACTATTATAGTGAAAAATCGGAGTTAAAAGTAGTGGCCCTAAGCATTAAGACATTTGTAAATACAGTCATTCCTAGCCCTAATATATCTAACACAGGAAGGAGGCAAATATAATGACAAGTTTGACTTATAAATAATTTACCAAGCTATATTTATATTTTTAGGCTTACTCATTTTGGGGTATTGCAATGATAGCATTCGCCCTATCCATTTTTTGGGTGCTGGCTTTTGAATCACCAGTTCTGGTAATAGAAAAATATTTACTAGGCAGAAACGAAGCCAGAAATCAAGGAAGAAAAATCCAGGTAACTTTAGACGATGAACAAACACCTTTGTTATACAAAACAACATAAATCAGGCTGGAATAAATCAATCGTCAAAATATGGACTGAGTGATTATTTTTGTTAATTTAGACTAAATAATTTACATTTCATATATTCTGCTCTTAAACATATGAAATGTTAAGATTTTGTGTATATAAAACGATTTGTTTGACATAGGATATTTTAGTGTGAAATACCTCATTAACAGTAGCGTTGATTGGATGACTTGTAAAGATACGCAAATAATGTTCTTTAAAACGTGACTGCGTTCGGTTTCACTCTGTTACGCCTCGGGCACTGAGAGGTGGTGCCGTTTGCGGCAAACGCATTTTTACCCGCGTGGATGTCGACGTGTGGCAATTTAAATATCCCAAACTAGCCCAAAAATAAGGATAATTTTTAGAGAAATGATTTTAACAAATAATGATTTCGTCAATTACAAATATTTCCACGTTTTTGCAATTTTGTATCCACTGGCAGTCAGTTGGGATTTGAAAATAGCAAATTAAAAAAAAACTTACAGAACTGTTCTAATTGTTTCTCTTATCGTTCTATTCACAATAAAGTCACATTTACTCCAAAAGTCGCCATTATTTTAAAATAACTCCCCAAAGATATGAAGTAAAAAACCAAGACTACTGTTCACGGCTCACAATTTATTAGATCGATTAGACTTCAGTCTATCATACAGGAAACGTGTCTGACGAAATCAATGCAAGTTCCTTCGCGAAGCAACTGAGAACAACCAACGTCGAATAAAATGCCAGATACGCGTATTGCTGCTCTCATCTCAACGCCCAACACGAATTCCGTCACGATGAGTTTCCTATACTTACGTATCTTCCCAATTCTCTCAATCAACGATATTAGTCAATACAAACCGTTTTATGACTAGTGCACGGAATAACTAATTATTTTTAAAACCATTCTTGTTTTTTAGGGTAATTCGTAACTTAAATGAGTGGACTAACCAAAACTAACCAAATATGGACGAATGCATGAACTAACATTGATTAATTAATTTATTTTTTTAATATTTGTATTATTCGTTTTTTTATATGTGTAACAAAATGATTCCAATATGTCTACAGAAAAAAATAAAGAAAAATATTAAACACTGGCCTATTAGTTAGTTCTTATATCGATAGAAAAATATGCTTTTCTATGGGGGACAATTTGCGGTGACATAACCTAAATAATAAGTTCATGAAATCAGTCGTTGAGCACATCCCTGAGAGGTTGATTAAATTATACGTGAATCAATTGAAAGAGATTCATTCTATTAAATTTATCCAGAATACGGGGAAGCTGAAGCATTAATTAGGGAAGAAAAAGAGTAAGGTAGCGTTACAGCTAGTGATTTGCGCTAAGATAGCGCTATTGGCCGCTGTCGTTAAATCAATATGGCCGCCATTTAACGAATCGAAAATGGAGCAGTCAGTCGATATACAAGTCAGATCTAATTTGTGTGTACACAATCGCGGTAACCCCACGAGAGCTTTATATTTTTAGCAAAAGATTCGCAAGTGTTCTTAATATTAAATTTTCTTGTCCGTAATAAATCTCCATCATGAATCAAAATAAACAGACATTTATTACAAAACCAAAACGCAATGTATAGAATTACTTCAATACAAAGAAATTTAAGGGGAAGATATTGTATATTTGTAAGTTTTATTCTACTGAATACATTAAAAATGCTACAAGAATGACGAGACATTTATTAAAGTGTTCAAAATGTCCTGTCGGTGTGAAAAACTATTCAGAAAAGAATGCCATAGTAGCAATCTCGCAATTCTCCTTCTGTAAATGGTAAGTTGAGAACCTTTTCGTATAGATTGAACTGCACTATATTTTATATAAGGTGGATAAATTTTGATTAATACATCAGAAATATGGGAGCAAAACGAATATTGTAAAATGATTAATTTTATTAGCAGCAGTTCTGGTTTTGTGTGAAATAATTACAAGATCAATCGACTTACCTATAAGGAAGATCGATCGGAATTATCCGAGCATCTTCGCCGTCCCTCATTACGCTTTGTAGTATACAACTTTTTCCCAATCGGTACAATTTTTAAAGAAGTTATCTAAAAACATGGTGATTCAGCCGACCCTGGCTAGCCGCTCGAGCTTATCGCCTTGATGCGTCATTACAATTTTGGCTCGTGAGATTTTTGATTACATTGCATTTGGGGTGAAAGGGAGAAGGTAAAGACTGGGTGGGTTTGTAATGAGGGACGGCGAAGATGCTCGGATAATTCCGATCGATCTTCCTTAAAGGTAAGTCGATTGATCTTGTAATTATCCTTCGCATCTTCGCCGTCCCTCATTACGCTTTGTAGATGTTTAAAGTATTTGCGATGTAATCTACATTAACTGAAAATTGCGATATTTCTGTAGTCCTAGATTTGTAAGGCCTTTTTATAAACTAAAATTCAATTTTATAACCATTAGATTTAATAACACACATATGAAGGTACATATATCATGTTTAACGCTTAACTGATATTAACCTTTAACTTATTTTTAATACTATACCAATATTCTTATGTAATATGATAACAAGTTGGTAAGTAAGTTATGATTGTAGCTCCATATTTATATGATTCTTTAGAAATTATGGTTCAGTAAACAAGATGCAAATCCAGTGGGATTACCCACGCCAAGTTTGTTATAGAATTTTGAGAATACTTTTGATTTTTCTGTCGAGCCAGCTGTCTTCTGAATGGTTTGTAATGTAACTCCAATTCTTTGAGCTGCTGAAGTTGCCCCGTGTCGCGTGCTATGTGCCCCAAAGATTTCCGTGTTTATAGTGCTGGCTCTTAGTATTAACTTGACCCATCTGCTAATGGTTTGACTGCTGTCTGGGTGATAAGGCTTTTTGTGAGTGAGTATTACATTTTCTTTGGTTTTGCTACTTGTGGTATCGATTGCATCTGTAAATGCAACGATCTATTAGCATATTTACAGTATCTGTGAATGCCGTAATTTCTGTTTTTGAACAGAAAAAATAGGTATGTTCACTAGCTGCAACTGCAATTGCAGACAGTGGAGGGTACGATCGATTGTATCTGCTAATACAACGAACTATTCACCTTTTATTGACTGGTAGCACCCTTTTCTCTTTTGTGCGTTCTATGTAAGTCTCTAATAGTGTGGCTATACATAGTTCAGGTTGATTGGTAAAATAAGGTAATATCAAATTAGGTTGAAGCCTGTCTAAGCCACCTGCTTTTATTTTATCCGGGAATCTGATTTCAATTATGTATTCATATTTAAAAATATTGTCTATTTTTACTTCCTGGTTGTCAGTGTGTCGGTGTGCCGTTATTAGTATTAAGAGTGTTACTAGCCTTAAAGTTAGATTTGTAGATTTAAGGATTCGTGAAGGTATATGCTCTTTAAGCGCTGTAGAACTGGGTAGGAATCCCAAGTAAGTAATTGAGTACTTTGGATTTGGGGGTCTTATGTTAAATGTTCCATTGAGAATCCCTTTTATAAGCGCTTCGTCTTTTGTTTAATATTCAATATCGGAGAAAGTGCAGATTTGTGTGAGTTCATGGTAGAGTAGGATGACTCCGAAGACAATTGAATGTTTAGGAGCTCAATAAGTTTACGGTTTTGGTATATATTTGTTGGTGCTTACAAAACCACAAATTCCCCTATTTATTGTAAGTATTTCCGTATTGTTTGAGGGCGCTATTTGTGAATGAAGAAATAATCACTTTTATCGCTTCATTAGGTACGCTTTGTTATAGAAAGGCTCTCCTGACAATGAGGAAGTTTCATCAATTTTTTATTTTATTTATTTTTTTTTTATTATTATTGCTGATTTTGATAGCCCATGAAAAATAAGTGAACACGTGTTTTCCTTTTATCCATAAGCCAAAAAATGAGGCAGATACAACGCCTTGAGATGTGCTTATGACGTCATAATACACATGAATTGTTACGTCACACCATGCATAGTATATCTATATATACAAAACTAAAAACTGGTATAGCTCTTGTAATATTCATCTTAGTGGAAATAAAAAACACGTATCGATTCCTTTTTCACTGTTCTATAGTTTGCAATAAAAAATAATCAGTTTAATTTCTCAGGAGACTTCCTAATTTCCCTACAGCCAGGGAAATTTTCTTCCACAATGGTTGTTTCTCTCTGCAAGGAGATGTGAGTAGGTATTTTTCAGGGTAACAGATAATAGACTGTTCTGCCAGTAGGTCCCTTTTCTCTTGTATAAACCCGAAAAATGAGCATTGTTGCGCGGGAATAACTACGCTTTTTTCAGAATTTATATAAAACCTAAATCTTGTAATGTTTGTGTAATTTTATTTATACTTTTAAGCTCTCTTTTGAATTACCAATAACTAGCCAATCGACTAAGTAGAGTACAGTTTTTATACCCTTTAATTTTACATATCTTACAACTGGTTTCAGTTTTGTGAAAAGATATGGAGCTGTACATAAACCAAATGAAACACAATTAAATTGGTATAATACGTTGCAAACAACGAATCTTAACAACTTTTTTGACTACTGTGCATAGGGATAAGGAAATATGCATCTTTAAGATCAGTTTTCCCCAAGAATGCGTATTTTGAAATTAAATTTTTTGCCGTCCTGTGTAGTCTTCTATTTTGTTAACCGGAGTGGTGTCCTATTGAAAGGCATTTTATAATCCTGTACCCACTCTATTATTGAACTGTTTACCTTTAATTTCTGCCAATTTTGAACGTATAATTATAGTTCAGAGGGTTGGCTAATTAAATTATTGAAAGGAAGGGCTAAGGCACTAATCCCACGGACCATAGTTGTTTCTGTAATTGATACAGTAGTTGTCTTGGCAGGATTTAGTACTCTCTTTGAGATTTAATTTTGATGGTCTGAGGACATTACAGTTGGCAGCTGGTGGATACTTCTCTATCATACTGTTTGTTTTTTTTTTCTTTTAGTCCTTTTAATAAGTGATTGTACCATCTAAAAACTATCTATCTGAGTATGTAGTTCTGGCCTCGCAGGTATGATTTCCTCGTTTTTTTTTTATTTGCCTATTAACAAAGCGTGGTCTTTACTTTATTCAGGACCATCTGGTGCTTCTGATGTTGGTAAGTCTTGATTCGGATAAGTTATTTCATCCGCTAGCGTGAGAGGATCTTCTAATGCATCTGCAAATGCAAAAGATTTTCCTTGGTTTTGCTACTTATTATATCGATTGCATCTGCAAATGCAACGATCTATTAGCCTAGTTACAGCATCTGCAAATGCTGCAATTTCTGTTTTTGAACAGAAAAATAGGTTCATGAATATGTTCACTACCTGCAACTGCAATTGCAGACAGTGGGTACTCTCGATTGTATCCTGCTAATACAACGAACTATTCACCTTTTTGCTTGCTGCTTAACGCTGGTTATGCTTTCGTCTGCATCTGCAAATGCAACGATTTTTTAGCATATTTACAGTATCTGCAAATACTGTAATTTCTGTTTTGAACAGAAACCAAGAGTGTAATAATTCGCTACCTCCAGTGCAATGATTTTATGTAAGAGGGTTGCAATAGTATGGTGGTTATTTGTTTTTGGTGGTTATTTGTGTTTGTATCTGCAAATACATAGCACTATACCGTTTTATTTTTGTCAATACATATATCCTTTACATCGGCAAATGTAGGGATATAGTGTGCCTCTAACCACTCCAACATAATACACCTACTGACGTGGAGGCTGTTTGGGGACCCTTCACATCTGCATGTGAAGGCCAATTTTAGTTAAAGTTATTCGCATCTGCAAATGCGAATTTGTAAAAAGGTATTGATATTATTTATTAACATCTCCTGCAAGCAATGTTTACTCCAATTTTTTCCCTCACCGGTCGGCTCATATCAACACGAATTGTTTAAAAATAATGCGTTCCGATATACATCGCTTCGACAAAGCCGAACGATAACATTCCGATAAATTTATGACGAGCGGCTAAATCTCGAGTTGCAATCCAAAATACTGCGCGCGATGCGACACGAATCCATGTCTACGTCCTAGCAAAATTTCTATTAATTTACCTTTTTCCTTTAATTTTGGGTTACTTTGCGTTAGCCTTGGGTTAGTTTTGGTTAGCACTTGGTTAGTTCTTGTTGATTGATCCCCCGTTGCGAGGAAAGCGAACGGAGGGACATGCAAAGCTATAATAATACCCAACTTGGGTTTTAGTCGCTCCTAAATTATGAGTCAGCTTGCCTTTGTGGCTAGTTTTTAAGGGTTAATTTCGTGAGAAAAGGGCACTCTTCGACTTACTTAAAAAAAATTTTTTTTTTTTTTTGAAAATTATTTATTAATACAGTAATAACAATAATTACAGTATACATAGTCCTTAATCCTCTAGACAGTGTTTTTAACACTGGTATTGAGGATTTTTGCATTTTAGTAATAATAACAGTACGATTTCCTATAAACTCTCTAGTATTGTGGCTATGAATATCCTTTGAAATTATTATGATAATATTTGATTTTTGAGTTTTATTTATTATCCTGTAGATAAGTGAATCATGATTTGTTTTGCAATATTTGCATCAAATCGAATTGTAGTTTATAGTCCCACACGTGGCCCATACGGGGATCAATTATCGAAAACGTGATAATAATACGAAGGCATTATAACCATTTGTTTCTATTTTTTATATTCCTTTATATGGTAAAAACGTTTTATTCTATGTAAAACATTAATAAATGTGCATGCCGACCGGTATATTTCCTTAGTCGCCCTTTTGATTGTGTTATGTAACCACTTTTTGTGATTGAATAGTATTGCTTTGGTAGGATGTACGATTACGATTAGACGAGATTACTAGAGAACGATTCGAATAGCTCGTATCGTTAACTTTTGCTTATTATTTATATTCATTTCGATATAATATATTTCAATTCCGAATATATTGTTTGATTCTGTGTATAATTGTGCACAGACGACAAATGTAACAATGTTTTGTCATGCCCACGTATATAAATAATGGTTTGTTAGTAATTTTAGACTGTAATCCGTTCGCACTCTATTTTATTCTAATATAGTTAGTTTTAGAAGTTTGAGAGTATTTTCCATTTTAATTTTATTAAGTAAAAAATTAAGGGTTACAAGTGTCATATTTATTCATAATACTAAGGTAGCTTAGTATTATACACATCATGCTTTTATACGAGAGATAGTTTCTGTTTTTATATATATAAGATAACCAGGTATTTACGTATATTTGAAATTTTGGCATATAATCTTATGTGAACTCACCCCCTGATTCGCTTCTTCCGATGAATATTGCTCCCTTTTATCGCCTCCTTTGCGAGCAAGACATATCACTACACATACACTGTACTTGAAATACGATTTCTAGGCATTTTTCTTCTTAAAACCAAAAGAAAGAACCGATTTACGGATTCTTGCTTGTCACCGATCGGTACAAAATTGTAAATGACGCATCAAGGCGATAAGCTCGAGCGGCTAGCCAGGGTCGGGTGAATCACCATGTTTTTAGATAACTTCTTTAAAAATTGTACCGATTGGGAAAAAGTTGTATACTACAAAGCGTAATGAGGGACGGCGAAGATGCGAAGGATAATTTTGATATTATTGGTTATTTCCAGATGATCAAGTTGAAACCGGGTCGCATATTTCCGTTTCCTATTCGGCTAGCGCACCCGAGTGCGCTAATCGTGTAGGAAACGGATATCTCCGTTCCCTAAGGGGTTAACGCACTGAATACGCTGTTATATAATATTTCACTTTTCGCATGGCCCTCCGCTCGCTTCGCTCGCTACGGGGGCTCAAGAAAAGGAAACTAACCAGGTGCTAACCCAAACTAACCCAAGACATACCCAAAATCAAGAAAAAAAAAAACGGTTTAGAAACTTAACCTAAAAAACAAAAGCAACGGGGTTTGCACATTACCTCCTATAACTAGGCCAACTAGCTAATATTAAAATTAGCAATGACGTCATCCTAAGTGGTCTATACCTTTTGCCATAAGAAAAGCATTATGAGGAGCCAAGACGAGCCCAGTAAAAGTATTATTTTATCGCGCGTACTTGTGTATTTAACGTTGATTGCCACGCTGGGCCACTGGAATGTCAATTTCCATCCGCCAACTTCGATATATTCTGTATCCAGTGCTGCCAGATTGGGCGCTTTATCACAATTTGGGCTACTTCTCACTGTAGTTTACCACAAGTTATTTTTCAAAGAAACGTAAAATATTTGTCTTGGATTACAATTAACAATATATTAGATACTTAATGTAAAAGTTTGCTTAAAACCGGAAAGTGAAGCATAACGGAATCAAAACCTTTAAGAAAATAGACATGCTTAGCCATAGCTTAATTATTTTGTACAAATATTTAGTTAGTTCCATTTAAAAACATAATTTCAAATGTCATTCAGTGCTGTAAAAATTAAAGTCTAACTAAATACCTATACGTTAAATAGTTTACATCCCAAATAATGTATGAAACTAACTCCTGTCAGTTGGCGTACTTTCGACCTTCGACCGGCTTCTTGATTATTGTTCTGTTCGATTTTGATTGTTTTTCTGTTAATTTCTTTATAATATCAGTACTTTGGTGTGTTTAAATTTATGTGAACAATGCTGTGCGGTGGAAATTAGCCGAAAAGACCCAAAGTTCATGTTTTTAGCTTTCCAAAATGTTTGGACTTGACCTGTTGCTTCGTGTAATAAGAGTTTATTTTGTGCTCGTTCATTGTATACAGCAAGTTTATAAAATTTGTTCCTATTAGCTAATTTTGGGGTAAGTGATATTTAGTGTAATTATGCCTCATAAAGGCTGTAATGCAATGTTTGCTATATGCCCTTAGTGGTCAAAAAACTTCATGAACTAAAACGAGACAAAATATTAAAACATGGGTATTCCCTTAGTTTAAAGGCTCGTTTTCCATCATTTATAGAAAGGCAAAATGTTAAATTAGCTCTCAAAATAGTTAATCTTTTTATTATAGAGGCTCTGAAAGGTTTTCTTAATAATTTGTCACATTCACAAGACACGGCAGAGCATCTGAAATGCCAGTTAATTACTTATTTAAGTGGATATTGCTGTCATATTGTTTTAAAAAAAATAAGTTGTGAATTTTGCAAAGAAAATTTAACTTTAAATGAACCTTGTGTTGTAGAAGATTCTTACAATTTCATTAATTCTTTAAGTCGTGGGGCTCTTTTAGATCCTCGTGAACAAGTAGTGGACGTAGTTTCAACAGCCTATATTATATTTAAAAAACTGATTGAGTTCGAAGACACATTTTTAGATATCTACAATAAAAAGTCTTTTCTTTGTGAGCTGTTGTTAAGCTATCTAAATCAAAAAAGCCTTTTGACTCCTTTTGAAAATTGTTAAAATCACCTAAAAATTGAGTGTTTCAAAATTTTTTCTTTGCAGCATTTCAAACACACTTCTTTCTTAATAATTATTGTTCTAAACATAATCATAATCTCTTGGGTAAAAAGAAAAAAAGGAAACTGGAGACTTTTAATAAATAAAAATTAGACCCCAATAATATACCGAGTAATATACCAAATCTAACATAAAAAAGTAATAATCTGAAATCTGTATAAAGCATTCATGTTTTATCATAAATATTTGAAGATTGCAAGGTTCTTTGGATGGAGAAAACCGATGAGACTACCAAATTTGACATTACTATTACCTATTATGACATCTTTATACCTATAGTGACATTTTACCACCTATCTATTAAATATATTGGTGGTATCTAGTTTCAGTTTATCAAAATAGGTAGATTCTATTTTGATAAACTGGATATTCAAAGGTTTTTGGTTTGAAATTTCGTTTTCCTTTAACAAAAATCGAATGAGGCACGTCTAAAAGCTGTTCATGACTCGCAGCCTTGTTTTAACTGGCAGCTCTTAAATATTATTTATGTATGCAAAAAAAGGTAAATAAACTGCAATTTAATTTTTGATTTAAAAAAAAATGAATAATACACATTATCAGTCATAATAGTCGTGCTTAAAGTAATATCAGCTTGTAGGAGGTATTGTATTAGGCCAATTACGTTTCAAACTACATATAAAAAAAGATAAATTTACAAAACACAAGTTTTTGTTATATTTTTTCGAGATTTTTGCATCTAAAACGTCTACTTAACTGTGAAATTTTAAAAGAAATTGCACATTTCAATATACGCCTGTAAATAAGTTAAGACCACTTTTGATGACATCACGCGTAAGCCGTCTGGCCTAGTTGTAGGAGGTATTGGTTTGAACCCGGGCCGCCAATAGCCGCCGAATTGAGACCTAACCATCTAGACCTGTCGACCACGAGGGCTCTTGCCGCAAATTGATTGCATCGCGAAGACATGGCGCGATTAGGTGCGTTAACCACTTAGGGAATGGAGATGCAGGTTTCGCATCCGTTTCCCACAAGATTAGCGCACTCGATTGCGCTAGCCGAATAGGAAGCGTAAAAATGCAACCGGGTCAGGACATTTGGGCGCGAATACACTAATTAGGTTGCCAGCTATTTGGACACGAAACACCTATTGCCAATATAATAATATTTATTATTATTATCTGCGCCACAGTTTTATTATTTAAACATACAGTTTATAATTCTATGAATAATTCTATTTTTAAAGTAAAGTATATACAACTAATTTATCCAGGCAATCTAAATATACATTTTAGGGATAAATAGCTCTAGATAGTATATGCAAATATAAACGGTAAAGTGTGATTTTGGGCATGTTTTGGGTCAGTTTGAGTTCGTTTCTGTTAGTTGCGCCCCAGGAGCAACCGAAACTGACGGACGACCATGCGTAGTGTTTTTTATTTTGAAATTATATTGTTGCATTTCAATTAAATAATATGTAAATCTGAATAAATATAATATGTGTTTAATTTCCTCGCGCCCAAATAGCTGGCGCTCTAGTGTCTGCGCGCCCAAAAGGCCTCATCCAAGCCCAAGTGTCCGACACAGAGTTGAAACGGATATTTAAGAAAACGCAAATGACAGTTTCACAAACGATGGTGCATAGCTTTGTTGGCATGCCATCCAAATAGGAGCAAGATAAAACGGGGTTCTGACTTGTCAGTTTCGCTGAAGCAGTTTGACTGATTCAGTGATACTGAACAAATAATGAACGTGAGAACATGTTTTCATTAAAAATGATATTCGTATTCGTACTTTCAGTTAAAGTGAAAACTAGTTCTAATTTAATTCATTTTGGCTGATCATTATCTAATAATGAATACAAACTGAAGTGTGAAAACATAATAGGTGTTCAGGGATTTGTTTAGTTTTGTTAGTTTTGAGGTTAGATATATTATTTGAGCGCAAATATCGTTGATCAAAATGGTATTTCGATGGAGTGATGAACAAACCGACGCATTTTTGGACAATTACATTTATTTCTGCGTAATATCCACTGCCTGACCCAGCATCTAGAACGTTTTCTTCGTTTCTGATTCATCAAAATATTTTGAAATTCATTTACTAATTGTAAACATACTTCGCGAACAAGTGGTTTCAATTTTAATTTTGGCATTTTATGTCTACGAGAACGAGATCACTGATAGAATTGTCCGGTTCAGCAAAACATGAAACGTGTGAACGAGCGCGGTTTATTCTTAATTTTCATTAATAAAGAATCAGTTAAAATGATTCGTTGAAACTGACAAGTCAGAACCCCCCTTAAGTTAGACCATCAATTTGCAAGGACAATTTATGCAACAGGAACGCCATTTGCAATTGTGGAAAACAAAAATTTCAGGCCATCTTGCCTTCACGTCATTATTAGTAAACTCGTAGATTTTAAACACGAAAAAATGGCACCAAATATTAAAATGAAAATTAGCGAAGCCACTGCCCTGGTTTGCAATGCGCCGATTGGAGTAATTGTAGGAATGAATCGATTATTAATTTCATTATCACAACCTCTGCATCTGTTTTTTTTACAAATCCATCGTTACAGATATTGATCGCCATACAGGAATATATGGTTGGATGACATTTTTACGTTGACAAATTCCAAGGAATAGTGACCGACAACGCAAGTTGTCGCAAGAAATATTTTACATGAAAAGTACAAACATATACGTGTACAGCTGTGTAGCCCATACGCCACACTTATTAATAGGGGACATTTCAAAATTGAAAACAATGCCGTCAGTAGAACGTGACGCGAAAGCTATCCTAAAAGAAATTAACAAATCTCACCTACTATCAGTTACCTTCAAGGAAATACAAATAGAAAGAAATAAGATGATGGTATCGATATGCCTAAAGCTACCAGTAAAAGTCCGGTGTATATAAACTATTCACGGTTTAAAAATGCTTCTGGATACAAAATATTGGCGGTTTCTGAGAGTCTTGATGTTATACTCAGAAACTGGGTGTAAAAAATTATTTTAGATGAGACGTCTTTTGGGTGCGAGTATTAAAATTATATCTCCTGATAAATCCTATTGTTGGATACATTAGAGTCAGACAAGCCTACATTAAGTCAAGCAGCCCAATGTTTTTACTCCCTTGAGTCATTTTGCAACATCAATATCATTTATTCTTTTTTCGTCCCAAGAAAATGGATTTCAACAATTTCTTGTAAGAAGAAAGCAAATGGCAGAACTTCCTTATACACTTGGTGGCAAATATACTAGATCCCCGCTTCAATGGTGTTCATTTAAACAGAGAAGAACACATTCAAGGAACTGAGTTTATAAACAACAACACCACTGTTGACTGACCAGCTGAACAGATTTGGCACAGTATCGTCCCAAAGGTTTTTTTCTGCAAAAACCATACATAATAAAATCAATTAAAAAATTAGAGCCTATAAGGGCAGGTGTTTTGGATTAAATCTAAGCAAAATTACAATAGATATTTTAAGCATGCCGGCACCAAGTTTTTTTTTATGGCAGTGGCACACACACTAAAGGGAGATCCTATGGCGTTCGACCAGCGGTGTGTGTGTGCGAAGATGTTGGATGACACGGTTCTTGAATAGTTTTAGGTTGCAATAAGGGGGAAACAGATGTCCTGGGAGTGAGTTCCACAGTGATGCAGTGCGCCAGATAAAGGAGTTCTTGTAAAGCGATGTTCTAGGTGTTTCCAGTTGTGGCCCTCTTAGTAAACGTGGCTGCTTGGGTCGTTGCTGCATTGAACAAGACCTCATTTCTGTCGCCCCATGTTTGTAATTTCTCCAAGTCTTGATTTATTGCTGTAATCTGCTCCTGTCTTCGGTGATACGTCTCAGTCGCTGGTAAAGGTTTTTCTGATCTAAATTGGGAGACAAGAGTACTGTCATCTGCAAAACTGTAAACAGGATTATCCGTTTCGGTCAGCAGGTCATTAATATAGATGAGAAACAGAGTTGGTGAAAGTATTGCACCCTGAGACACGCCCGCGTTAATGGTGAATGTGTCTGAGATGTGTTCATCAACTGCAAGTGCTGCTATAGAGAGAAGTTTTAGTACTTACGGTAATAACTAACTGCGAGAAGAAACAGATTGACCGGTGAGACGGGTGGAAAAATTGCTGTAACGGAATATACGTTATTCCGCTCCACTAAATTCTGTTTAATTATCAATGATTTTCGATGTACGGGATACGACAGTGACATCTGTTCGCAAATGGGTATATTTCGTGCAACTAATTATTTAAGAAGAATAGGTACGCTGGTTTATACCTACAGTTTGCGGATTCTTGTCGCTGTAGATTTCTATATTGAGTAAGTGACATCTATTCGGAAACGGGCTTATCTCACATGTAGTGGGTAATTGGAAAGCGTAGTTCGCTATTTAATACCTACCATTTATGCATTTAATTTAATACGGATTACTATATTTAGCGTATGTTGAGTATTTCCTTAGTTTGTCGCCACGTGTCCTAAAGCGGTAGTCACATGATTTAAATTATCCAATGAGAACATCGAAAATCAGAATTGGTTGAACGTCTTAAATTTTGAAAGAAAGGACGTTTATCTTGTTGGCAACGCTTGGCTGGGTAAGTGTTAGTTATTGATCTTGAAATATTTTATTTATCTTGCATATATTTCGCAAATTTTTTCATTTTTTGAATACATAATTAATCATTGCTTCTGATTCACTTAATCATATTCTGCTTAAGCAAGAAATTAGCATTTTTATATTACACGTTCGATTAACTTACAACTTCAATAATCTAAATTTTTTTAGTGACTGTTCGGTAAAAAATATACCGATTTGTTGGTGAATAATTCCGTCTCTCATGGCTCATGTAATTTGATAGAGGTTTAATCCAAATTTACAGGAACGTAATTATTTCATCATTTAGCGGTCACACACATTGTTTTACGTATTTCAATTTAAATTGAACAGTATTGTTTGGGAAATTCTTGGATTCTATATATTCCTGTGAAGGTAGTAAATTGAATTTTCAGTAGAATCCTTCGAATTTTCCCTCATAATATTGCTGGTTTAATATTTTTTCTATTCAGGCTTATTTCATTAATATTTCAGTTTATTTATAACATCAAGCATATAATTATTAGCACTCGCCCTGTCGCGTTTCAACAATGATGTATCGATATTAATTTGCATTTATGAGGGGTTAACTCACATGTGTACATTTACCTGTTTTTTTTCTTTATCTTTTATCTTAATTCATATCTCAATGCGAGATGGTGATTACCTTTATCTTTAATTAATTGATGTGTAATTACCCTCAATTATCGTTTATGTGCCAACAGCCATATACATATAGTAGAGTAATAGAAATTACTTATTTTCAGTTATAAGACTCGTTGATAGAGAGGCTGTACCTCTATTTTTTTTATCTATCACTAAATTCAAGTTATCTTTTATTTAAATTTGCCGAGAGCCACTGTTTGGAACGCAGTTCCATCATTTTCTTTTGAATTTTTAATTTCAGTCATAATTTCTTTTGAATTTCATGTCTTAAGTAAAGAAAAATAATATCTCGAGTAACAGTAGCTATTTATAACTTTGCTTAACCGTAGTTATTTATATGTTTTGCTCAACTTAAAATTGTAATTTAAGTTTTTGATTATACCTGCTTTAACCAGTAAATTTTCAAATTGTTGATTACTTCCTCCTGTGAAGTCGTTTAACTGAGGTCCACAGGATATTTTCTTGAATAATTTTTTAATTAGCGATATACATTGGTCTAAAATTAGGTTATTTTCTCTTCCATGTACACAAAATTCCCGAATTGACTGGGAAAAAGGATCAGCTGTTCGTCCACGTCGCAATAGCAAACTGATAGAGGGAGCAGATACTAGGTCAACCTTTAAGTCCTAGATCACCTCAAGTCAATTGAGCTTGGGAATAGGCAGAAGCAGGTTCCAGTAGAAGTCCCAATACGGTTGCATGGTTACGGGATAGTTGGACAAGCTAAGTATTAGCCAATCAGAAGATAAATACATTTGTAAAGACCATTGTAATCATCTTACTTACTCATTCAATTTTTTATCTTTTACATTAGTTTTAATTCTCATTGCTAGTCAATTTATTTAAAAGAAAAAACTGTATTTCAAACAATTTCATAAGTTATATTTACATCCGATTATATAGATTTAAATTTTTTTAAACCTCATTACTTATACTTGTATATTAATTATTAAATTAATACATTATTGTTTTAAAAAATACTTGGTTTACTTTATTGCAGGATCGAGTTCTGTAAGACGTGAATTATAAGTGCAATTTTTTAATATTCTTATCTTTATAATTATTGATATCTAAGTATTCATTTTCTGTTCGCATTGTCTCTAAGAACTCTGGCGCCCACAATATTAAAAAATATAATTAATGAAAGAGACAACTCACACTCTCAGAGAAAAAGAATCTCATATTTAATTAAACTAAATAAATTAACTTTCGCTAAATTTATGATCACAAATTGGCGACTGAGCTAGTATTTCATTATAAAGTGACGCCCAACTGTTCAATTCATCACATTGCTTTCGTAATTCATAATTTAAAATTATTAGAGCAGCCTCTAATAACGTAGAAATTGCATATTCCGAGGAAACTGACGCAAATAGCCAATAAAAATTGTTTTTCTTTGTTCTAAAAATATTAGCTAAATGTTTTTTGTTAATACTTTTTGCTATAGGTTATGGAGGTGAATATCCCTATCATACTTGAATAAACATTTTACCTACTTTACTCTAGACCTTTTAAAATCCCATTCTCAGAATAAAGAATATGTTTTTTCCAGAATATTCTCAATAAATTTTTCTTCGAAAATTATACATCACTTCATCAGTACACGTTTCCGTGCCCCGGTCACAGGCCTTCAGAGTTGCGCACACATTACATTGTTGACAAACATATCTTTATGGTCCAGCGAATAGCTCTCAAGTGGTGTCGTAGCTCAGTGGTTGGATGCCGTGTTGATACAGCGGTCAGGGTTCGATCCCAGTGGCACGACATCGACATGCTTTTTTTATAAAGTTAAGTTTGTAAAAAGTTTTTTTTTTTTGATTTTGGGCATGTCTTCGGTTAGTTTCATTTGGTTGCGCCCCGGAGCGAGCGGAGGTCCATGTGTGAATATTATTTCAAAGCCCGAGTCCGTCAGTAAAAATCTAAAAATACGGCTTTATACATGATTCTATAATTCATGCAGAAGTTGGACAAAAAAAGGGGTTTTAATACAAAATAGGGCAAAATTTATTACCTATATCAGTTACATTTCTTAAAGTATTTATACTCACAGTAGGTATATGTATGTATACAATCACAATACAGATTCTACTCCAGTAACGATACACTTTGTACATGAACGTCTGTAACTGTTGAATAATCCGTAACTTGTCTATAAAATCGTAATAACAAAATATAAATTTAATGTACACCGACTAACAGTAACAAATTTAAAAAACCTGCTCTAAAATATAGTTCTTCCAGAGCCTCGTATATATTATATTGATCATTACCTAAAAATGGTTGAATATAAAGTTTACTGTCCATGAGCATAGCTTTCAGAGTAGAGATGAGCGACAAATTATATAATAAAGTATTTGTTTAAAAACACATCTGGTACTTACAACTTTAGATATTGCCTTCGTGCTTATCGTACTGGTAGTGTGGTATGTTAGGCTACGATATATTTATTTGAAGATATAAATTTGTTACGTTAAAGCAATATGTTATTACATATTGGTTATTAGGTTCAAATAAATATTACTATCTATTCTTTCATTTACTGCACTACCGTTTTTTTGGATCTCTAACATCTCCTTTACACTTAGTTTTTGAATTATGGTCTCTTACCTTATCTTAGTGTTATTGTAATTGATCGTATGTTCTGTGTCGCTTTCGTGTTTTCTTAGTGCCCTTAATGCATTCTTTACATATTTAGATCCGCTTAGTCTGCTTTAAGTAGTTGACAAGTCATGCCAATATAATTCTTTGGACAGTTAGAACATGGAATTAAATAAACTACAATTCTAGGTTCTAACTGTTCAAAGAAATATATTGGTATGACCTGTCCACTGATGAAAAACAAATTAAACGAACGTGAATATACAAATAATGCATCAACGGCATTAATTATAATAAAACACTACAATAATTGCCAAACACCAAGTGTAAATGAGATGTTGTGTTAGAATATTATATCCAACAATACTCATTCAAAAATAAACTATTATATCAGTTATGGGTTCAGGGAACTCTATACCAAAGTGCAGCGGTTTCGATATATTGTCAATGTAGAGTTTTTCAGTCTGGAAGATTATAACATAACGTACATATACATCTTAGTATTCTGTGCAATAGCTTTTAATACAGGTTAGCTGGTGTGTTGGCAACTGGAATAACGGCAGAAAGTGCAAAATATAACGTCGAAAATCTAAACGGACAGAACTATCAGTCATTGAACTATTTGGTGAAAATGTTATTAAAGAACGCTGATTTATGGACTTAGTTTTGACTGAATTACCCACACAGGAAGCGCAAAACAATACCTGAAAAAAGAAAAATAACAGGGCCTTATCAATTATAGCTTTACTTGTCGACGTTGGCATTAGTGAATATCAAAAAAAAAAGAAACACGTGCATGACGCGTGGGAAGCACTAAAGGAGTATCATCAAAAATCTAGTTTATTAGGCATGATGATTAAAGCAAATTTATAGGCCATCGCTAGAGGAGAATGGTGATTTTTTTTGACTCCCTTTCAGGGGACGATTGGCCTTGCTGCGAGGCAATACGCCAGCACGCCCCTCTTCCGGCACTTCGACAGAGGCAGGCAGAGCTTCCTTTCTGCTTAGTTACACGTTATTCCAGTTTCCAGCCTATTTGGTGGGAACCTCCAGTATGACGGGCCTGTGCCTCTTGCACATAAGCTAAGTAAAAAAAATGAACCCACGGGAACATCCGGTTCCCCCGGCCTGGTTACCGGCGTGAATGAGTATTTCTTCTGGCTAGGAAACAATGAAACGGCAGAAGGACGCAGGCTAGGACGTCGGCGACGAAGAGCCGGTACCCGACAGGTGCTGATTCAACCGAGAACGAAGCGGAAGTGTCGGGAATGGTGATATGGAACCACACATAAATTTGATGTTGGCCGTTTTAGGAGAAGAAATTAAGGACAAGTTTCCAGCAGGCGTTTTACTCGGAAGTCTTTCAGATTTATACAGTTTTTCTTACAACAGCGCTGAAAAGCAAGGCATCGAATGATTTCCCGCATGAATTCGTAAAACGTAAATTAAACAAGAAACACAAATAATTATACTGCAAGTACAACTGTAAAGCAATGCTATTTTTATGAAAGGGCGGGCCATTTTAAATGGAAGTGTTTTACGTATAAAGCGTTTAAAAAGGAAAGGGTCAATAAAGTTAACTGATAATAATACTGATGCCATGAGTTTTATGGAAAATTTGAGCTGAAATGACGTAAAAAGGGATTTTGTTTCGTAGTATGTTAATTCTACTGTCAATAATTTTATACCAAATTTGAGGATAGCAGAACAGGACGTTATGAGGTTAGCGGTGAAAGGGCAGCATTCCAAGGTTCAGGGTATAGGGACAGGGTTTACCAGGTACGCAAATAATGCGTGAATGAACGAGCTAAAAATCGACGACGTGTTGTATGTGCCGCATTATTCGTAAGATTTACCAAATCTTCTCAAAGTAATACATTTAATATATTTGACTTAATACATATAGATGCATGCGGTCTCATGAACACTGTTACTCCAGAGGGTAAACCTTACGTTCTTACTTTAATAGCCGATTTCTGAAGGTATACAACTGTATATTTATTGAACCATAAAAATTGAACTGTAAACTATATTAAAGATATTATCGAGTTAATAGCAGGCTTTCGAATACTATAAGATAGAGGTTGCGAGTATATAAATAATGCTTTAAGGGAATGCCTAAGCGGTAATGGTATAAGAAAACAGTACACGGCGGGGCACTCTCCAGGCAGAGAGAAAAAATAGGTAGTTAGTCGAAATGGCTATAGCGATCGATGCGGATTTATCAAAGCAATTTTGGGGCGAAGCAATAGCTATAACCAAGTATCTACAAAATCGACTACCTACCACGTCAAAAGAGAAAACACCGTTTGAGTTATGACATAAAATCAAAGTTGACGAGTTAATATTCCAAATATTTGGGTTAGATTGAGTTAGCTACTAGTGCTCGTCGGATATTCTGATGAATCCAACGCACTGAGTTCGAAAAAAAGCATTAAAAAAGAGAGCCAAATGACGCAGAGAAGGCTGAGGTCTCAGATTTCGAAAATACCGAGGAAATAGAAAATGCTACGAAGGAATCCAGTACATATGAAAGTTTAAGCACAGAACCATCTCATGGCAGTGATGACAACTATCAACCGAGCGAAAAAGACATAGAGGACGAAGGTGGTCGTAGTAAATTAAGTAGACAAATAAGAGTTCCATCTGAGCGCATACACCGAAGTTAGATGAACTTAGGGAAATAGATCCTAAAAGCTTTAAGGAAGCTGTTAACAATGAGAGCGAAAAATGAAGGTAAGCTATGGAAAAGGATCACATATGAGGCAAATTTCTGATACAAGGAAATTTAGAACAAAGGTGAAAAATTTACTTGTTGAGAAAGCCTACTACGCAATTGGAGAATTCTACAGCTGCTCTCAGTGATATCTGTGCGTTCTCGACAAATGCTTTGAAATTTTAATTGTATTTTCATGTATAATTTTTTATCATTATGACCATTTGTGGAGAGTTATGGATTTTACCCCTTCCCGGGGCTTATTATAGCTTATGGAGTATTATGAGGAGAGGTTTCTTGACCCCTTTGTTTGTTTACTGCTCGACTATATGTATTTTTACCTCCGTGGCATGTCTTTAGTTTTAAGTTTTGAGATTTATATATGTTTAGATAAATTTCTTAATAAGTTACCATGCAATATCAGAACGCCTAATTGCGGAAAAGGATTTAGAAATAAGGTTAAGGGGTTTCTTAGTGGGAAGGCCTACTAATGTCGACGAATATTTTATGATACTAGTAAGTATAATTTTATAGTTTGCTACATTGCAACTTTAGTTGTAGTAAAGCTTGGTCAACAAAATGTATACTTTTATGACCATAAAGCATATCTTGATTTGATTTGATATACCATTGGGTGTTGGATATTATAACTCACCTGACAAGAGCCTATGAAAAATAGTGGGTATGCGAGTAACGGGTACATATTTATATTACGGGGTGCACCAACTAATTGAGGATGCAAAAATCAGAGTTGTGTGTCATTATCGTCGACCGAAGCCGAATACACAGCACTGGCTGAAGCATGCCAAGAAGCAATTTGGTTAAAACAGACGATAAAGAAGTTTATGGATTTAGAACCCAAAGTGTTGGAATCTTATAGTCAACAATAATCATTAAGCTTAAATAAACAATTTTTATGTGTGCTCAAAAAAATCAGGTATGGATTGTGGGAATTCGACACCGAATATGCAATGGTTGCGATATATGATCACTGTATAGAGTTATTCAGTCTGGAAGATTATAACGTTCTCTGTAATAGCTTTTAGTACGGGTTATAAATAAAGCCACATTCTTCTTATATTGTATCTTTTATTATCTCCTACTTCGAACATGTTGGAGATCCAAAAAGACAGTAGTGCGGTAAACGTTAAAGCAAATATAGGTGGCCTTAGGAATATTTATTCGGACCTAATTTTTATTTTCAAATATCTGCTTAACAGCAAACTTATGTAGCCAACTAAAGATATTGAAAGGGGACACGGAATATAACAAGCAACAAAAGAAAAACCTAACATTGCAGCCTAATATATTACACCCGATGTGATTTTTTTTCTCAAGTGTTTTTCAACAAATCAATTTATATATTGACGTGCATGTCAATGTAATGTAATTTTTTCATATATACACATACATTGATTGTAGATATGTCAATGGCTGAAATGGAACTATCTAAACGATCATTGTTCAATATCGATATGTTACCCATCCTCTACTATAAAATAAATGCTCTGGCTAAGGGATTGCTCATTTGGTTTTAGTTATATACATAAAGGAACTATATTTCAACGATAAGAAAGGTGTGTATTATAGATATAAGAGCTCAAACAATCAGTTGGGTTTCCAAAAAATTAAAACAAACGGCTCTGAATAGGGCTGGGTGCGTTAATGCAGCTAGTCGATTATCTATTACCACAGTGTCTGCAAAGTTTCGCGAAGCCATCTGTACCCCCAAAAACTACTTGTAAGATATTTCTGAAGTTTAAAGGGTTGGTCATACGGGTGTATTGGTAAAAATAAGAGTGAAATTTAGCGTTTTTTTTAAGGCAAATCTATTTGACCAATTTAAGTGAAATCCTCACAGACATCCTCAAAAACCCTTTTGTCAGACTTCATCATGATAGAAATTTAGACTGTAAAAAAAGTAAAAGGAATTTTTCCAAAGATAAGAGGTACAGAGGGTTCTACATGAAACCCGAGCCACACTTCATATTAAATAACGCGAAGTAATACTAAAGAACAGTCAGAGATCTTTCACATTGTACATATCTTACATACTTTACAATGGAAACATGTAGTTTATATTCCTGTTTACATAGGAGGAGCACTAACAACTTAAAAGGAAAGCAAAAAATATTTAACAAAAAGAAAATTAAAACAGTGACATTAGCAGCCTTATAAACCTTTCTATGTCACGGGACAAAAACTGAATTATTAGTGGAGAAATGCAGTAAATACTTAATGTGTATTAAAGAGCATAAAAAGTAGAAACACATGTAAGCAAAGAGCTTCAAAAAGTGTATATAGCAGTTATAGAGATCAAAATAGAGAACGGGTAAGCATTTTATATTAGAAAATTACGCCAAAATCTCTGCCTCTTGTTATAATAACAAATTGGTACTATATTTTATGACCATACTATTCGCATATACATGTATTTTTAAATACAAGCGCAACCTTGTAAATTTTGGTTTTGTTGAATGTTTTCAAATCTGATATTAACCTCTAATTAAAACATTTTCATGTCAGACCACTTTACTCCAAGTATTTAATTCATCTACCGATCTATAGTTGTTGCAATACTTTCATAATTTCAATGATTTAGTTTGCGAATTTCTCATCATTATTTTACTATTCTTTGGAAAATATCAAATGTCAGAAAAACCTATTTATTCGCTAAAAATGCAATGTTCTTATTAATCTTTGGCGTGTGCGTTAAAAATTGATTGTCTTAATTAAAATTTTTTTAATTATCCAGAAAATCACATGTATATGAGTCATCTTTTTGAGAATAATTCGTTAATTTCATAACTTCTCTTCATAATTGGCGAGTAATATGGTTATAACAATATACAAATTCACTTAGGTTGAAAGAAAGGTAAAGTATTCATATATGAGAAAATGGTTGAAATAGCTTTGTATTTTTTCTGTTCTACTACTAGCTCATTGAGATATTAAAATGAGTAACTTTAAAGGGTGCCGGAAAAATGTCATGAACTTAATATTTACAACTGGCTCGCAATGCTGATGTGAACCTATTAATTTTGTTTCAATCTAGGCTAATGGCAGTGATGAAAATAATAAATAAATATATTTAGTAGATAAGTAAATTGCCATAGAGTACGTATACTTTTAATACAGGGAATATATGAAAGGGAGAAGTTCAGTATACTTTCAATAGTTGGATGAGGAACATAATATTATGTAAATATTGAACTTAAAATTATTACTCAACCAGGCTTGCGTGATTATTTGGCCGTTTCTAACTTGCACACACGAGAATGGTAAAGTCCTTCGATAGACAAATGAAGGCACATACTCATGAATCGGTCTGATTGAAATAATCTGCATTTCTTGAACCAATAATTCAGTTTTAGTCGCATTTCAAAACAGGTACATTTTTACATATAAACAATAAGAACATGTCTCAATGAGTAACAAGAGTATAGCAAAAAAAAGACTCGTTCCATTATGTTTCATTTGGTAGCTAGAAGGCAATTATTAGTTTTGTGTGATGCATTAAGTCGTTCTTTCCATAGCGCCTTTCTTAGTAATGAACAATTCTTAATCATAGCATGTTCAGAAATGATTTTTTAACATTGCAGCGAAACTAAGCGTTACAAGTGTTAACACTTTACGTGCTAATGAGTTGCGAAAATGACTGTAGAACTGCAGGCTCCCATATTTCAGTAAAATATTTAACTTGCAGCAAATAATTAATATCTGAGTGATAAGGCACAAATAATTCTAAATAACATACAACTACCAGAAATGCCTTTCACAAAACAAATAAAAACCCACTTCGCATAAAAAAAACTGTAACACCTACCTTCTCCAAGGCGCCGATCTCTAGGACGTGGTGCAGCCGGTAGTCCCATCATCGAGGTCATCGTCATCGCTGTGCGATCTCCAGGATTCCGAGGAGCTTTCCTCACTTGAGTCGATTGTCAGGAAGGAGAATCCGGCCTCTTCGGCGGCGTCGTCGCCCACGTTTCTGTAGGCCCTAGATGCCCTAAGTCGGCGCCATAACATCCATAATACCTGGGTAAAAGACTACATGATTTGCATTAAACAGGATTAGAGTGTAAATAGTGTTATACTTAGTGATAACGAAATTACTAAGCCTAGAGTGTTGCTTCGTCAGAAATATAAATATCTACCGATGGTAACTTGAGGGCCGGTGCGGCGTTATATCGTTAGTTCAGAACTCAAGCACCAAAACAATTCGACTGTCGTTTCCACTTTGAAAGGGAACACTATCAGCATCGTTATATTAAATGGTATATATTTTTACTTTCAATAATAACAATAATACGGGAATATGATAAAAACTGGGTGCCAAGACCAACGTGTGATACAAACAACTTCGTGTAGATATCTCTCCGGCCAGTGATAGAATTCTGCATATGGACTAACTGAAATACGTCTGTAAAATTTAACATCAATACCAATTTTTAGGAGGCAATGCATTTTTTAGTAATCTCGTCGCCCGGTGTGGCGTTTACTTAAAACGGATTCGGCAAACCGAGCACAATTCGAATTTACCATCGGACAGATTTTCGACACCACTTAATCAAATGTTGGAAAACATATTGTCACGACTAACAACCATCCGAACGTTTTTGTGCTACCCTATAGAACTGGCCTTGCAGCGTACCGCGTCTATGTATGAGTCATCGCCGGCCGGCCGCGAATGTCCAGGAACGCTGGAATTATCTCGATGGCCTGGTCGAGAATCATATAGAGTGGCCTCGGAATACTTCTCGAATATTCGTGATAGATTTGAGATTGTATATAAGCAGCAGACCTAAGGCGAATGATAGTTAGTTAATGATTGAGTATTGAATTGTAAAAAGCTATTAGTTGTAAAGTTATAAGAGTAGTTTAGTGCGTTTAATTGTATACAGTGTTAGAGAATAAAGAGAGTATTAGTTTAAAATAGTAAAGTTGTAATTTTGTTCAGAACCCACGGAAAAACGTAACATTTGGTGTGAGAAGTGGGATTGTGAAGAGACCGGACTTGTGAAGTATCCTTCGAGAAGAGGGTACAAGTACGTCAACGAGACCGTTTTGATTCTGAACATTTTATAACATCCTATGGTCAATACAAGGCAACAAACGGCAGAAATGGAGCAAATAAATAAAATGTTGGACAATTTCATGGCATATCTAAATGCTGAGAGACAAATAGAACAGGACGGCTGCAGAAAATTTTTCAAGATCAAGAAGATAAAAAGCAAGCGGATCGGGAATAGGATGAACGTAGAAGGCAAGCGGATCGGGAAGAAGATGAACGTAAAAGGCAAGCAGAACAGGAACGGCTTCAGAAAATTTTAAAAGACCAGGAAGACAAAAGGCAAAAAGAGCAGGACGACCGGCTGCAAAAAATGTTTCAAGATCAAGACGATAAAAGGCAAGCAGAACAGGACCGACTGCAGAAAATTTTACAAGACCAGGAAGATAAAAGGCAAGCAGAACAGGACCGGCTTCAGAAAATTTTTCAAGATCAGGAAGATAAAAGGCAAGCGGAACGGGAAGAGGATGAGCGTAGAAGGTAGAAGGCAAGCAGAACAGGACCAGCTTCAGAAATGGATGCTGGATGCATTTGTAGGCGAGCAAGGAAAATTGCAGAAAATATTGGACGGGCAAAATGAGAAATTTGCAAAAGAAGTAAATGAAGAATCTTCAGGCAGAAGTTACCAGACTAAAAAATCAAGGACCCACCGAGAGGGTATTCGCAACAGGACAGAATATAAAACCTCCAACGTATGACGGTCAAACATCTTGGACAATGTACAGAAGACAATTTGAAGCCGCTGCTGTTGCCAACGGTTGGAATAATAAAGAAGTGGCTACATCACTAGTGGTAGCGCTTCGTGGATCTGCCCTAGAACTACTGCAGACCATTCCCATCAGCCAACAAGGGAAATATGACATACTTGTCGCTGTCCTGGAGAGACGATTTGGAGACCAATACAGAAGACAACTGTATGAGGCACAAGTAAAGTCCCGACATCAGAAGCCTGGTGAAAACCTGCAAGAGTTTGAGGCAGACGTTAGACGTCTCATTCAATTGGCCTACCCGGGAGCAACGGAAAAATTTCAAGAGGAACTTGCTGCCCAATATTTCGTGGATGGTATCAGAGATCCAGAAACTCAGAAAATGCTACGTCTAGCCAAATTTGATAACAGCAGTGAAGCTTTGGGTAGAGCCCTAGAAATCGAGGCGGCCTGTAACATCTCCAAGCCAAAAATCAGGGCCGTCCGTATCCATCCAAGAAGAAAAGCCGACAAACAGCTGTGAATAAACTGAAATGGGCGAAATTTTGAAGAAATTAACGGAAGTTCTTTAGGCCACGGGGAGATTCCTGGAGCCAATAGAAGGTAGGCCACGTAACCGAAATACATCAAATCAGTGCTATAGATGTGGCAGGACTGGCCATTTCAAAAGAGACTGCCGAGTACAACTACGGTCTAGATCTCCATCCAGAGACGCTAGGGCCCCCAAGTCAAATCAGGAAAACTTCAATTAGTCAACATTGCGGGGCGGGTGTTGGCTAAAGAAGATAAAGCCCCCAGGATCGTCTCCATAAAAAGCCTAGGAAAAGCCGCCGACAGTCTAACTATTAAAGGAAAAATCAACGGAAGAGCCATTACAATTACTGTTGACACTGGTGCGGCGGTATCTTTGGTAAGGTCCAACAGAGTAAATAGAGCAGAAGTACTACCCATGCCGAAGAATGTAGTTTTAAGTACGGTTACCGGTGAGACTGCTGAAGTACTTGGAGAAATGGATATTGAACTTCAACTGGGACGAATTCAATTACACCACACAGTGTTAGTAGCCGACATAGAAGACGAATTTATTTTGGGGATGGATCTCATCGGTTAACATGGATTATCTTTTGACAACAAACTTAACCTTCTGAAGTTTGGCACCAAGGAGTTCATCCTTACCAAAACAGACGATGGCACACCGACTAAAGTAGTGGCGGCATGTACTGTCAGAATAAGGGGAAATACCGAGCAGATAATTTTTGAGAAATTGGAGAAGGATTTTGGAGGCTGCATCGGACTTATCCAACATCACGATTTGCCTTGCAAACACCGTAGGCAAAGCACTAGTCAAAACCGATGGCGAAATACCGATAAGGATAGCAATATTTCATCCAATTTCATCAAAATCAGTAAAGGAGATGTAATAGCCACTTGCGAGCCGGTGCAGTGGGTAACCAGTTGCGAAACGCGGTCAGAAATAACACCTTCAACATCACCTAAGGAAGTCCTAGACCATTTCCAGAAGTCGTGGCATCATCTGTCTTCCAAAGAACTGAAGAAAGCTACACAATTTATCAAAGAGCAGAGCACAGCCTTTGATAGGAAAAATAGCAATACCGGAAGAACAAACATCATAAAACATAAAATCGACACTGGAAGTGCTCACCCCATACGGCAGCACCCTCGGAGGTTGCCAGTGACGAAGCAGCAAGAGGTTACCACATTAGTCAACAAAATGCCTGTCGATGGAATTATTGAAGAATCATCAAGCCCATGGTCGTCTCCTGTTGTCTTAGTCACCAAGAAGGATGGGACTACCAGAATCAAGAATGCTCAGTTATTACTGAATCCAAAGAAATGTTTTCTTTTCCAACAAAAAGTTGAATTTCTCGGGCATGTCGTGTCATCAGAGGGAATCCAAACCGACCAACGGAAGATTACAGTAATCAAGGACTGGCCTCGTCCTCGCGACAAACATGAACTGCGGAGCTTCCTTGGAGTATGTACTTATTATAGAAGATTTGTTGAAGGATTTGCAAATATAGCTGCACCTCTACATAAGCTCACTGAAGAACGAGCAAATTATAACTGGGATCATAACTGTGATTCTGCGTTCAGGAAATTAAAAGCGGCTGTATGTTCTAGTCCAATATTGGGATATCCGGAACAAAAGGGTATATTTGTATTGGACACAGACGCAAGCAACACCGGCATCGGAGCAGTTTTATCGCAAGTATAAGCAGGAGAAGAACGAGTTATCGAATACTACAGTCGAACACTTTCGAAACCTGAACGTAACTACTGTGTAACCCGAAAAGAGCTTTTGGCAATAGTACGGTCTGTTGAGCATTTCCATCAATATCTATATGGACAAGAATTTCTAATAAGGACTGATCATGCAGCACTTAAATGGCTTTTGGATATGAAACAGCCTGAAGGATAGGTAGCCAGATGGCTTGAAAAGTTACAACAATATAACTAAGGTTAAGCACAGGGCAGGGAGATTGCATAATAATGCAGATACTTTATCCAGAAGGCCATGCGAGGATAATTGTAAGCATTGCCAAATAATAGATCAACGATTACTCCCATTAGGCAAATGAAATTTGAGGTTGATCAGCAGTGAACCACAGAGCAACTTAAAAAGGATCAGCTTGAGGATAGTGAAATAGCACTATTGCTAAAAGCTAAAGAAGAACATCAACCAAGACCAAGCTGGAGAGAGATTTCAACTAAAGGATCTGCTTTTAAAACCCCGTGGGCGCAGTGGGACTCCCGGGTGGTGGAAAATGGACTTCTTAAACGAGTCTGGGAAAGCGCCGATGGAAAAGTAGTGAATACACAGTTAGTGGTACCAAGGAGGAAGATATCGGAAGTTCTGGAAGAAGTTCATAATGGAAAGTCTGCTGCTCATCTCGGAGTGAACAAAACGATTGACAAGATCCGCGACAGAATTTACTGGGTCAGCCACTGCCAGGATGTGAAATCGTGGTGTCGGCATTGCTCAACCTGTGCCGCAAGTCAAGGACCCAAAACAAGATCTAGGGGCAAAATGAAACAGTATAATGTGGGCCTACCGTTTGAACGTATCGCCATTGACGTAGCTGGTCCTTTTCCAGAAACAAATAATGGTAACAAGTACATTTTAGTGGCAATTGACTACTTCAGTAAATGGCCTGAAGTCTTTGCGATTCCCAACCAAGAAGCTGTTACCATGGCAGAAGTCCTTGTGAATAACCTATTCAGCAGATTTGGTGTTCCGTTAGAGCTGCACTCAGATCAAGGACGCAACTTCGAATGCAAGGTTTTTCAGAAAGTCTGTGATTTACTTAACATCCATAAAACACGGACTACCGCTCTACATCCACAATCAGACGGCATGGTTGAGAGGTTTAACAAGACCATTGAAGAACATTTGTCAAAGGTCGTAGATGAACATCAGAAGGATTGGGACCAACACATACCATTATTTTTGATGGCCTATAGATCAGCAGTTCATGACACGACAGGACTAACACAAGCCATGGTTTTATTTGGAAGAGAACTCCGTTTACCCTGTGACCTATTATTCGGAACGCCAGACAACCAGGATATGGAAATTCAACACTACGCAGACTGCCTTAAGAAAAAGTTACTATACATCCATGAATTAGTCAAAGAAAACACGGAGAAAGCCAGTGACCGAATGAAGACACGATATGATCTTAAAGCTAATTCTATGGGATTTCAGATGAACGATAAAGTCTGGTTATATAATCCGCAAAGGAAGAAAGGAAGATCTAACAAGCTAACGCCAGTATGGGAAAGACCCTATACACTCATCAAAAGAATTAATGACGTTGTGTATAGAATTCAGCGTAGCCCCAGAAGCAAACTGAAAGTTGTCCACCTCAACAGGCTGAAAGCATATCACGGACGTGAAGTATCTGATCGGGACGATCAGGTTTAAGAGGGAGGCAATGTCACGACTAACAACCATCCGAACGTTTTTGTGCTACCCTATAGAACTGGCCTTGCAGCGTACCGCGTCTATGTATGAGTCATCGCCGGCCGGCCGCGAATATTCAGGAACGCTGGAATTATCTCGATGGCCTGGTCGAGAATCATATAGAGTGGCCTCGGAATACTTCTCGAGTATTCGTGATAGATTTGAGATTGTATATAAGAAGCAGACCTAAGGCGAATGATAGTTAGTTAATGATTGAGTGTTGAATTGTAAAGAGCTATTAGTTGTAAAGTTATAAGAGTAGTTTAGTGCGTTTAATTGTATACAGTGTTAAAGAATATAGATAGTATTAGTTTAAAATAGTAAAGTTGTAATTTCGTTCAGAACCCACGGAAAAACGTAAAAATATAATACATTTGACATATCAAACGATGTATGAAAACAAAATAAATTCAAAGCTCTCAAATAAAACCAACTTATAAAATACGTAAATTGAAGTTTTTTCTTCAATCCTTCGAACATTAAAACCTCTAGGCAAGATAAAAACAAGCGGCTGGAACAAAGGTAGATGTAAATGATCAGCCACAAGTTAAATTCACTTTCGATAAATTATTTAAATAGTTACATTTATGAGTAAAAATTTGTAATATACTATATATAATACTGAACAATAACAATCTTCCCTCTTGTTGGCCAACAGCTTCGGGTGGAGGAGCTGACAAGAGTGAGGACACCTTCTTGTCCTTGGAAGGAGAAATCGTTCCTAAAGGCGGATGAAACTGTCTACAAGTTCAACGGCATGGAGATGCAGAAGGCATCTCCATGCCGGGGTCCTCAGGACATCCCCAGGAAAATATTTAGCATGATCGAGAAAAATCAAAACACGGCCCCCAGTCCCCGGCAGCCCTTTAGTGGGCAGGGGGTGCTAAGAATCCCCAGGTCGGTCATGAAAAACATAGCAACATGGAATGTTCGCAGTTTGTTTGAAAGCGGAAACACATAACACGATCAGTGAGATGTAAAGACTCGAAATAGACGTTCTGGGTATCAGCGAGATGTGTTGGCCAGAGACTGGAGAAATGAGAGTGGAAGGTCCTTACATTTATTATTCCGGCAATGATGGTGCGCGACATTTGAATAGTTTAGGTTTCTTGGTGGGACGCAGTATGAGTGGATCCGTCAAGAGTTTTGTGTCCATTTCTGACAGAGTGTGTTGTATGTTACAGCTTAATACAGCGCCGATAGCAAGTCATCTTATACAGGTTTATGCTCCCACGTGTGATGGTTCTGGCGATGAGGTGAGTTTTTTACGACGACGCAAAAGAGCACTGAAACTGACCAAATACTCGGAAGTTATTATAATCATTGGCGATCTTAAGGCAAAAGTAGGTGAAGGTCGGAGAGAGGATATCTTGGGAGATTATGGCTTAGGTACATTTAGCGCCTGTCAAAGTGTCAAAATGCCCGACTTTCAACTGTCAATATTTGGTAAACAGCTAAAGATAGGTATAGGATATTATACACAAAATGTGTTTAGATTTTTCTAGAGAGTCCAAAAATGTAGTAATATACAGGGTGTTCCATTTAAAAAAGTATCAAAGTGACCCCTAGCCCTTTTATTTGATGTTCAATTGTTTTTTGCTGAACATATCCGAATTCGCGGGAGAAAATTACATAAGATGGCTATTTCAGTTTTTTTTTTATAAAAGTACAGGGAAAGTAAAAAAATCGCCTTGTCTAGTCCTCGTTGGATAACCCTGTACAAGAAAATGAAACAGACAACTGGTCAATATAAAAAGAGCAACAACAGCACTCTCATGAACGAGCAACAGCAAATTCTTAGTTAGCACAGAAGAACAACTAGAGGAATTGAAAAAATATATTCAAAACCTCTTTGTAGATGGTGGGAGTTTTTCGCATAATATTACTCTGGATGACGGGTTAGATATCACTAAGGCAGAACTCTTACACGCTATATCAAGTGCAAACAACGGAAAGGTACCAGGACCAGATGGTTCACAAATAGAGGTGTTAAAAATATTGGAAGAAGACAAGGGCCTCTGCACTTCTGTTAAGCTTGCTCAACTGCATATACAAGACCGGAGTAATTCCTAAAGACTGGCTCAGGTCAACATTCGTTGCTAAACCAAAAAAGGCTAATTGCAAGTATTGTAAAGATTACAGAACTATCAGCTTAATGAGCCATGTATTAAAGTTGTTCCTGAAAATCGTTCATTCCAGAATTTACACCAAATGCGAAGAAAATATTGGCAAGTCTCAATTTGGTTTTAAAAGCGGTTTCGGTACAAGGGAGGCGCTGTTTAGCGTCCAAGTTCTAATACAACGATGTCGAGATGTAAACGTCGATGTATATGCTTGCTTCGTAGATTACGAGAAGGCATTCGACACTGTTCAACACGACAAGTTAATAGCTATACTGGACGATATAGGCCTGGACGGACGAGACATTAGGATAATCGCCAACTTGTATTGGAATCAGACAGCTGACATTAGAATTAACGGCCAGACATCTGAAGAAGTACCTATTATGAGAGGAGTCCGACAAGGTTGTGTGCTCTCCCCCCTTCTGTTTAATTTAAATGCAGAAAAAAATTTCAGAGAAGCCATCGAAGACAGAACAGAGGGTATAATTGCTAATGGAATAGTCATCAACAATCTAAGATATGCGGACGACACGGTCTTACTAGCAACTGATAAAGATGATTTACAGGCACTCTTAGCAGCGGTTACAGACCATAGCCAACAAATGGGTCTACGATTAAATATAAAGAAGACCAAATGGATAGTTGTCAGCAAAAACAAAAATATAGCCGACAACTTAACAGATATCAGCATAAATGGAGAAATAGTAGAGACAGTACAAAAATGCAAATATCTAGGCTGCTGGGTGAATGAGAAATGGGACTTAACTCAAGAAATCAAAAGCAGAATAGAACAGGCACGAACATCTTTCAAGAACATGCAAAAAGTGCTTACCAACAGAGCTCTAAGAATTCCCTTAAGAATACGATTATTACGTTGCTATGTCTTTAGCATATTGTTCTATGGGATGGAAGCATGAACCCTTACTGAAACAATGTGCAAGAGGATTGAGGCTTTCGAAATGTGGACTTACCGAAGAACGCTGGGGATATCGTGGATGGACAGGGTGACGAAAATGAAGCGGTTCTACAGCGTATGAATAAACCATAAAAAGAAGAAAGCTGGAGTACTTTGCCCACGTAATGAGAAATCCGAAATATGAATTGCTCCACATTATTATTCAAGGAAAAATAGAGGGAAAGCGTGGTCCTGGTCGCCGAAGAACATCCTGGCTCAAGAATCTTCGCCAATGGTATGGAGTAAACACCACGACACTCTTTAGGTCGGCTGTGGACAAAGTGAAGATCATGCGACTGATCGCCAATGTTCTAGGAGGACACGGCACTTGAAGAAGAAGAATATCAATACAACCTTTACCGGTGTATCCTTAAGAAAAGTATACATGGCACATAAATACCACAACCTTCCACCTCACGCGGTCGTGGTTGATATTTCACCACTAATCCGAGACCGTTGAAACTGAGATCGTGAAGAAAGTCGTCTTAGATTATTCAGTACTTTGATGCCGAAACACCAAAAAAATAACAAAATAAACTAATGCAATCTAAAATGTATATGCCCAAATCAAGGAACCTTAATATCAATCCCAAATATTTACGATTAACAACCCTAAAGCTTTATAAAGAGAAACAATACAAATCCACAGCATCAACAAATAATATTAACCATATATAATTCTATATGCAATAGATGCATAATAAATATAATTGCCTAGTTAATTTAAATAAATGTAATAACTTTATACCAGAGATTTAATCAGGAATGATCACACATAAGAAATAATATTATAACTGATCAAACAGTAATTAATTTACTCAAAGCATCATTGAGTAGTATCTAAAACAATTCCCAAATTCTCTATTACGTCGGCTCTTGACGAAACTGCAGAAAATCTAGCACATAAATTCAGATTTCGATCCAAAATCTTACAAATTAACTTTTTTAATTTAAATAAATATGTCACCCAGAACACAAAGAAAGTAAAACATTTCAGAGGTAATGAAAAATTGTGAAAATAAGTTGATAAAAGCAATAATTATAGTATTAAATTAATTAATTTTATAAGGATGTCACTTATAAACAGCAAGATTTAACAGAATAAACTGAAGTGCACATAAAAAACAAAATCGAATTATGTGATACAGAAAAGAGCAACAACCTCGCCTACACCAAATGAAAATGGTACTGACGTCACGTTTCGTAGGCCAACAACATTCGGCTTTAATCGCCCGTCGTCGGTCAATACCGTTCTTCGGATTCAGGCGTAGCCAGAATATTTCTATAGCGACATTTCAACTACTCATTATTTGTGTAAAACAAACATAATTATGCATTAATGAAAAGTTTTTAAATAATATATTAGTCTTTCGCATGAAGTCATTAATACACCCTCTGGAATTTCAATATCTTAGTATTTTATAGGAAACGCTACTTATTATAAAATTTTCGGTCCTGTCAACAGAAGAAAAAACAAATAATAGTTAAGAATTAAAATAAGTATATGTCTAGTAGAAGCTATTGTTTCAGCAAATATGTATTTTATTTCGATAGACATGCTATGTCATGTAAAAAAATACCAATATTAATTAACCAGTAGAACAAGTAGGGCCAACATAATGCAAATAAATATCAGCAAACCAAATATATTTAAAGCTTCCATAAGCAAATCAGTTCATGAGTAAAGGGTCCCTGGCAAGTATGGTCCTAATGCTTGTCAAATAGTAAAATAGCGGAGGTTTTTTATGCTGAGGGGTAGGTGGCAGAATATTTTCAGAGAAATAATTTCGGGCCATTTGCACATGGCTCAACGCAGTACTTGTATATAAGTTTTTACCAAAACCAGTCAACTGAACACCATTTTAAAAATTATTTCACAAGTTAAAAAAAAAGACATAACTCGGAGGTTATAAATCTAATAGTGAAATATAGAAGTCAAAGACCAAATAAATTGAAATCAGGAATTTTCAAAAACAAATAAAACATTATAGTAAATAATTCAAACTCAAATGCACTAAAACGAAAATTTATTAGTAATTATTATTTGCTCTTGAAACTTCAGAATTTCAAGCTATTTGAGCACTTACTTCATATTCACATATCTACCATCCAAACATCATTAAGTTATCCTCTCCATCATCGGTATCCTGCAATAAAGATACTCTAAAAGGTAAGCCATAGACTATAATTTATACAGAATAGAATAGAATCAAAAAACATAAGTTAAAATTATTACATAAAAGGTAACACTAAACCATTCATGCTAATACCAAATTTCACTACAGATGGCACTTATATTTTGTTTAAAGATAGCAAGCGAGTCATATACAATATGATGGAAGACATAAATATACGTAGGTATAGATAGTAGAAATATCCGCTAAACAAATGTAGACCAATAACGGCAGATCTAGGTCTCTAAAACTATGTAATTTTGAAAATAAATGTTTTTGATTGATGGAAAAAAACGTAAATATTTATGCGGTTTGAGTTATGTAAATCCTGCCACGCCTGTCGCCTCCAGATATTACCATCGGTAACTCGGGCATCTGGATCTAAATACCCTATAACGATATACACAAAAGTAGAGCATGACAAGATAATCATATTTCAAAACACTGTTTTCTATATACACTGGGCACATGATCGAACTTATTGGCACAATTCCCAAAACGGATGTAAGTTTTGAGCCAGCCGCGTTTTTTTCATACTCAGAATTTAAATGTTTGAATACATCACATTAAAATAGCCCAAACGCGGATAAAAATATATGCTTTTTATTTATGGCAGTGGCACACACACTAAAGGGAGATCCTATGGTTCCTGAATATTTGTAGGTAGTAATTAGGAAGAAACAGATGGTCTGGGAGTGAGTTCCACAGCGATGCAGTGCGCCAGACAAACGAGTTCTTGTAAAGCGATGTTCTAGGTGTTTCCAGATGTACGACGAACTGGTGCGCTCTTGCCGTCTGTAGTGATTGTCTAACAGGTGTTGCCAGGAGCGGGATGACGCGGGCCAAATCCTGGGAACGTCTGCCGTGAAAGTATCTGTAAACAGGGACATTTAGGCCACATATCTGCGGTTTTCCCGACTATCCAGATTCTAGGTCAACTTCGGGTCGCTCTCTTCTGAATGGAATTCAGCAGCTTCAGGGTGTGCTTTGGTGCGGCAATGTGTGAGCAATATTCTAAGCACGGCTCTATTTGGGCTTTGTAGAGTAAGAGCAACTGCTGCGGTGTATATAGTTTTTGTTGCGAAATAGTGCACCAAGCTTCTGGAAGACTGATTTTGCGATATTAGCAACGTGGTCATGCCAGAACATATTGCTGTTGACCGAGAGACCCAGCAATCCGATTAACGATGAAGGAATGGGCGATCCTGTCATAATGATGTCAGGGCCCGCCGTACTGGCCCTCTTGATAAACGTGGCTGCTTGGGTCATTGCTGCATACAACTGGACCAAATTTCTGTTGCCCCAAGTCTGAACTTCTTGATTAATTGCTGGAATCTGCTCCTGCCTGCAGTGATAAGTCTCAGTCGCTGGTAAAGGTTTTTCTGATCTAAATTGGGAGACAAGCGTACTGTCAACTGCCAAACGGTAAACAGGATTATTCGTTTCGGTCAGCAGGTCATTAATATAGATGAGGAACAGAGTCGGTGAAAGTATTGCGCCCTGAGGCACGCCCGCGTTAATGGTGAATGTGTCTGAGATCAATTGCAACGTGCAGAGATCGGTTCTTAAGGAAACTATCCAGTTAGCTGCAGAGAGAGGCTGGCAGTCCGAAGGACGGCAGTTTGTTGAGCAATCCGTCATGCCAAACTCTGTCGAATGCCTTCGAAATATCCAACGCAATCACTCGAGACTCTCTGTAGTTCTCAATTGCCCTACTCCATATATGAGTGGCATAGGCTACTATATCTCCTGTCGATCTCTTTGCGAAAGCCGTATTGATTATGGCTGATTATTGTGTTGTTCCAGAGGCAATTGAGTAGTTGCTGATTGACTACACGTTTCATGACTTTGGAGATTATGGGAATCAAAGCAATTGGGGTATAGTTTGAGAGCGTGGTTTTCTTGCCTTTTTTGGAACAGGTTGGCTCTAGGAGCATCTGAAGATTTCATTCAAGTCGCTGTTCTTCTGCGCGAGAACCCAATAAGCATTTCATGAGCAAACCCCAGCTAAACGCTTGATGTCATACTCATAAGGTAAACAAAGTTACAAGAATTCAACAATCAACACCCAGACATTCAATGGAAAAATTGTTTAAAAGCTAATCTGATTTTTCGGTGATTTCAGCAATCCTGTCCCATCTTTTAGTCCGGTAATCTTGAAGATATGCCTTACTCAATCGATAAAGGAATTATTAAGTTCTATAGTGCTGGTCGTAGTAATATTTCATTTGAAGTTTTTGATTTGTTTTAAGCAGCATACTTCCATTTGTTTGCAAAATTATTGAAGTCTTGCCAGGGCGAATGATCGTAAGGGATGCCCACAATAAATTTCTACCGGAGAACTTCCATCTGATTTTGCTGTGTTCCGGAATTCAAGCAATCCTCTATTGTATTTATCCTCGTTCATTCTTCCACCTTCCATCATTTTAAAGCAAGATGTTTCATTGCCTTTACAGCCGCTTCTGAATCGCCGTTACATTGTGGATAAAGAAAAGTTGAAGGAGAATGCCTAACATTCCAGTTTTTGAAGAAGTGTTTCATTTCATATGAACTAAACTGAGGTCCATTATCAGATCTAAATATTATAGGTCGCCAATATATGAAAATATCATTGAAAGGCAATCAATAGCCATAGCACTGTTTAACTCTTTGTTTACAAACTGACAGATAATTGGCAAACCAGAACATACGATCGACGTATACTATGAAATGTTTTCCACAACATGAAATGATATATCCTGGAATGAGTACTGTTTCATCGTTTTCACAAAGCTTTTTTATTTCCTCAATCTTTGCCGACTCAGGCCACATCCGACATTTATTTCTTTCTTAAGTCAGCCTTATATGATTCAATAAGGTGACTGGCAAAACATCGTTCATAACAATAGGCTCATTAAAAAAAAATAATCTGATTTCTCTTACCTATCCAAAATACTTCGTAAAAATAAGCCATATTCAAAATTTTAAATCAATCCGTTTAGCAGTTCTTAAAATAAGTTTAAATATGCAGAATTCGAAGCGCGTCTCGATCGGTGATGTGACGTAATAAAATAGGATCATGTCCTGTTGCTAGGCCGCGACCCGCGCCACCACGCCGCGAGAATGCTGGCGTTTCTGTCACTGTTATAGGTAAATATATATCCCAACAACAGATCTAGGAAGGGGGAAATAAAACCGTTTACATTTCCAAGCGATCAGACATCATTATTTGCAGATATCGATAATGCCAAATTTCCGCAGTGATCGTCGGATTTAATACCTACCTGAGTTTTAAAATTTAATACACTATTTTGATACGGCATATTTAACCATTTTAAAGCAAAATATAACTTAAATGATGGTACTAATGTTTGTATATAATAAAATGATATTTTAAGATAATTTTTAGTTACCTTTGTTATGAATTTTAATATTTTAAAGATATATTCGCCAAATCATAATTTAGTTAGGAAGTATACGTGGCGACCCTGTCCAGCTGAGCACTTGACGTAGTACGCCGAAAATTTACGATATCATTCGGAGTTTTACTCAGCCGGCAATTTGAGCTTTGTTGTTGGATTTTAGAATATTCTAAACAAGTATTTCATATCAGTTTTTTTTAAATACCTCATAGTACCTATACTTTTTGAAAATTGGTCATTATAGGCTAGATAAATGCCAGTTTTGATTAACTATAAGACAAAAAAAGTTTAATATCGGTTAAAAACAAAAATTTTAGAAGGGTTGTTGGTCCTTAAGCGGGACACACCGTATACAATAAATAAATTTAAATAATCAAAAAGTTTTATAACCGCATATGATAGTTCTTAAAAAGTGAGGATCGGAAAATACAATCTGTTTTTCTATATCTAAAAGCGCTACCGAGATATTAGGCTTTAAAGTTGTTTTTTTTTTCGTTTTTCAGATGTCAATAGCTAGAAAATAGTTGAAAATCGGTATAGGATATTCTACATAATTTTGATTTAAAATCCTTCAACATCTTTCGATAAACCCGAAAATGTAAAAATGTCCCATTTACAATTTTGAAGTTGGTGTCCGGGCAGCACTTTTGAGACACAGAATACAAATAAATCTGAAATAATTAAAAAAATTAATCAATACAAGGAAATTTTGTATTTTTCTCTTATTTTTGTAAGTCTTCTAGTTTCCCAGATAATATATAGTGGTGCTACCTATTTCCTCTCTAAAATAATCATCGATCTAAAGATATTTAGAATTATTAGATTCGATATTAGAATATCTTTAGAGGGTGATATAACGTTGATTTTTAAGAAAACGTTTGATGATGCGTGTTTTTTTTTAATAATAAGATATTATCTATGATTAAAAAATATAACGTTAATTTAAAAACCTACAATTTATCATGCATGTACTTCAATCGCATAATTAAAGTGGAAAGAATGCCTTTAAAACCGCACGCCACTGGTACATAAAATGAAATCGAAATGACGAACCACGTACAACGTTGCCATTTTATCTAACTATCCTTTTCTATCTTATGCATCAACTGCGCACATATGTCTGATTGTAAACAAATGTGAATTATGAATGAAATTACATATGTTATATCCCTCCCTTCCTAGATCTGTTATCCCAACGCGACCTTCATATCTTATGACGTTACGCCTTTACAATGTTCCAGCGGCATTTTCTTATTTATTTTCACCGATTTAGACTTCTTAGAAAAATCTGATTTTTGGTATATCAACATGTCAAGGTCTTATTTTTGAAAAATTGAAAATGAGCCTAATCAGACACGGATCTGACAGTTGGAATAATTTTAACTTTCCTCTGTAGAAATATGCAAAAAATGTTTCCTCTTCTTGCTTCCCGTTTATGACTTGGCTATGACGGATCCATCCATGTTCTTTGTTTTTGAAGAACTCTTCTAATTTATCAAGAATTTCAATTACTTTTACATTTTTTATGTCGTTTATCTTCAAAACAAGCTTTATTCTATGACTGATTTCTTGATAAAAATGGACTGAGTAATGCAGATATCTAACCACATAAATCTAATTGTATATCTTGAAACAACATATAATTTTCGAATTTCTGTCCCCAGCCAAGTTTAAAGTCCCTGTAAGTTTCTCTGGGCCACTGTGGAATTTAATCTTTTTATTACTGTTCTTCATCATGTGTTTCTTTAATGACACTTATCGTACTCTTGGATGTCCTGGGCAGGTTACTCTTGTTCAGTAAGTCACAGATGGTATCTTTGAGATCCTTAATCTGCTCTCCGAATTTGTTTTCTGTATTATATTCTCTTTTCCGTGTCTTATTCAAGGTCCCATATTGTATCTTCTGTATAAGTGAAAATTAAAGATTCTTCCGATTCAACACTTTTCTTAGATTCTGGGCATTATCGCTAATTGGTTAGATTTTCTTTAATACTGACTGCGCCATAAAAAACTAATGACGTCAACTTCACTCATTTATCTCCAATCAAATAGCAGAATTCGAAGCGCGTCTCGATCGGTGATGTGACGTAATAAAATGAGATCATGTCCTGTTGCTAGGCCGCGACCCGCGCCACCGCGCCGCAAGCATGCTGACGTTTCTATCACTGTTATATATAAATATATATCCCAACGCGACCTTCATATCTTATGACGTCACGCCTTTACAATGTTCCAGCGGCACTTTCTTATTTATTTTCACCGATTTAGACTTCTTAGAAAAATCTGATTTTTGGTATATCGACATGTCAAGGTCTTTTGACTAATATTATTTTTGAAAAATTGAAAATGAGCCTAATCAGACACAGATCTGATAGTTGGAATAATTTTAACTTTCCTCTGTAGAAATATCTAAAAAAATATTTCCTCTTCTTGTTTCCTGTTCATGACTGGGCTATGACGGATTCATCCACGTTCTTTATTTTTGAAGTACTCTTCTAATTTATCAAGAATTTCAATTACTTTTACATAATTATGTCGTTTATCTTCAAAACAAGCTTTACTGTATCGCTGATTTCTTGATCAAAAAATGCACTGAGTAATGCAGATACTTAACCACATAAATCTAATTGCATATCTTGAAACAACATATAATTTTTGAATTTCTGTCCCCCGTCTCTAAATTGTCCCAAGTTTAAAGACCCTGTAAGCTTCTCTGGGCTACTGTGGAATTTAATCTTTTGATTATCAACACCAAGAAACTGTTCTTCATCATGTGTTTCTTTAATGACACTTATCGAACTCTTAGATGTCCTGGGCAGGTTACTCTTGTTCAGTAAATTACAGATGGTATCTTTGAGATCCTTATTCTGCTCTCCGAATTTGTTTTCTGTATTATATAAACTCTTTTCCGTGTCTTTTTTGTTTCCATATTGTATCTTCTGTATAAGTCAAAATTAAAGATTCTTCCGATTCAACAATTTTCTTAGTTTTCTTCTCGATACTGGGCATTATCGCTAAGTGGTTAGATTTTCTTTAATACCGACTGAGCCACAAAAACTAATGACAACGTCAACTTCACTCATTTACCTCCAATCAAATAGTATAATTCGAAGCGCGTCTCGATCGGTGATGTGACGCAATAAAATAGGATCATGTCCTGTTGCTAGACCGCGACCCGCGCCACCGCGCCACAAGAATGCTGACGTTTCTGTCACTGTTATAGATAAATATATCCCAACGCTACCTTCATATCTTATAACGTCACGCCTTTACAATCTTCCAGCGGCAGTTTTTTATTTATTTTCACCGATTTAGACTTCTTAGAAAAATCTGATTTTTGGTATATCAACTTAATATGTCACTGTCTATTGAATAATATTATTTTTGAAAAATTGAAAATGAGCCTAATCAGACACAGATCTGATAGTTGGAATAATGTTAATTTTCCTCTGTAGAAATATCTAAAAAATGTTTCCTCTTCTTGTTTCCTGTTCATGACTTGGCTATGACGGATTCATCCATGTTCTTTGTTTTTGAAGTATTCCTCTAATTTATCAAGAATTTCAATTACTTTTACATTTTTTATTTCGTTTATCTTCAAAACAAGCATTACTGATTACGCTGATTTCTTGATCAAAAAATGTACTGAGTAATGCAGATACTTAACCACATAAATCTAATTGTATATCTTGAAACAACATATAATTTTCGAATTTCTGTCCCCAGTCTCTAAATTGTCCCAAGTTTAAAGATTCTATAAGTTTCTCTGGGCCACTATGGAATTTAATCTTCTGATTATCAAAATCAAGAAATTGTTCTTCATCATGTGTTTCTTTAATGACACTTATCGACCTCTTAGATGTCCTGGACAGGTTACTTTTGTTCAGTAAATCACAGATGGCATCTTTGAGAGCCTTAATCTGCTCTCCGAATTTGTTTTCTGTATTATATAATGTCTTCTTTAAGTTTCCGTATTGTATCTTCTGTATAACTCAAATTAAAGATTCTACCCATTCATTACTCTTTTTAGTTTTCTTCTTGATTCTGGGCATTATCGCTAATTGATTAGGTTTTCTTTAATACCGACTGAGCGATAAAAAAGTAATGACAACGTCAACTTCACTCATTTATCTCCACTCAAATATCTTAAGGTCTCTCTTAAATTTTCCTGACGCTTTTCGTCACATTTGTGTTGATTTTTTAGTTAAAGAAACACATTACACTCTGTGAAAAAGTGCACTGTAATTGAAATTTTTATTATAACTTTAGCATGTAGTAACATATTCTTATTTTTAAAAGTAGTATTGCACTATTTAATTTTTTTTTTAAGTTGGGATAATCTCTTGCAAGTTCTGAGCCAAAATATATTGAATTTACAGTTTTAAGGGATTTAATGGTAAATACTAAAATTACCTACTTGATTAGTTAAAAAAATAATAAAGGTAAGGTCAATACGTTACAGAAAGCAGCGCCTGTGCAACTGAAATGCTACATTATATGTCACCTTGCCAATATTTAAAATGGTAGGTAACCCAATTAAAACATTAACCTAAATTCTAATTCCAGAAATGCTAAATCTCGGAAAATAAGCAAATGGTAATATGGCCAACAATTATTTCATAGACACTTAATCTAAAGCGATAGCTTCAATTCGACAATGTATTAACATACAATTATTATTAGATAAATACAAACAAATCCTTACCTGACTTTCTGAACTTGCATCATAGCTGCCCCAGCCATTTCTTTTATTTTCTTTTATTGTCGAAGCTAATTCGGTTAGTGTTGGTTCTTCTTCACAGGATGGCACCCATAGCTAAAAGATTACCATTTTTTTAAGTGTAAATTGACTATGAAGCATATTTTATAACCTAGAATGTTCCATATAAATGACAATTACTGAGTTGAGAATTTTATAACTAAAAAAATTTGACAGAGGCCATTTAATGTTTATGAGTGCAATTAGTTATTTTTGTACATTACCTTAACATCCCAATCAAGACCACTGGTTGCCAAAAATGGTAACTGCGGATGCGGCTCCAGACAATTGACAACACCGTTGTCGTCGGCCAACAAAAATTGAGCAATTGATTCTGTCTTTCTTTCCCAAAAGAACACATGAGCACAGTCCGAACCGCTCATTATGAATTCGGAGCGGGGCCCAAAGAAAGAAACACCCTGGAAATAATACAATACTTTATATTATGGCATACCTGTAAAACAATAAACATAAGATCCAGATTTGCATTTGAAAGAGGATAGTTTATGATGAGTTAGTTTGACAATGGCCCAATTAAACAGCCGTAAATATCTATGAAAACTAGTAGATCATGTAAATAAACTATATTTAAATTATACAATAGGACAATACGAAAATGAAACTATTCAATACATAATATACGTAACAAAACAAATGCGATTTTAATGTTTTTACTTACCTTTATTGTAGCTCCGTTTCTATGGCCAGAATACCTATGGGCGTACTGTCCAGGCCCTTTATCTGTATCGAAAAGATATACATCATCGTCATTGTACGAAGCTAATATTTCGCTACCGTCGTGGTTGTATACGGCGCAAGTGATGTGCAGTCCGCGAGAGTACTTCGGATCCGTCACTTTATAGGGACAGAATTTGGCTAAGGGCCGGGAACTTTTTCTTTGATCGTATATCCTAACCTAAAGAGGAATAATTATTAACTACAAGAAACACGGTTAGGGAGATCCGAAGAAAGTAACACCCTGGAAATAATACAATATTGCATACTTATGTCATTTCTTACGCGATGGTATAAAAATTTAACTCAAATTTAATAAAACGCTTTCACTTTCAATAGAAAAATATATTTGGATAGTAAACAGTAAAGCCATATTTAGATAGTATTCTCCATGCAGTCGTACTTAACAATTTTACAATAATTTGAACAAATAGAAAGCAAGTCAATCCACAAGCGTCTATATTCATTCGAATTCAACCTTCCTAATCCTATGCCTATAATCGTTCACTCGTTCTCTTTTCTTTTCATACTTCTGCGCTTTAACCGCAAAGGCCTTTTCTGACTCATCGCAGTCATTCTGACTCATCATTCAAACACCATAAACCGCATGGTTACCCCGCAGTGCGCTATATACCAATTAATCGCCTTTTGTCCACTTTGACAATCCATCCGATCATTACCTCCTATAACTAGGCCAACTAGCTAATATTAAAATTAGCAGTGACGTCAACCTAAGCGGTCAATACTTTTTTGCCATAAGAAAAACATACAGAGAAGCCAAGAGGAACCCAGTAAAAATATAGATTATTTATCGCGCCTACTTGCGTATTTAATGTTGATTCCCACGCTGGGCCACTGGAATGTCAATTTCCATCTCGCCGTCTTCGATATATTCTGTATACAGTGCTGCCAGATTGGGCGCTTTATCACAATTTGGGCTACTTCTCACTGTAGTTTTCACAAATTATTTTTCAAAGAAACGTAAAATATTTGTCTTGGATTACAAATAACAATATATTAGATACTCAATGTAAAAGTTTGCTTTGGTATATTATAGTATAGATATATTAAACATAAATAAATATTTAAAATCCGAAAAGTAAATTGCAACCACCAACGCAAACGATTTATGCTGGGTTTGGGTATTAAAATGGAGTTGGAGTGGAGTACGAGTGGATTCTCGGGCACGTAATCTTGGAGCGTATGGAGTCAAAATGTATAGTCGAACTATTCGGAGTTGTTGGACCTGGGAACGACAGATTACTGACGGATTCAAGACAGCTGTTTTCTGTTTTCAATTTTAACTTTTAGGAAAAGCGTTCTTTTAAGACAATTCGGACACAATGTTTGCTCAATTACAAATTTTATTAATGTTTTGTTACATAGTACCTGTGACCCATCAAATATAACGGGGTTACCTGCCTCGTCTACAACAGGTCAATGGGGATATTTACTTTTTTCCATATTTTTATAATTTTGGACTACACAAAGCCACAAAACTTGTGCATATGACCCAAACAAAATTAAAATTCTCAAGCAACAAGACACAAAATGAAAATCGAAAATGACACTTCTCGCTCGATTCTCAAACTACGCAGGCTCACTCCAATATCTTCCTTCTGCGAGGTGTAACTTTTGGTGTAAACTATTTTTACTCCACTCCGTAATAGTCGAACGCTGAAAGAGCTACTCCATTTGCACGAAAAGCTTTACCCGAACGGCTGGAGTATTTAGGTATGCACGGAGTGAATGGCGTGAGCATCCCGAACGCGCCTTTTATATTTGGGCTGTCGTTAGCAGTTCGAGGATGACGAGACGGTTCTTAAAAATCTAGCAACCCTGCCTCCTGTCAGTTGGCGTACTTTCGACGTTCGACCGGTTTCTTAATTATTGTTCTTCGATTTTGATTGATATTCTGTCAATTTCTTTATAATATCAGTACTTTAGTGTGTTTACATTTATGTGAACAATGCCGTCCAGATACAGTGCAGCAGGCTGCGGTGGAAACTAACCGAAAAGACTTAAAGTTAATGTTTTTAGCTTTCCAAAATGATTGGACTAAAGACCTGTTGCTTTCGTGTAATAAGTTTATTTTGTGCTCGCCGGCCGGTTCACTGTGTACAGCAAGTTTATAAAATTTGTTCCTGTTAGCTAATTTTGGGGTAAGTGATATTAAATGTAATTATGCCTCATAAAGGCTGTAATGCAATGTTTGCTATATGCCTTCGGTGGTCAAAAAACTTCATGAACAAATATTAAAACATGGATATTCCCTTAGTTTAAAGGATTTTTCCATCAACTACAGAGACGCAAAATGTTAAATTAGCTCTCAAAATATTTAACCCTTTTATTATAGAGGCTCTGACAGGTATTCTTAATAAATTGTCACATCCACAAGATACAGCAGAGCATCTGATATGCCAGTAATCACTTATTAAAGTGGATATTGCTGTAATATTGTTTTAAAAAAATAAGTTGTGAATTTTGCAAAGAAAATTTAACTTTAAATGAACCTTGTGTTGTAGAAGATTCTTACAATTTAATTAATTCCTTAAGTCGTGGGGCTCTTTTATATCCTCGTGAACAAGTAGTGGACGTAGTTTCAACAGTCTATATTATATTTAAAAAACTGATCATTAAGTTCGAAGACACATTTTTAGACTTCTTACAATAAAAAGTCTTTTCTTTGTGAGCTGTTGTTAAACTATCTAAATTAAAACAGCCTTCTGACTCCTTTTGAAAATTGTAAAAATCATCTAAAAATTGATGTTCCAAAATTTTTTCTTTGCATTTTAAATACACTTCTTAATAATGATTGTTCTAAACATAATCATAATCTTTTGAGTAAAAAGAAAAAAAGGAAAGTGGAAACTTAATAAATAAATATTAGACCCCAATAATATACCGAGTAATATACCCAATCTAACACAAAAAAGAAAAATCTGAAACCTGTATAAAGCTTTCATGTTTTATCATAAATATTGGAAGATTGCAAGGTTCTTTGGATGGAGAAAACCGAGGAGACACCACCAAATTTGACATGAATATTACCTATTATGACACCTTTATACCTATAGTGACATTTTACCACCTATCTACACACATCGCCAAAATTCTTGGACCCCCTTATGTTTGTCAAAATGAGACACTATTATTATAAGTCAAGAAGTGTATTACAAAGTACATTTAATTTGATGATGTATCCAATGCAAATTGGCTGAATTAAATTTTAATTCAACAAGAAAGAAAATACAAACGAAAAATAGTTCATAATAAAATGATTACCAGAATTTGAAATCTAGAAGAAAACCACTTTATAGCGAAATCAAAAATGCATTCATATTCGGTGTGTCCTCCCCTGTTCTGTAGTAAGGTGTTAACTCGCCTGTGCATGGAAACAATAAGGGCGTTAATGGTATCCATTGGGATGTTGTTCCATTCTTCTTGGGCCGCGAGTGTGAGTTCCTAGAGGGTGATAGGAGGATTAATTCTGTTTGAGATTGCTCGTCCAACGAAATCTCACATGTGCTCAATGGGATTCATGTTTGGCGAATTTGCTGGCCACGGTAATCTTTGAATATTTTGAATATCTAGTGCATTTTGTACCCTTCTCGTGCGATGGGGCCTAGCATTGTCATCCATGAAAATTAAATTGGCTCCAATTTCATTTCGGAGAGGATAAATAATGGGTTCAATAATGTTTCGAACATATCTATCGCCTGTCATAGTGTCTGGAATGGGAATAAGCTGCGTACGACGACCATGTATTATGCCTCCCCAAAACATTACTGTTCCTCCTTGGTATGGAACTTCTCTGGCAAAAGATAGTCTTTCTGGTCGCCCTGGCCCTCTCCAAATTCTGTGTCGCCGACTATCACTAAGTAAACCAAATCTGGATTCGTCCGAAATAATGACATTTCGCCACTGAGCTAAAAGCCAGTATCTGTGCTCCTGTGCCCCCTGTAGACGAGCGGTTATATGTCTGGGAAGTAACCTGGGTACTCTTAATGATCTCCTAGATCGCAAATTGGCTCCAGCAAGTCTCCGCCGTATTGTGGTACCGGAAATGAATCGACCATACGTTCTTCTAAAATGAGTCCGGACAGCTCAGACTGTTATGGTTCGATTACGACGTACATAACCTACTACATATCGATCTTCTCTTGCATTAGTTACCCTAGAACGCCTAGTTACACGTCTCCACTCAACGCCGTTAGTTTCCTGGTACAACCGCACTATTCGCATAACTGAAGCGCGGCGAATCCGTAGTCTATCCGCGATTCGATGATTCGGCAGACCCTCATAATGCAAAGCCACTATTCTTGTTCTATTGAACACTGAAGTTCTATTGCCAGGCATAGTTGCAAAGAAAAACTAAACAATCACTTAAACACGCTAAATCAATAAGAACCACTTTTTGAACATTGGTATCTAAAATTGTGGGACATTGCTTTTGTAAAGATTTTTAGATGCGTAGCAACGGTGAAATAGATAAAGATTAAATGTACAAAAAAGCTGCCATGATAAATATTTAGTTTTAAAATTTACGAGGGGGGTCCAAGAATTTTGGCGATGTGTGTATTAAATAGATTGATGGTATCTAGTTTCAGTTTATCAAAATAGATTCTATTTTGATAAACTGAATATTCAAAGGTTTTTGCTTTGAAATTTCCTTTTCCTTTAACAAAAATCGAATGAGGCACGTCTAAAGGCTGAGTTCATGACCCGCAGCCTTGTTTTAACCGGAAGCCCTTAGATATTATTTATGAATGCAGAAAAAGGTAAGTAAAGCAATTTAATTTTCGATTTTAAAAAAGTGAGTAATACACATTATCAGTCATAATAGTCGTGCTTAAAGTAATATCAGCTTGTAGGAGGTATTGTATTAGGCCAATTACGTTTCAAACCACATATAAAAAAACTTAAATTTACAAAACACAAGTTTTTGTTATATTTTTTCGAGATTTTTGCATCTAAAATGTCTACTTAACTGTGAAATTTTAAAAGAAATTGCACATTTCAATGTACGCCTATAAAGCCGTCAGGCCTAGTTATAGGAGGTAATGATCCGATTCATGTCCCAGCTGCACGTTGCTACGATATTTATCGGGCCGATAAATGCCAATGATACAAATACCAACCTTCAAAGAGCATATCACATCTAACATGTCGGAAAGTTGTATTGACAGCACTTTCACGAACACCAAAGACTAGACATCGAAAATATTGTGGAACAATGAAAGTTTTTAACGTATTAAATGTTCCTTTTCCATCCATCCGCATTTGTTCCAAAGGTGATCAAAATTAGTTCTAGCAACTCAACGCCAAGATCATACAGTATATAAGCAAAACAAACAAATTGAATCCATCCATGATCACTTAAGTTATAACAACCGCTTTTTAAGTCCGGCTGAACTTTAAATGATTGTTCTGGTAATCGATTATGTCTTTCACTGCCAATATTATCATCATAAACTGGGATTTAAGTGCTTATTGCTGCTCTAAAAACTGACGCATGGCAAGGACAATAATTATTGTGATACGAAGTTGAAAATGGCTGAAGAATTTTGCACCAACACAAAAGTGATTCAGATGTAAATCCAATGAAATGAATAAAAAATATTAGTACACTACACTTACTGAAGCTTCTCTTCCAGCAACACAAAACTCATTTGACTTCAAAGGGTGAGAATGTATACTGTACAATGCTACCTCACGTTCATCGTCTTTTACATGTACAAGTCTAAAAAGGTTAAAAATAAATTAAAATGCAATTAGTCAAAAAACATTTTTGACATTTAGCAGAAATGACGGACTGCATCACGTATTTAAGTAACACTTAAATTCAAATAAAACTGAATAATAAGAAATTTCTTCCCGGCTCCATAATTTGAAGTTGCGAACCGGGTTATATCATATTTAATTTAATCAGTTATAAATATCAATTCTAGAACGCATTTATTTATTACAGGAACTTTTGTTGAAATTTGAAATTGCATATCTAAAAAGATTTATGCAAGAAACCTTCTTGGGTTAGGAACTAATATTACTGATGGCAAAATTGTCTGCATAATTTATATACTCGGGCCACCGTACAGATATAGCAATAAAACCGGGCACTATAACCTCTGAGAGGCCTGACAGGCGATAGGCGAGAGGATTTATACCTGCTTATATTAAAATATAAATACCATAGTAAATAAAACAAATGTAATTATAAATAAATAATAAAATAAATAAAATAAAACTAAAATCATTTATTTTACACAAATGAACACAAAAGTGTATGGAAGTCGTCAAATAGTAAACACATCGTTCAGCAGAAAGTACATAGATTAACAGAAATCACACTATAGTTATTACAATATACTTACAAAAAAAAATAAAAAAATCACATATTTTAGTAAATTACATACAACAATAGATTAATAGATTGACAGTATTGGAGCTAGTCTTCTAAAAATTCACGCAAATTATAAAAACATCTGTCAATTAAAAATCTTCTTAATCTAATTTTAAAAACACTTAAACTACTGCTCCCTGATACACCATCTGGCAGCCTATTAAACATTTTCGGGGCCAAATTTACTACAAAGTTTTTTGATATATTAAGTCTACTGTATGTCAGTGAAAAATTATTACAATTTCGAGTATAATAATGATGGAAGTCTCCATTTCTGGAAAAGCCATCCCGATTCTTGAAAACAAATAAGCACAATTCAGATATAACAATAGATGGGACCGTTAAAATTTGAAGTTCTTTAAAAAGGGGTCTACAAGAAGTAGTTGATGTGACACCCATCATACATCTCAACATTCGCTTTTGACTCTTAAATACGCCCTCAGCATAAGGTGAAACGCCCCAGAACTGAACGCCATACAAAAGCCGAGAGTACACTAGAGCGGAATAAACATTTATTAAGTGTGGTCTGTCCAATATATCCTTAAGGTTTCGCATCAAATAACAGAGACTATTTAGTTTTTTTGATAAATTCAAACAATGGAATTCCCAGGAGAGGGTGTCATCCAAAGTGACACCTAGGAATTTAGTGCTTTTTTTACGCTCAACTTCATTGTGTTGACATTTTAAATCAATATCCAAATTAAGTCGGGTCTGGGGTGTATGAAATACCATATAGTTAGTTTTTTTGGTGTTAAGAAATAAGTCATTACACATGAACCATTCATTCAATTCTGTTAAAGCCCTATTTGTCACAAAATTAGAGGAACAAGATGTATTTGTCTTTACTATGACGGAAGTATCATCTGCATACATTGTTACAGTACTATAAGTCACAATTGCAGGAAGAGGATTTACAAAAATAAGAAACAACACTGGCCCGAGCACAGAACCCTGTGGTACACCGATTGAGGTCCCCACTGTCTCTGAGCACACGGTACCAGTGCCAGTACACAGATCTCTGACCTCTACATACTGAGAACGTTGATCTAGGAAAGATGAAAACCATTGCAGATTGACACCCCTTATACCATAGGATTCCATTCTATCAATAAGAATACGATGATTGACACAGTCGAACGCCCTGCTCAGCTCACAAAAGATCCCAACAGGGCGCTCGCCCGCTTCCAACCTCTCGATTATATCAGTCAAGATGGTAAAAATGGCGGAAGAAGTGGATTTTTTGGCAATGAATCCATGTTGTTGTGTAGACAGTATATTATATGTTTCTAAATAGGACAAAAGTCTATCAAGCATAGCATACTCAAAAATTTTCGACAAGCATGAGGTTAATGCAATTGGGCGATAATTTTCAGGCGAAGTCGGGTCACCATTCTTTGGTACTGGTATAACCTTGCACAGTTTTAGCTCCGCAGGAAAGATGGCCCGTCTCAATAGATAAATTAATTAAATAGGTTATCGGCTTAATACAGAAAATTGCAGTTTTATAATAAGTAATCTATTCATAAGTATTTAATTATAACGACATAATTGTTTATTTGCCATAGACAATTTTTATAACATTAAAAGCAATTTGGGAACAAAACACACTATAGTAAATAGAACAAATGTGACTGCACCTAATTTTAATAACAAATGCAATCTAATGGGAAAAAAGCTAAACATAAAAACGCGGATGCTGGAAAATTATTCCGAGTCGGATGATGATGATGACGATACATCACCATCAAGGTTAATAATCAGGGGCTCTATTTGGGTTTCAATCATAGCATCCATGGTCCACATACTTGCTTCCACTTTTAGCACATGGCCAACAGCATTCTTCCAATTTTCAGTACGAACTGGACTGCTTCATTAAAAAGTTTCCACATCTGCAATTTTGTAGGTCGTATTTTTTGGCCCAGTTCTCCTTTAATTTGTGCCCATACCAACTCAATATAATTTAATTCGCAGTGGTACGGAGGTAATCTTTGGACTGTTCTATTGCAATATATGGCCATTTCATCAATAACGTATTGGTTCTTGTGACAACTTTCTTTTACGAGCATTAACAGTTCTGCCTTTACCATATCCTCTTCAAAGCTTATGTTTTTCTCTCTATACTTTTGGAGTGACGTGACCAGCATTAAACCAGGTTTCGTCCAGATAGTAAATCTTTTTTCCACTCTCCCTTATTGCTCGGATATTCCGTAAATAGCGTCGCCTCCAGCTCACAATTTCATCTTTTTCTGTTATCATGCTATTTCGACTTCTTCTAGTATACCGAAAACCAAGTTCACGCAGCAATGTTTTAAATGAGCTTTTCTTGAAATCAGGGATGCCCTCTCGCTATTGAATAGCTGCTAATATTGCCTTTACGGCAGGAGGGTAATTTCTTTATAAAAAATGAATTAACTAATCTTCGAACTGAATTTTTTGTTTCAATACTTATGTTGTCCAAAAAAGATTTTTTCCTTTTGCAAACTATGGCTGGCTTAAGTTCATGCTCGTTTTTGTGTTCCCGAAGTATGTTGTAAACGCTGGCTACTCCAATACCCATGGCCTCAGCTGTAAAATTGACTTTCTCAATTTTCGTCCAATCTAAATGATTTCGATCACAAGGCTTGAAGGTATTTAGAATAGTCTCCTTCTCAAATACTGAGAAATGTCTTTTCGCTCGCTTTTTTGGTAGAGATAAATAACCAGCATTATGTTCCATGCTTCCAAAAAAATAAAATGGCAAAAAGAAAAATAAAATGCAAAAATAGCGCTATACGAATCACACCACACTGTCGCAGATAAACCCACACCAGATGCGAAAGGTCGGCAAATTCCTCGCCAGCCAACTTTAACCTTGACGTGGCGGTTATACGCAGCCTGCACCAAATTATCTGGGTATGATTATAGAATTGTTCTTCAAAATTAAAATAGTTGGTCTGCACCAATTAAATGAAAACGTGTTTTGTTGGTGGTCTGGTTCAGGAAAAACAAAAATTTGCAATAGCCATTCACTTTCCTTTTTCCCAACAGGCGGTCATGGAAATCTAGTGATATTATGGCTGCACTGACTTTTTTACAGAAATTCCCCTAATACACTTTAATGTATGCCGATTTAAGGTCAATTTTTGTCAAGAAAAGTTTTCGATGTGAATAATATCTTTTTTGAGGCATTTCTATATACGGTTTGAATTTGTTTAAATACTTTTTGGATTTACTTGAAAGAATAGAGAACGGGAGCGTTTAAATTGGCCGCAAGGCAAAGTCAAAATGTATATTTTGACACTTTCGTATGCAATTTTGCCAACCTATTTTAAGGGTCGCGCGTAGACCTAAGATCGCCCGGGTGCTAGCAAGGTTGTTGCACCCTTTGTTATAAGAAAGTAGCTAAAGAAAAAATTTTGATGGTCCAGACTAGGGTTCACATATGATTTTGTTTTTTACGAAAACAGAATTCACATAAAAAACACATTTAGAATAAAAAATATTATTTTAATTACTTATATAGCTACATTTTAATATTATACAGGATGTTTCAGTAAGGGTATCTCGGAAACTATTAATTTATTCCAGACATTTTTAAAACAATGTTACTATTAAAAAAAATCATAGTGGGCCTTAATTTCTGTTTTTTTAATGTGCAATTTTGTTACAAAGTACAATTTTTGAATATCTATATTTTAAAACAAATGCCAAAATCATTAAAAAAAAATTATGTGTCTCACCTTTATAAGCACACAACTGAAATGAAACTTCTGAAAGAGATATTTGTAATTGATTTTTTTTTTGCTTTTTTTGCCGAAAACCGCGTTTCTCCACCTTTTATTTTTATTATATTTTTTTATTTCGTTTTATAATACTTCTATTAACTCTCCGAACAATTTTTCCTATTTTTTTTCTTTTCATTAATTTGGTTTTATAACACTTTTATCAACTTTCTGAACATTTTTTTAAGTTTGTTTCAATTTTTTCCCATTTTTTCAAAAATTTTTGTTTTCATTTTCATAAAGCATTTTTTTCTTACTTCCATTCCCGATCTTTGCCTATTTCGGTTTATAATACTTTTATTAACTTTCCGAACAATTTTTTACGTTTTTTTTTTCAAATTTTCAATCAACCGGTTTATTTGAAAATATATATTTTTTTGGTTATCGGTGAAGCATTTTCTTTTAGTTAAACGATTTCAACGTCAAAATCAGTAAAATATTATTTAACCACGGCGTTATCGTAAAAAATATGGAAATTCCTATTTTAATTAAATTTCATCTGAAATTGGCACATGGGTCTAAAATCTCATTCGAAACACTTTTTTCAAATGACTTTTTTCGATATCTCGTTACCTAAACCCACTTTTTACCTTTTCATGTCGAATTTTTCAAATTTGCCGCCATGACAGTAAGCACATGGCATATTTTACTGCATTTTTAGATTGTCAGACATGCAGAATTGATTGGTTAAAACAAAAGTTCAGATATTTTAATAATAATTTTTTTTCCATATGTGGCCAATATTCTGGCGGACACTGTATAACATTAGTTGGATTTTCGTAGAGCAATTACAGTGCGACCAGTGAAACAACCTTAACAACGCCTGAAGGGGCAGAGGAGGAAAGCGTAAATAATCTGTCGTCAATCAGGAAACTGTCCGCCGCGCCACCTACGCCTACGGCGAGAAATTAACTGGGGCCAGCGTTTTCTGATCGCATTCTTTCCAGCCAGGTTTTCTTACTTGTCGTACTGTAAATTATCATTTAATATTCGATTGCTGTAGTGTCGGTCAACTGATATAGATTTGTAGTAAAATAAATAAGTATCACTTCACCGACAAAACGACGATTTTTTTTTATTAGGCCCTTCAGGCATTTCGTCAGCTTTTCGCTTGGATCCAAGAAATATAGAGGGGATAGCAATATTGTAGATGCGCTTAACAGGCCTAGTAGATACCTCGAAACATTTCTGTTTGAAGTGATATTCACATAATTTGTAATTAACATTACTTTTATTCAAAAGATCTACTCTTTCAGCGGATTGAAGCCGCCTTAAACCTATAATCAAAAATGTACACAATATTAATGGAATTTACTTTTATTAGTGACTTTGTTGCTATTTATAAACATTCCTCAGTACAAAAAATTTAACTATAACATTGTATCTACCAGTTTTCAGATTTAATTGATTTTCGTGCTTATTCGATTTTACAATATGCAAAAACTTTGGAAATAATTGTGCGGGAGTGTGCATTAAACAACATTTATACATGCCTTTCAGGATCGCAGGGTAATTTAGATAATGATTTTTGGCCACCGCTTCTAGTAGAACAATTCAAACAAAGGCAGTTATAACCAAGCATTTTTAACAAAAATAAAATAAAGATTAATTAATTATTTTTCGAAACGCTCTCGGACTAAACCACAAGACTCGCGTTTAAATCACACTAGAACGTGCCCTGACTATTTCGTCGGATGGCTGGCCATCCCAAGGAGGCGGAGCTTTAAACGAATTCTTGTTTCATGCGTTGGGCGAGCGCTTTCGCATCTGGTGTGGGTTTATCGGGGACACTGTTACAAACGAACGAAAACAGTTAAATCTGCTTCACTATGAAAAGGTTTGCTTTATAGAGGATCGCCTGATTATTTATGGGGGTCAGGTAGCAAGAAATCGTTTTATTACTATATCGGTTAGGTGGCCCAAGTATAGTATAGGGTACACAATTTTTAATTATTTAAAATAAACTTTAATCATTATTATCTATATTTGTACATTAGGTAAACAGCATCAAAATAATATTCATTTAAATTGTTGAAACGCCTATAAAAATATAGTTTTTAGTTACTTATATGAAACAAATCTGATGTAACTCAATCTAAGTCAATTAAATGAAATTATTACCTATTAGGTTTACTTCTTCTAACATCGTGATTAAAAACTATACCATCCTCACCAGCACTCAGAACTACATGAGGCTGATCTTTTAACACAGCTAATTTATGGCAGGGCCCCCTATGTTGACCCAACTTTCTACCATCCCTAAGTCCCTCTGTGCTAATCTAAAATAATAAAAAAATACATTATATTTCAAATTTACAAGAATCTGGTTAACCAAGATCAGGACGATTGTGTTTCTTAATTTGTACTAAATGAAGGTTAGAAAATTACTCCAATGTAGACTAGAAAAATAAACATTTACCTGCGAATAACACACTTGCCCATCTCTACCACATGTGGCTAAGTGTAAATCAGGACCCTTGAGATCTAGGAACTTAGTCTGAAATATATTTCTTTTATGGCGCGTACCTGCTCTTAAAAGGCTCTTACCGATTCTCCAATCCCATATTACAACCTGAAATAAGATTAGGTTACTCAGTCTAAGAGGTATCAGGCAAATGAGAAATACTTTTATTTGATTCCCTTTGATGGACAATGAGTATCTAGTTCACAAATGTGGTCTTGGTGCATGTTTTAAATCTAACATGACTTAGAATGGCATGACATATCAGCCAAAATTGAAAATTCGCGCAAGTGCTATAATAATAGGAAGGAACTGAATAATATAGCCCTGGCACAACTAAAAGATATTAGAGAAATCAACTATAATGTTTACATCACTAAGAAACGGAGACCCATTAAAGTGTAAGTCAGTAATCAGATAAAAGTAAACGATTACCTAGGTGACAAACAAAAAATAGAATTTGGTGTGCCACAGGACTCAGTTCTTGGGCCTGTTTATTCTCAATTTACATAAATCATATAATAAAAATTTTGACAGAAAATTGATATTTAGTACTTTTTATGAGAGCAAACACTTGGTCGGTACTACAGGGGCTGGCTGACAGATATATCACAATAATTGTTAAACTCTGGATGGATCAAACCCTCTTGACAATGAATGGGGATAAGACCAGTTCTATAAGCTTTTCTATGAATATCAAAAACAATAGTAATATTTATAAAATATAAATACATGATTTTGATTGCTTTAAAAAAAAAAAGAACAAAGGCAAAACTGAAATTGATTCTGTATCTAACACAAAATAACGTGGAGTCTTTATAGACAATAATCTAAAATTCAATAAGCACACTGACCATGTTAGTAATAAAATTAGAAAAACAATATACAAATTTATGCAAGTACATGAATTTATGCCATATATTAAAACTGGAATATCAAACTTTTGTCGAGTCCAAGCTAAACTATGGAGTAACAATCTATGGCAGTGTGTGCGTTACTAACCTAACAAATCTAACCATAACACAAATATACACTGTGGGCAAAATTAAATTGGAAGCCTCTTTAATGCTTAATAACTTTTTTATTTTCAAAGGATTTTTTATCATTTTTGGATGTGTCATGGCCTAAGATAAGATTCAAAAAGACGTCTGTAAAGCGGGTCTACTTCAGTGGCGTACATTAAAATTTAAAATTATTTTTTTTTAATTTTAAAAATTTTAAGTAGATTCAAAATTTCTGTACGCCAATGAAGGATACCCGCTTTGCAAAGTTTTCTTTGATTCTAATGTCTTACGTCATAACATATCCAAAAATGACAAAAAATCCTTTGCAAATAAAAAGTCACTAAGCATTAAAAAAGGATCCAATTTAATTTGGCCCACGAGACATGGCTTTACCAAAATTAAAGTATAAATTTTAATTTTGTTTGTAGTAATCTTTTTGATCATTTTTACATCTTTATTTCATTTGGCCGATTTTTGCAACGACCTGAAATACATTGGTTTGGAAAAATACCCCCTTTTCTGTACGCCACTGCAGTAGAGCCTCTTTGCAAAGTTCTTTTCAATCCCAATATCTTAGAGCATAACATATCCAAAAATTATAAAAAAGCGTCTGAAAATAAAAAAGTTATCCAGCAAATTAAATTGGATCCCTTTTTAATGCTTAGTGACTTTTTATTTGCAAAGGATTTTTTTATCATTTTTGGATATGTTATGGCGTAAGACATTAGAATCAAAGAAAACTTTGCAAAGCGGGGCTACTTCATTGGCGTACAGAAATTTTGAATCTACTTAAAATTTTAAAGATAAAAAAAATAATAATTTTAAATTTTAATGTGCGCCACTGAAGTAGACACGCTTTACAAATTTCTTTTTGAGCCTAATATCTTAGGCCATGACATATCCAAAAACGATAAAAATTCCTTTGAAAATAAAATGTCATTAAGCATTAAAAAAGATCCAATTTAACTTGGCCCACAAGACATGGTTTTTCAAAAATTAAAGTATCAATTGTTATTTTTGTTTGTATTGTCCTAGTTTTTTAATGGTCAATATTCCGAACCCTTTCAAATATTTTTTGTCCATTTCTACATCTTCATTTCATTTGGCCGATTTTTGCAACGACCTGAAATACATTGGTTTTGAAAAATACTCCCTTTTCTGTACGCCACTGAAGTAGATCGTCTTTGCAAAGTTCTTTTTAATCCCAATACCTTAGGCCATAACATATCCAAAAATGATAAAAAATCCTTTGAAAATAAAAAAATTATTAAGCATTAAAGAGGGTTCCAATTTAATTTTGCCCACAGTGTATATTTGAAAAATAATACATAAAAACCGAAAATATATCTTACTGCTAAGCTATTTAATGAGAGTAAAGCTCTTACAATTAGACAAATATATATGAAATATATTATAAAAAATACATAATATAAATACTAGATCTGATGCTCAGGAACATATATTTAAATAGAGCTGAATTTTCATCCAGTCAAAAACATATCTCATTTATAAGGCCAAGATTATTTAACTTGTTGCCCAATGACATAAAATCAATAAAAAACAGAAAAAGATATTCTCATGAAATCCTCATTTGGATTAAAAATAATATAGATAACATCCAAAATCGAATATCGCTACTTAATTAATCCCCCCTTGTCATTTCGATGAGAACAGACTTGGAGATTGCTGTAGATATGTACCGTATTTTGTACAGTTACAGTGAATGCTCAAAATAATATAAGGTTTATTGTTGTAGTTTGTGTACTCGTAACAAAAAAATAAGATTATAATATGTATATAGATAGGCTTAAGCAAATTGAAGATAATTTGTTTATGAAATTTATGCTTTATATGGTCAGGCAGCATTATGCGTTATAAAAATGTAAATATTTTTTTATGTAGCTTTTATTCCGCAGAAAATTAAACACTGAAATATTGACAGAACAGATCGGTCTTAGAAGTCTGAGAAAAGTTTTTATATCATATTTTGGGTGCAGCTTAAAATAACAATAATAAGTTGCTAATGTCTATTTTATTGTGAATTTGAATGTAAAATATTTACATAACATGTAACAAAAGACAAAAACAATATTTATACGTTCTGCTTTCAAATTTTACGGAATTTTCGGATATTAGCTGCTACCGCAATTTGTATCTTTTGCAACTTATTCAGAGCAGCAATGTTTCAGATATTAAACATAAATCACCTAAGAGTATTGTGGAAATTTAAATACATATATATACCGAGAGAGTAATGTTTTAGTATTTGCTATCATATGTGTTTGTAAGACTGTTGAAATAAAAATAACAATAATCACTTGAATATGAAAATGAAAAGCGTGTGTTGCATCTTAGTCAAGCCAAGCTGTTTGAATTTTCCAGCCTGTCAACACGTAGAAACCTCAAATTTCAACCGTCAATATCTCATAAATCATTGGCCTAACTTATATTATTTTAACCATGATTTGTACTTTATACGGGCTTCTACTAATAGAAAATCGCATTTGAAACCCACATTTTGGAGAAATTTTTCCCTACGTGATGAACCGTCTATTATGTAAGTGTTTCTGTGAAAGTGCTTTAATATTTGAAGATGTAAGTTTGGCAAGGCTGTAAAAAACCATTCTTTTAAGACAAAAATATACATCACGTCTTTACGAAATATGCCCTAGCTTATTAAATTTCTTTTTCGTTTTGACATGTTTAATTTATGTAAAACTCAAGTATATCCTTCCTTTTATTGGTTATAACTTTGTATATCACAAACTATCAGCAGGCGCAGCTTGGAGATTGCTTAAGGTAATGACCATGATAATAGTTCCAAAAAAGTTACACATCCACGTTTTTTTAAAACAAGTCATAATATCTGTTTCCCTGATGTTATATATCTCGTTCCATCATGTTCATTGATGCTACTTTAAAAATATGCCAACCAGCAGAGGCGCCAGTTACATTTATGAAAATAAATAGGAAAAGATACATCCTCAAAAAGAAACTTGCACATATCAAAAACTTGGCACATAGTAAATGGGGTAAAAAAACTGCTTAGAAATAGACAATTTGAAAAAGTTGCTTTTATTTATACAATGGAGAAAAATCGCAAGAGAAAGAGTGCTCTCCCCAAGATATTGTATTTTCTACTTTTAAAAGCGGGAGGCCTTAATATACAGAAATAATTATAGTACAAAAATACAAACTGTAGAATGCCTTGTGTAATATATAAACACTGATATCATAAAAACAATACATACCTTTAGATCATCTGAACCACTAGCTAAAAGATTACCATTTGGACTAAAATTAAGACTATTTACACATCCCTCATGATCTTCTAATTTATACATCAGTTCTAGCTTCTGGACGTTCATTAGAGAGCCATAGCAACGTTGTTGGAAAAGGGCAGGGTTGGCCCTTTTTGATCCATATCCTAGAAAAACAAGTTGTAGTCCATACTACTAGTCTAATCAAGTTTCAGAAATATAAAACTGTTTTTGTTTAGTATATATGGAGGACAAATTCTCTAGTTTTACATCATAACTAAATTACATTGACCCTTAAATTCTTGCATTTTGGAGAGCTTCTATCCTTTGATTTGATCCAGTACAGTGCCCAGTTCATGCAGATCTGGCTTGCACTTGCAAAAAGAAGAAGGGACCCTAAATACCTAAATATAATTTTGAATATTTAATTTAAACTTAAATAACTTGGCAATAGATTATTATGAATTACTATAGCAACAATGAATATATCAAAAAATTGGCAGTAACGTTCACATAAAATGACAAAGTATAGAACTTTTATTCAGAAATTAGTAATGTAGCATTGTACTGGAAAAATAACTTGCCCAGCAAAATGCAAATTATACCGCGATATTTTCTACTATTAGAAAATATGTTGCTTTCACCTCGTATTGCATAATCTAAAAATAACTATGGTAGCTTCTTTCAATGTTCATAGTAACCACGATATCCTTTTCCAAATAGATTTAACTTATCCAAATACGAGTTTAGTTTAAATATATTTAAAACAACTGAGGAATGCCATTCAGAA
>MU181924.1:538816-567110 GCA_016904865.1 Pissodes strobi | reverse complement strand
AGCCAAGGCCAGCAGGTATTTGAGTACCCAGCGTATGTAGGTACAAGATTATAAAACAAAAAAAAAGAAACAATGTATGCTTAAGATCGCATGACAGGAGTGAATACTTTAACAATAAAAGACTAAATAAAATTTTAAAAAGTACCTTGAAGGAAGGTGCCAAACATCGAATCCCGATGCCTTACCCGAACGCTATTGTCAAAAATGAGTATAGATATACGGACCGGCATAAAACATGTACATACTGATTTTAATATTTTTATGTTTATAATTTGGAAATTATGTAATGATTATCCGAATTAATATATTACAGAATGACAAGATGTAGAGGATGATCAAAGTAAGACTTTATTTAAATGCCTTGTTATTGTTACTGACTGTTTAATAATAATAATAATAATAAATTGTCTTTTATTGAAAACAAATGTACATGATATTTGCCCATAGGGCGAAGATTAGCTTAAAGCTACTCATTAACTCTTAACCCTATTTACAATAAATATATTACTTACTAATTAAATCAACAATCACACTAATGGTAATAATTAATGTTGCCTATAATAATAGAAAAATTTTCATACAATATATGTTCATAAAAAAGATATACAATTTATATGATACCCTCTACTATCCTACATAGTTAACTGCTCCTCCAGAAATAGTTGCTTGTATTTTTTACGAAACTGATAGTCTGAGGAATGCAAGTCAGGTTTTAGATGATTAAATACAGATACAACATTAAATGTAAAACAACGAGAAAATAAAGCGGTGGAGTGGTGTGGCATAGTCAAAGTAATGTGTCTAATGTTTCTGTTATGAACCATATTTCGGGGTATTAATTTTTCAAATAAGTATAATGGTGCTTTATTTTTAAATAAACGATACATAAATAATACCAAATGAAACTTAAACAAAAACGATAATTTCAACCATTTTAAATCATATATATGTCTTGAAACATGATCGAACTTTTTCAATCCACAAACAAAACGACAACATGTATTTTCAACGCGTTGCAATCTTTGCTGAGACATCCTATCTAAAAAGGGATAATAGACTATAAGGCAATAATTGATTATAGATAGTACGAAAGAATTTGCAAGTTTTTTCCTGGTATCGAAACTTAAGATATTCTTATTAGCATACAGAAGTCGCAAACGTAGATAACATCGTTGAAGGGTTTTCCCTAAGTGCTCCCGAAATCTTAAAGATGGTTCAAGAATCAACCCAAGAATTTTAACCTGTTCCGAAAAAGAGACTTGAATGTCATCAATTGCAATATGCATATTATTTTCAATTGCAGGTCGTTGATTTTTAGAGCTAAAAAGTAAAATTTTAGTTTTGTTAGGGTTAATTATGAGATTATGCTCAGTTGAAAACCTTTTTATTAAGCGTAAGTCATTATTTATACATTCAGAGGCCTCATCAATTTCATTAGGGTCAAAGCAGTACATTAATTGGGTGTCGTCAGCATATTGATAAACCTTTGATCCTATCACTGTGGAAAAAAGGTCGCAGGTATATAAAAGGAATAAAAGTGGACCTAAAATCGATCCCTGAGGAACCCCAGAAATGACTGGCTTTGTTTCAGAACAATTATGTTCGATACAGACTCGCTGATTACGTTTCCAAAGATAAGATTTGAAAAATGAAAGAACTATATTATTACAGCCAAAAAATTTAAGTTTTGCCACCAATATGTCGTGATCAATAACATCAAAAGCCTTAGAGTAGTCTAAAGATACCAACACTGCTGCAAGCTTTTTCTCAAGTGCTCTAGTGATGTCACCAGTAATATTAAGTAAAGCAGCAGCAGTGATGTGCCCATCTCTAAAGCCAGATTGCTGAACTGGTAAAATGTTGTTTTTAATAAGATATTGAGATAACTGGAAATATAGCACCCTTTCTAAAATTTTTGAAATAATAGGTAATAAACTTATTGGCCGCAGATCCTGCAAAGTTTCGGGATTAGACACTTTGGGAATTGGACATATAATTGACTCACGCCAAGACTGAGGAAAATATCCAATTTCCAAGCATGTGTTAACAATATTTGTTATGTGATTAAGGATCCGTGGTAAACACAAAAGTAACATACGAAGAGTAATTCCGTCATGGCCTGATGCATTTGATCGGATATTATTAATTACTTTCATGATGGTTTGTTGATCAACTAAAGTAAATTGAAATTTTTCCTCAGAAAATTGGTTGTTGGTATAATATTCTATTTTGTTCTTACAGTTATTAGACTTATTAAAAACGTTAACAAAAAAATCATTAATTGCATCAGGATCACGTAAAGTTAAAGGTAATTCAGCGTGCTTAGTTGCGGATGTTTTTATATTTAAACTATTTAATCCCTTCCAAAACTTTTTAGAGTCTCTATCTTTTTCAAGGCCTCTAAGGTACGCCGTTTTCTCCCTTCTAGTGGATGCCAAAGCAAAGTTACGCAGGTCCTTGTAATGATTCTAATTATCTGGGGTTTTATTTTTTTTGTAGTTAAGCAATGCTTTATCCCTTTGTTTGTATATTAATTTTAAATTATTGGTAAGCCAAGGCGCTGGTGGTTTACTTACTCGAATAGTTTTAAATGGAGCATGTTTGTCAAATAAAGATATTATATTGCTTTCCAAAAACCGAACTTTTTCATTTATATTCTCTATATAAAAAATATTATCCCAATTCACACGGTTTAAATCATATTGAAAAGTCCCTAAATCGAAATTTTTATAATCGCGCACTTTGATAAATTTTTGTTTAATTTTATATATCTTTAACTTGAGTATGCAAAAGGGGGCTTTATTATGATCACTTATATCAGAGTTGACTGTGCCACTTTTGAAAACCACATCCATATTATTAATAAAAATTGGATCAAGACATGTAGTTGAGGTGCCAGTAATTCTGGTTGGTTCATTAATTAATTGAAAAAAACCAAAGTTTTGCAAAGCATTAAACAACACATTAGGTTTGAGCATATCGACATTTAAATCACCTGTCATAATTGAATAATCATAATTAACAAGAATATGTGGAGCAATTTCATCTATAAAATTAACAATTTCAGAGTGTTTTATTTGAGGTGGGCGGTATATTGTAACGAGCGCTATCTTATATGAGCCACAAGTAATTTCTAAAAAGACATATTCTAAGTTTACGTTATTTACATTAATATCAAACATATTACAACGCAAATTTGATCTCACATAGATACCGATACCACCTCCAACCTTATCCTGTCTATCTTTCCTAAAAAAATTATACCCAGGTAAGGACACTACATCCGAAGTTATTTCATTTTTTAACCAGGTTTCCGTAACACAAATGACATCATAATTATTAGATACTAAATGAGAAAAATCCACAAAACTAGGCAGTAAAGACCTTGCATTAATATTTATACTTTTCAACAAAGAACTGTCCTTATCGTTAGCCATTTTACTTTATTTAAATATTTATACGTTGCGGTAACAAGACTGAATTAAAAAAGATCTTCCAAATCATTATCTTCACGGATAACAACATACCTATCGTCTTCGGTTTTTCTTGCAAGGATTTTACCATTGCGATGCCAAACAAATTTGTAATTTTTAGCCTTTAGCACCCTTCGAGCTTTTTTAAACAGGTCATACATTTCTTTTGATAAATCCTCACCAATAAAAATTGCCTTCGAGGACTCTCCCAATCCCGTATTCCTAATAGTAAGTTTACCTTTTTGTGACCTTGCTCTTAGTATTTTTTCCTTTAAATCCATCGATCCCAAGGTTACCACTGCTTTTACACCATTATCAGTTTTAAATAATTTAATATTTTGAAAATCTCCTTCATTGCACTCGACATCTAGGCCTTGGACTAATTTGATAATTTTATTTTTTGAAACTCCAGGAAGTTCATCATTGTCATCGATCAGTCCGGTAATTGTTATATTGTTGTTTCTCTCTCTTACTTAGCTGAAGTCGACTCAAACTAACCCAAATGAGCGTTAAAGAGCCGAGCGTGATTCGTGACGGGTCAATTTGCTCAAACACCTAGGAAAAATGTGCTAAACGCGCCTAAAGAAGTTTTCACATCAAAAAAGTGGCAACAAATAATGTGACATTCAAGATTTAAGATGTCAAAACTCTTATTTATTAAACTGTCAAAAATGTCACTCCCAAAAATTGGAAAAACATATCAACCATACCGTCAAACCAATCTATGGATGCTTTGACAGAAACTCGAGTGGAGCCACTTATAATAATAATTAGTTGACGGCGGCGGAATCTTTGGAATTTTACTCTGGCTCGAAGGCCATTCCACACAAAGGCATATGTGCTGAGTGAAAACCCTTTCGGTCGTTTGTAATGTAAAATAGTTTGAGGGTGTAACATTAAAAAAATCCTGCCAAAACATGCAAAACTACACACAAATCTATAAAACACACAAATTGACTAAAAAGCACAAAAGTCTATCAAAAAGCCAAAATTAAAATACAAAAAAAATCTCCACTATGACTCAAAAAGCTAGACTTTTGCCAACCCTGGTTAATATTATTCATATTATCACATGACTTTTGTAAGTGTTGCACTGCAGGTGTTAAGGATTATTGTGCCTCATCTGAAATGCCCTACTTCTTCTCATTCACAAACCATGACCCAGATGGGCAGCCTGCAGGGCAGGACCTATCAACTGTCTCTTGGCCGCAAGACCGCCCATCCCACTTTTTGTGCTGGCTGCATGTTGCTTAACCTCCTAGGCGGTTCCACCGTCCTATATTAAATATCAGCAAGCCACGATTTTTAAGAAGATACAAACATAGTTTCTCACCCATTTGTCTTTTTACAATCTCCGGAACAAGAAACCATGTATGCTTAGGCTTCTCTTTCCGCAATACCTCATCTACTTGAGCTTCTTCATCAGATTCTGTATCTGTACTATGAATTATTGTATTTTCAGAACTGCTGTTTTGACTACTAAACACATCTGAATCACAGGATAAATCGTTTGTGTCTGATGCATTGCTATTTGGTGGCCAGTGAGTAACAGGATCGAGTCTAAAATGTACGAAAAAAACATATTTTATTGGAAATAAGTTTTACCACATAAAAAAATTAAGTATATTAATAAATCAACCCTTTATGTGATTGTATATGAAAACAAAATAATATATGAAAAACATACCAAGATTTGCAAATATCAATAAAAATACTGATTCTTCTATACACCTAAGTATAATTTTTTACTTAGATCAAACCTTGCTGTACCTACATATTACTGCAATTAAATAACAAATTAAACTACTAAAGCACTCAAATAGTCAAAAAATAGCATATGATTTTAATATAACACAGGGTGATAAATTGAGAGCTAACAAGAGAGCTACTATGGTACCATCTTTGGCTTTTCAGTTGGCAGATATCGGCTTAGTCGGTGATAACTAGCATTATTCAGATCTAGAATCAAGCAGATAGATAGATAGATAGGTAGTCAGATAGATTTATTCATGTCAGCACACACACACAAAAAAATGTATTTACACATGTCACAAGTAGTACAAGAAATTACTGTACAGGGTGGCTCGAATTCGAGTCTATGTATGGGGATCTCGAAAACAGTAAAAGATACAGGGTCAGTCAAATTAAGGCAAAATTGCGCAATTAGGTGCCTAACAATATGTCGTTTAGAAAGTTTTAAAATTCCGAGCATTTCCGGAGATATCCAGAATGAAACCGAAATAATGAAAAATCGTTATATTTCTTTGATGAGCTTATTTAAAACCGGATTTCAAATTGGAATACACCTTTGAATTGCCACTTTTTCTGCTCTATCCAATGGTGGTATTCAGTTTGGAATCCGACGTTTCGTGTTCAAGGGGCCTTCATCAATTTCCTTTTTTTAAATACGAAATTTATTTTTTTTATCAGTTTTCAGATGATATTGGAGTTAAATATGAATATGCTTTTAATTTTTTTTTAAATTATTTTGTTTAAATTTTACATTTCATTTTTTTTTTAATTACTTATTCTACTTTGGCGTAATTTTAAATTTAATTTTAAAGTTACTTTTGAAATTTTTACATTTTATAAAAATATTTTATTTTGTCATTTTGTGTTGTGAAAAATTAAAACCTTTATTTTTAATAAAAAAAAATATAGTAAAATTAAATAAACAGGTTCATTCATTTTTTTACCCCAAAGCAAAATAAAAAATAAAAAAAAATAACAATAAAATTAAAAAAAAAAAAACAACACATATTCATATTTATAACGCCAATATCATCTGAAATGTGCAATTTTTCCCTAATTTGACCGATACTGTATCTCTTACGGTTCTCGAGTTCCCTATACATAGACTCGAATTCGAGCCACCCTGTACATAAAGATACTCAAATATAGTCAAAATAACAACACAGTAATAGTACATATTAAAATTGGCAAACGCATTAAACACATTTTCTATGAGAAAACATTTAAGACTCCTAAATTCTGGGAAAAGAAGTTCCCTAACATTAGGCAGAAGGTGATTAAAACTTTTTATTGGCCAGTACCTTGGGCCATTCTGACATCTTCTTAATCTCCAGTACTCTCATACCTGGTGCCTCACAAACTCAGACATATTAGCACGCACATAGAGAAGGCTCTCAAATATAAATATACAGATGGCAAAGTGAGTATGCCTAAAGTTTTAAAGCCATCTTTACAGTCATCCCTGAAACCCAATCCTGATATTGATATTACCCTTACAGATTTTTGCTGAAAACTAAAAATATGGTAAGTATGCTAGTATGCAAGCCTGACTCCATGAGGGGATGGCTTAGCACAGATGGGAGAAGGCTGCAAAGAAAGCTGGCCTTAAAGCACTCTGGGAGATGTAAGGTGTGAAATTTTGGAGCAGATGTAGAGGTTTTATCAGTTTTTCTGCCACATATGAGTATTCTATTAACACTGGATCAACATGGACTTCAAATTTTTTTATACTACTCATTGTGTGTGTATTATCTTGTTTAAGGAGTCTATGCAAACCATGTCTCTGCTTTCTGGCACGCCCATGGAGATTTCTCTATTGACAATTCCTGCAAGAGATTGTTGTGTAGATATAAAAAATCATTTAAAAACTGGAACACTTGCCAAACTTAGCTCCAACTAAATAGATTCAAACATTATGCAGAACTGGATATTATGATGCGAATGGTTTGACTACTATTGACAGCTTTAGAGAACAATGAGAGCATTGAGGAGCATATTTTAGAAAAATCCAAAGTGAAAATCAATGTGAATTTTACTGTAACAGTCAATAATATGATAAGTACTGCAAGGCAGAATTTTATTTATTTTAGCTAATGTAAACAGTTTAAACTTTTCTAGCTATTAGATTAAAATAGTGTAAAGCTGTACTCAAATCCCAAGTATTTACTGCATAAATAATGATATATTTGATAATTCATTCTAAAATCTCAAAATAAATTAATGGTTTGTGAAAATACATTACCTACCAGTACCAAAACCATATTTCACATACCTACCTACATTACCCAATAGTAAATAAGGAAATTACCTACATTTACTGTGTTGGGGTTTGGAACCTTCGGCACTGAACAGAGTTTTATCCACAAAACCGAAACAGAATTTTTGCACTCAACGCACGTTTCATTAGCCATCATCATCAGGAAATGATTAAAACTAAATTTAAAATGTACCTAACTCTATTTTATACTAACTGTTTGCTTAAGCCAACGGAAACAAAAAGAACCAATCCTGGAATTCTACTAGTCAGACTTGATCAACCAATACAATGGACTATACGGAATAGGCCCTTTATCTCTATTTAAACCATTCTTACATTTAATAATTTCCATACTTTTGTATGCATCTAATAATCTCCTATCAGTTATATTATGAAGTAATTTTAAATTTTTAATTGTTATTCTATGATTATTATCAAAAGCATGCTCGGCAACACTTGATTTTTCTGTTCTACCATACTTTAAATGAGCTATGTGTTATTTGAATCTCGTTAAAATAGATCTTCTAGTTTACCAAACATATTTTTTGTTACAATCCATGCATCCAATTTCATGAATTCCACTTTTTTCCAATATTTCAATTTTGTCCTTTATACCACCTAATAGATTCTTAATGTTAAACTGACTTTGGTCTACTAATTGTAAACCTACTTCCTTAAAAACTTTTTGGAGTCCTCTAGCATACTGATGATTATATGATATCGAGACATATTTTGTACTTTCATACTGATTAACGAAAGAAGTGGAATAACGAATGGTCTTTATAATACCTGCCTATTAATTAGTCCAAGTCTAGTATTAAGTTAGTATTGAAACTTTCGCTATATTCTTAATTGTCTCCTATTCATTATTAAATATTTCTTGGCTGAGAGGAAAGTTAACCATACGGTGTACTAAAAAATGAAAGCTGGTCATTTTGTCTTGGTCGGAGTGGAAGGAGTCATTAGGAATATATTGGTCAGTAGCAGTACATTTTCTATAAATATCAAATTCTAGTGTATTATTATCGTTCCTAATCACTAAAGTATAAAAAAATGGTAGCTGACCATTGTTCACGATTTCATAAGTAAATTTAATGGGGAAACGGTTGTTTAGATTTGCTACAAAACCTTCGTTATTAGAAGTTTTGTGTCGAAAATTACGAAAATGCCATCCACATTATATCTTTACCATACCCCTGCAAAATATTTGAACCCCTGACTGATTTAATTTTCAAATTTACTAATGAAAAGATTAGCTAAGAACGGCGATAAACGGTTGCCCGTTGCCGTGCCTTCAAGTTGTTGGTAATATTCAGTTTTATATTGAAAATAATTTTGATCCATGCAAAGTTTGGTTAATGTTAGATATTCTTGTTTGATTTCGTTATCAATTAGGAACGATAATAGCACACTACAATTGGATATTTATAGAAAAACTATTACCACTAACCGATATATTCCTAATGACTCCTTCCACTGGCACCAACACTAAATGGCCAGCTTTCATTTTTAAATACACTGTTTTTGGTTAACTTTCCTCTCAGCAGAGAAGGATATAATGGTTTCACTACTAACTTAATAAATAGACTAACTAATCAGCATGTGTTTAGAAAGACCATTTGTGATTCCACTTCTTTCATTAATCAGGATGAAAATTCAAAGTATGTCTCGATACCATATGATCGTCAAAAAGTTTTTAAGGAAGTAAGTAGGTTTAAAATTAGTATATAGCAAAAGTTAACGATTTCAATACCAACTTAACAAATAGACTAACTAATAGTCATCTGTTTAGAGACACCATTCACGATTCCACTTCTTTCATTAACCAGGATGAAAATACAAAGCATGTCTCGATACCATATTGGCCTGTAGTTGCCCATTTTGTCAACAGGTCCTTTTTTGTGTAAGGGTACCACCCTGGCTATTTTCAGTACTGATGGAAATATAGAGTCTCTGATACACATGTTTAACAATTTTGTAAGAGGAACAGTTTTGTAGGAGGAAAAACTATATTTGTGATACTTTTTAAAACTTTACTATTTAAACCAAAGAAATCACAACTACTTTAATTTTTAAGATTTGTTATTAAGTCTCTGACCTCAATAAAAGAGACCAAAACCAAAATGTAACCCCTCCAGAGCAGGCAAATGGGTATCTATATATGAACTTATAAACTCATCAGAAGTTCAAATCAAATCAAATCAAATCAAATCATTTATTTATGTTAAATACCAAAAGGTTTACACAAGTCAAAATATCAGTAAGAAATAACTACTTATCCTTAAAACATTAAAATATACATTAAACATTTAAGCCTAACAAATTTAAAATACACTAAGCAATCCACACTCACAAACATGTAAAAAGTATTTAAAATACGCATAATAAAATATATAGGACACTATACATCATCATTCAACAAACGGAATGAATCAGTCACCACTGAAAGATATATTTTCTGTGAGAAACTGTATGTGGTCATATAAGGGATTTTTTAAGAGCACCTGTCGGATCCTGCTCTTGAACACTCTGTCAGTTAAAGCCCTCAGGGTATTTTTTCAATAATTCAATAATTGATTTACAAGTGAGCAAACCAGTTTATGAGGAATGTTAACGAAGAAACGATTTACGTAAGTAGGTTTAAAATTAGTATACCAAACTCAGTTTAAGTTTAAGAAATTATTAGGTGGTCCAAAAGAGAAAATTGAAATATTGGAAAAGGAAATTTATGAAATGGATGAATGGATTATGAGCAAAAATATGTTGGGCAAACTAGATGATCTGAACAAATGAGATTCAAAGAACACATAGCTCTTAAAGTACTTTAGAACAGAAAAATCAAGTGTTGCCGAGCATGCTTTTGATAATAATCATAGAATAAGACTTACAAATTTAAAATTAATTCATAATATACATGATGAGATTATTAAAGGCATATGAAAGTATGGAAATTGTATTGGTTGATCGAGCGTAACTAGTAGAAACCCAGGATTGGTTTTTTTTCGGTTTCACTTGATTAAGCAAAAAGTGAGCATAAAATAAAAATAGAGTTATTTATAGGTAGATTTTAAGATGTTTTAACCATCTCCTGATGATGCAAACAAGGTTAGCAAAACGCGCGTCGTGTGCCAAAATTCTGTTTCTGTATTGTGGATAAAGCTCCGGTTTAGTACATTTACTGGATAATCTTTTCTCTACTTACATACCTATGTATCTAATAAGTTTAGTGAAAATCAATATAGAATAATTAACATATTGGATTCCTCGACAATATTTTACAAATTATTAAATAATATTAGCCAACCTACAGTAGCTCTTCAGGAAACTATAAAAGTGAGATACCTAATGCATAGTAGGTATAATGTCAATTGAAGTATTTGAAGTAATTTGATAATCTGATAGAGGTATATTGAGATTCTCAATTCAACTGAGATAAAAATTACACCTGTGCACGCTATAAAGCAATATCTGAAGATGCTAAAAGGAATGATTTGCAGTTTCAGTTTTAGGCAATACTCAGGTAATACCTTGCATCCTCAAAATCCTCATTCATCTCTCTACTACTGCTCTCATCAGTTGAACCTGTAATCTCTTCTAAATTTTCTATGTTCGGATTACTTTCTGGTTCGACACTACTAGTTGGTAAACCACTATCACTGCTAGTACTTGGAGACTGATCATTGCAGTCATTACTGTTTGAATTGTTTTCAGAATTATTAGAGGAAGTTGAACACTCTTCGTGATCGAAATCGGTCCGCATTCGTTTGGCACTATCTTGACGTTCGAGATCCACGGGATTTTCAGCCCTCTTCTCCTCGGACATATTTTCATCCATGGTCTAAAAATACACTAAACAAAAACGCAATTGACAAAATTTACCTGATTTAACCAGAAAATTGCATGGTTGAAACTCGCATTTGCGACTTTACTTTACTACTGCATCGTAAAATATATACTCAAAGAAGAAATCGACTAACGTGAACAAAGAAATCCAAAAATCTTGAATTTTTTCAATATAATAAGAAAATAGAAAACATTTGATCTCTCGATGACAATTCGCGGCTGGAAATGGCGTCTGTCATTTGTCAACTTAAACTCAAAAACAGCTGGTGGTTTATGAGTTTTGAGATTTCGTTCGGAAGGTGAACGAATCAATCATAGGCGTAGATTAATGAAACACGGAAAGCTATCTTCAATTCTTAACAGCATAATTATTATTAGAAATCAAATTTCTAATTTTATAATAATTGCAAAATCATTGCTACACGTTGAAAAAATGCTATGCAATATTCGACGAACATTCTGGTTGGTAAGTTTTCAGCATTTCTGCAAATTCAAAATTCATCAGGAAGGCGCAACATCTACTATTTTCATAACATAAATATTATCAAAGAAAATGTTATCGTAGTAACATTAACATTTTCTTTGATATTATCAAAGACAATCCACAGTTGAATTGTCTTTGATATTATCGAAGATTCATAAAAGATAAAAGATTGCGGCCCAGTTAAGTCATGTGGTTTTCTAAATTTCAACTTACAGGGCTAGCATTTCATACTATTCTTAACCCTTAACCGGCCATGTGGCATCTCTCAGACTATGCAATAAATAAATTGCACCATATTTCGTAAATGGGACCGCCCCCAAACCGGTCACGCCACCTAATCTTTTCGCTATTGGTAAACTGTAAATCGCCCATTCGACATTATTTTATAGTCATTTAGAAGCAAACCACCGCGGTAAACCTGTTTGCAGTAGTCTCCCAGACGCCACATGTTCGTTTGTGTAAGTAAAATATAAACTACGCTATGGCCGGTCCTTCGAAAATAATTCCGTTTTGGTGATGAAGAATTTGAAGACACTCTTTTACGTTGGTATGGCGAAGTTGACAGTAATGCTAGTGATATAGAAAGTGCATCTGAACAGGAGAATATTATATCTGAACATGTGTAAACAAAGGCGATGTTTGACTTTTGCTGGGAGGTAACCTATTTGTTTTTTTTTGTTCTTTTCTTAGTGAATGTATTGATATGTTCTATTATGAACCATTTTTTGTCAAAACGTTGGCAATTTGTTTCTTTGTTTAACTTTTTTGAAACGAGAATGACATTTATGTTTAAAAGCGTAATTGCTAATTAGTATTGTTGTTATTATGGTTATTATTAGATAAGTATTATTAAAAATACTAAATTTGTGTAGAAATATGTTTATTTGTTCCTTGCTGTATCAATATAATAAAAGTCTTTCAAAAAAATGTCATTTTGGTGTTTATTTTTTGAATAGTCTGCTAGACGCCACATGATACTTTGTGATAAAAAATCTCACATGGTGTGTTAAGGGCTAAACAAAAACAATGCCGCAAACGATTCCTTTTTTTCGCTCATTATAAAAACATGTTAATATACATATTATAAATAATACAACAGTAAACAAATACTTACCCCTGAAATACATCAATCAACTAACGATATCTTTTCATATGATATTTCTGTAAAGTTAAAAATGATTATATCATAAATATTTATCGATGATTATATCCATGTTTATGACCACTTGGTTCAAGCAGCATTTTTTATAAAATGTTTCAAGTCAATCGCAAAATATTTGGACTTGACTTGAATATTCTAACCATTTTGCAAACTTAATTGCAAGCGTTTATATCGTCATTTCCAGTTTCCAGTCGGACTGACGTTCAATTTGAACCGCTTTAAGCGCGCCTGAAATTGTCGAAATAAACGTAGTGAATGTGATTGAAATTTGAAATTGAGTTGCGCTAACGGAATATCCAAAAGTTCGTCTCTACGCCCATGAACGTCGATAGCCGAAAATAGCCGAAAGGACGTCCGATCTCTACCCGAATATAGCCGAAAGGTGATTGTTGATTTAAGACAAGACAATTTAACCTCACTTTATGGAATATTGTCAATTTTCTACTAATTTCCAGAGAGAAATTAATAACTCTGCTAATTTCCTAATTGGAATTTATCAGAGACATATTCTTTTACAATGACATTATACCACTTCGGAAACTGTGTAGCCCTTGTGTATGTTCCATACTATCTTGCCTACAAACAGTCTGGCCTGTAAGTATCCTATAACTGTGAACCTTTTTCATGCATTTTTAAGCTCCAGAAACATTTTAATTTTTTATGCTTTAAGGTCTGAGTATGGGGCTTTTTGGAAATGTGTCCAAGCAGGGATGATATATATGTTTACACAGCTGGCGAAAATGATGGTATTAGCCACATTTTTCCCTGATAATATAGGAGATTTGGGAAACGATCTCATAGGGGTGCGTTTAAACTATGTTATTTTACACTTGCATAGTAAACTAAAATAATTCGTATCTTACCTCATGGATTGATCAATTTTAGGAATTCTTAAAATATACAGTGGATCTAGCTGATTTAGTGGGTTTGTACTTTGTCCTTAATGGAATTCCAGGCAAAGGGCATAGTAAAGTACTTACAGCTGGTATTGGATGGGCAACAGCAGAGGTATGTTAAGATATTGCTAGTGATTACAGCCATATAGCCTATCAAATTTATAGTTACAACTATGCATTCTTTCTAAAATATGTTATGGTGAAGTGTGGTGTTATATTGCTATTTAAAACATTAACACATAAGACCAGTTTTAATATTATTCTTAAAATATGCATAAATGGGGATTGCCCACACTTTTGAATCATACCTTTAATGTCAATTTGAAATTTTATTAAATATCTCAACTCAATAGTATATTTTCTCCAAATAGCACCCTGTGTCGGCTATTTTGGATTTTTGTTAATCATAAAATACAGATGAAAATTATGGTAATAAATCTTGCCTTCACTGACACAGGCTTTTTTATACATGGATTTCTGTCCAGAATCAGTTTACAATTAGCTGTCTCAATTTTTGCACAAAATCACACTGACCTCAAAATATTTGACTTAAAATACCCATTAATGTTAATAAATAGGATAGCACTTTGTAATGGCTATATTTTTTCTGAAAGCAGTTTTATGACCAAGCTTACATCATTGGTTATGTTATATGCCTCACATGATCTGATATGTAAAAATGAGGTCAGGCAACAGTGGGCACAGTTGTCAGCAATTCTCACCTATCTCCAGGAGATGATAGTTGTTATACCACATAGGTGTCCTGTATTTAGGCAAATTGCAGTTACACATTTTGAATTTGTTATTAGGTAATCCTCTCTAGAGCTCTTCTGCTGTGGGTCGGCGCTCGTGGTGCTGAATTCGATTGGATATACCTCCAGAAATGCCTCGAGTCCAATATTCTTCTAGTCCAGCACATTGCTACAGCGACTCTTGTCTGGTTATGGTCCAGACACAATCTTAATAAAAATCTAAAGACTGTTGTTACTATTCTATTAGTATTAAGTTGCTATAAGCCTTTGTTGCTGGAATCATTAATTCATATTTTGAAGTTGAGCTCTTGGTTAGGATTGCTTGTAAAAGGGGCATTTACATTGGTTTATGGCTTGTTCACTTTAACTATTTATGCTGGTCTAGCACAGGTAATAGGAATTTATTAATTTATTCAGGTGTATGAAGTAGTGCTAGTGTAGTAGTCAATTTGTTTTTGTATTATTTTCTGCCCATTTCATTATCATCCCAATTGACTGATTTACAGAATTTATATGTTTATTTTGTTATACTGATGAATAAAATATGAAATATAAGACAGGCTGTAGTAGTTTGTTTTCCAATATGTTGTTAAAGTATGGTTTATGTCATTTATAAGTATTCATTATAAAGTATTTTTTTTCTTTAATATTACAATCATTGGAAAACGTCAGTCATACAGAGCGTAAAGATATTTTGGGGAGTGACGCCCCCACCATTCCGAGTTGTCACGGGATGTGGCCCATCAAATCCCATCGTCCTCCTCCAGGCTGGAGAACACCAAAGTACAAAGTCTGAAGCTGATCACTGTGGAGTGATCCAACAAACCCCATTTTTACCCCTGTCAGACTAGGGACCGCCAAAGGAATGAGTCTTAGGCCGATGCTTCGAGTGGAAGCGGCCCTAGGTGGTAGATGCATAAGCCTATTCGCATCGTCCGGTGAAAGACCACCCCACCAGAATTGGGAAGCGCTAAGTGGTTTTTCCAGATCACGTTCCGCTTCTGAGCTGGTGGTCCCGGGTTCCACAGTAGGAATGTATGGACATGATGGTGCTTCCAGGATCGAAATATTCCGGAAGTAAACTCCCCGGCCATTCGGATCTCCAGGCGCTGGGTGGCCCTGGGAGCCCTTCATTCCGCATCTCACAGACAGCGGGGATACCGAACCAATTTAGAATAGATTTCTGCAACATAAGAGGCCTAAATACAAACATAAATTCGGTACACCAACATCTACAAGCAAATAGACCACACATACTAGCCCTTACAGAAACACAAGTATGTTCTACAACAACAGTGAACTACCCCTATCCTGGTTACGACTTACATACCCGATTTAGATATAAGTTCGAAATATGCCTTTTTGTTCGAAGCGACCTTTCATGTCACCGCGAGGAAACACTCGAACCGAACAACCTTGACGTCATGTGGCTCAAGTTCACCGCCAAGGGATTAACCAAGTTTATATGTTGTCTCTATCGCCCTCAGAGCGATAGAGCCTACCAAAGCTTTTTTTCAACACTATCTACCACTTTTGACTCAATACAGGTCAATCACCCCAGTTCAGAAATAATCGTTCTGGGAGACTTCAATGCCCACAACATCAACTGGCTCAAACATCACAACAAGACCGACAACGAAGGTAGAGAAGCTGAAGCATTTGCCATCAGCTGCGGGCTTACTCAACTTTTAGACGAACCAACTCGAATCTCAGAGAGGGGTGAATTCGCCGCCCCCCCTGGATCTTTTTCTGACCACCAATCCTGACCAGTACAAGGTTACAGTTGGTCCGGCATTAGGTACTTCCGACCACAAACTTATTACAACGGTTTGTGAATCGCCACCCATATAGAAGGATTCACCATTGCCTCGCAAAATCTGGCATTACAATTCTGCAAACTGGGACGATCTAAGCCAGTTCTACCTAGATTTTCCTTGGCTCGACTTCTGCTTTGGCACTGACGACCCGTCAGTCTGCTGCGAAGAGATCACGCAAGTAATCTTCTCAGGAGTGGAAGCATACATCCCAAATTCCATCAAGTTACCGTCAAAAGGAAAGCCCTGGTTCGACAGCAGATGCGAAAGAGCTGTAGGTAGAAAACAGCAAGCCTACAAGTACTGGCAGCAAAATCAGACCACTGAAAATCGCAATTATTTTATCAAAGCGAGAAACGAGTGCAAACGTGTGATCGACGCAACTAAGGACAAACACAGTCAAAGAATCAGGAATAAACTTTTGCAATGCCCCAGTGGTTCCAGGAATTTCTGGTCGGTAGCAAAGGCAGTAAGTAACAACTTTACACCGCATCGCACTCTACCTTAGACGTCCCCCAAGGCAAGACTCTCCCCACCATACCGAACATCGACACTACCATGGCAGAAGTCAAGTTTTCTCTCCGTGATATTCGCAAAATCCTTAAAGAACTAGATACGCAAAAGGCATCAGGACCGGACGGAATACCTGCCATCGTGCTAAAGAACTGCGCCAACGAACTAACACCCGTTTTTTCCCAGGCTTTTTTATCTGTCTTACGGAAAAGGGGTTTACCCATCCTCTTGGAAAGTCGCTCGAGTGCAACCTGTTCCAAAAAAGGCAAGAAAATCACGCCCTCAAACTATCGCCCAATTGCCTTGCTTCCAATAATCTCCAAGGTCATGGAACGTGTAGTCAATCAGCAACTACTCAAGTACCTCGAGAACAACAGAATAAACAGCGATAATCAATACGGCTTTCGCAAAGAGAGATCGACAGGAGATATATTGACCTATGTCACTCATATATGGAGTAGAGCAATTGGGAACTACGGAGAGTCTCGAGCGATTGCGTTGGATATTTCAAAGGCATTCGACAGAGTTTGGCATAACGGACTGCTCAACAAACTGCCGTCCGTCGGACTGCCAGCCTGTCTCTGCCGCTGGCTTGCCAGTTTCCTAAAGAACCGATCTCTGCACGTTGCAGTTGATGGACACATCTCGGACACATTCACCATCAACGCGGGCGTGCCTCAGGGCGCAATACTTTCACCAACTCTGTTCCTCATCTTTATTAATGACCTGCTGACCGAAACGAATAACCCTGTTTACAGTTTCGCAGATGACAGTACCCTTGTCTCACACTTTTGATCAGAAAAACCCTTACCAGCGATTGAGACTGATCACCGCAGACAGGAGCAGATGACAGCAATTAATCAAGACCTGGAGAAAGTTCAAACTTGGGGCGATCGTAATTTGGTCCAGTTCAATGCAGCAAAGACCCAAGCAGCCACCTTTACCAACAGCGCCAATACAGCTGGCCCTGACATCATTATGGCAGGATCGACCATTCCTTCATCCTCGTCAATCGGACTGCTGGGTGTCTCGGTCACAATATGTCCTGGCATGACCACGTTGCTAACATCGCAAAGTCAGCCTTCCAGAAGCTTGGTGCGCTATTTCGCAACAAAAAATTCTATACACCGCAGCAGTTGCTCTTGCTCAGCTTGCTCTACAAGGCGCAAATAAGACCGTGCTTAGAATATTGCTCACATATCTAGGGTGCCGCACCAAAGCACACCCTAAAGCTGCTGGATTCTATTCAGAAGAGAGCTGTGCGCCTCGTCGGCGACCCGGAATCTTGATAGTCTGGAACACCGCAGACATGTTGCCGAGCAGTGGCGGATTTGCAGTCTCGGCCGCCCTAGGCCCCAAGCTATCAGCCGCCCCTTTCTCAGCATCCGCCATATAGACTACATAATGAAATTACTTTATTGCCAAATTTTATATAGTATGCACACCTTGGCCAGTAAATAAGAAAGCCTCAGATCACATGTTTGTTGACCTCAGCTTTGCTTCGGCCGACAATTACATGTGATCTGAGACATTTTTTACTTTACTGGCCTAGGTACGTAATATACTATTTTTGACACGATTGGGGCCGCCCCTAAATCTGGCCGCCCTAGGCCCGGGCCTACCGGGCCTTACGGTAAATCCGCCACGGTTGCCGAGATGTCTCTGTTTTACAGATACTTTCACGGCAGATGTTCCCAGAATTTGGCCCACCTCATCCCGCCCCTGGCAACTCCTGTCAGACAGTCACGACAGACGGCAGGAGCGCACCAGTTCGTCGTACAACTGGAAACACCTAGAACATCGGTTTACAAGAACTCCTTTGTCTGGCGCACTGCATCGCTGTGGAATTCACTCCCAGGACATCTGTTTCCCACTAATTACAACCTACAACTATTCAAGAGCCGTGTCAATCAGCATCTTCGCACACACACCGCTCGTCGAGCGCCATAGGATCTGCCTTTAGTGTGTGTGCCTCTGCCATAAAAAAATGCCCGTATTGTCTGCGTATATGGTTAATTTTAAAATAGTGATGCCATGTTTATATAGGGTTAGTGATGAGTTCCTTCCTATTCCATTTATTCCAATAGTACTAATTAAATGATTGACTTGGTTTTGACTTGTTTCCTAAAATATCAAAATTTTATGTAAAGTTACTGAATAAAAAAATATCTTCAAATGCTTCTAATGAACTAAATGAGCAAAGCAATAACATAGTTAAGCTGAACTAGAAAGGCTGAAAATAAGTCTGAACGAAGTTGGTCACTCTTGAAACTTGGAACAAAGCAGCAAAAGTCAAAACCAGTGGCGGCACTACTCACTTAACTGCCATAAAGATCCAATTAGAGGAGCCCGCGAAGGTATACTAGCATAGAAGTGTATTCTTCTATGCTGTTAGTTTGTAAATTGTTTATAACCAGTGAAGTTAGTTACGTTACAAGTGTAGTGGATGTGGAAGGTCATTTCTAGAGATATATAGGTTATTAGAGTTTTCAGATATGTGAAGCGAGTTCACTTTTTACGTATTTATGTATGATACCTCGCGATTTTCTGGAGAAATATAAATAGATTTCTAGCATGAACGTAGGTAGCGAAGGGACATACAATAACTATCCTAGATACCTACATTACGTTACAAGTGTAGTGGATGTGTAAAGTGAATGTTTATTTTGTATGTATTTACATATGTTTACATTTGCAAGGTAGTTAGTTCTGCGCCAGAAAATTTTTAAATTGATTCAAATTACACCTTTTTCAATAAAACACTTTTTCTTAAATCTGTATTAATATTTATTGATTTCATTTAATTATATGTAATTTTTGTGTTGAACATGGTTCTTTTATAATACTATTTTATTTTGATTTTTTTTTTTTTTTTTGAAGTAGGGGGTCGGCTAATTTTTGGGATTAGCTACGGCGGCAAAAACGCTAGAGCAGGCGCCTACGTCAAGCATATGTGCTTCCCTCAACTAAAACCCTGTAAAATAGAGCCCACTTTGCGGACGATGTGAAATATTGACTATTTGACATCAAATCTTGTAACCGTGTAATTCGTATTCGGCGTAGGTATTGATCTTAATCTCAATAAGGGTTGATCGAAACGGTCCCATTTGCTTTGGATAATTCTCTCATGGGAAACAAGGCTGCAGGAGAATTGAAGAATGAAAATTTATTCGTTTTCTTACTGTAGGGTAGATAATTCCAATTTTTAAATTCGAAGAACATCATTTTAGTTGTTCCACTCGTATTTACAAGCGTACCTACATGGGACCGATGTATTGTTGGAAATGAAAGTATAACAAATTAAATTTTCTAGGACTAAAATAAATAATTGCGACAAAATAGCAGCCTAATAAGTATAAAAAGTATAGGCAAAATCGGTCTTATCATACGGGTCCAAAGGTCAGTAATTACATGAATCAAAGCAGAAAACCAAGAAAGGAATAATTTTCAAGATATTATGAAATTATTTACAAATATACCGGGAGAAGAAAAATAGGTTAATCATTGTAGGTAGGGTAAAGCGGGGGAATGGCGGCCCCCTAAGGAAAATGTCAAGTTAATAGTTTATTTTAGTAAGTTATAACAAGGGAAAATGAAAAAATAATGAGACACATATTTCTCTACCTAATTTTAATTGAAAAACATTTTTTAAAGTGTAACACATATTTTCAAAAACATATTTTATAAAAACTGTCACCGGCCGGTATTACCCAGCTTAGTGGGGTAATGCCAGCCGTCTTTACAAACAGAAATCGCAAATAAACTTCTTTTCTTTTGTTGTGCCTGTACATGCCTTATGGGCCCACTGGCCACACATTATACATCTTAACCAAAGTTCATTATTTTTTCCAAATTCTCCGCACAAAATACATATGTCTTCATTGATATCTAAGTCTCTATCATCGTCATTGTCTTCTTCACAGTCTTCTCCCTCAAATTCTTTATAATTAACAGCTGTTTTTAGTTTTTTGACGAGTTGGTTTCTGTTTCAGTATCGCTGAATTCTTTTCTTCCATCATAATATTTTTTTTTACTTTTTTAACTTTTTCTGCCGTTATCTTATTTTGCTTATTTTTGTCTTTTCTTTCCAAATCTTCTTTTAGCGGCGTTGACGTGAAAATAATTGAATGCTGTTGTTTTACATTTCTTTGCGGTTTTGGAATTGCATTCGAGCATGACGGGATAGGAATAATGCCGTTAAAAGTAACACTTCTGTTCAGTTCCATGTTTTCATGCCGAACAATATTTTTTTCAGGAGTTCTAGTCCTATTTTCTTGTTGAGGTTCGTGTGGTGGCTCAACAAATCCAGGCTTTAGGGCTTCTGCAGGAGCAAAGTCTTCATTCGAAAATACGTCGGGATTAAAGGGAAATAATACTGTCTCTTTAAAGCCTTTAATGGCCTTTTCCGGGGTAGCTACTCTACTGAATGCCAGGTTGAATAACTCAACAATATCTCCAGGATTAATTTTTTCTCCAGGGTGACTAGTTAAGAATTTGGAACATTCCGAATTAAAAGCTGCCTTTAAGGGTGCATAAAAGGTCACATCCAAGGGCTGGAGGCGGTGGGATGAGTGTGGAGGAATTGTCAAAACTATAATTCCATTTCCTTTGCAAAAATTGTAAGCTTGTAAGGTGCAATGAGTGACATGGTTATCCATGATCAAAAGAACTGGATCTTCTTTAGAACATTTTATGAATAACTGGAAATGTTTTAGCCACACAATAAATAAGTCTTCTGTTATCCATCCATTTTTTGAGCATCCGTAGATGGCACCTGGAGGACCATTTCGCTGAAGATGTACTGCCATTCTTTGGCGGGCAAATATGAACATGGACGGAATGTAAGTACCCGAAGCGTTGAAAGCACACATTGCTGTAGTTGTTTTTCCTCGCTCCCAACTTGTGACAAAACCAACCCGTTTTTGCCCTCGTTCTGTAAATATTTTAGGTGGACGCTGCACCATGGTAACGCCGGTTTCATCGCAATTGTATATCTTATTAGGTGCAAATTTGTATTTTTTCCATGAGTCCAGATGAATTATTGAAAAAAATGGACACTTCTTCGCGATTAAATGCCTTAATTCGGTTAATACTAGTTGCTTCAGGTTTTCTTAACGCAATATTGTGTCTAGACATAAATCCAGCCGCCCAGTCCTTGCCAGCCAATTCTTTTTCTTGATTGAATGGGACATTAATATTGTTGGATTTTGCATAGGCATATGCACATCTTCGCACTGCAATGGGAGTTAAACCATAAAAATGTTTAGCCAACTTTTTCACTTGGTCGGCCAGTTCATTCTCAGCTTCTTTTGAAAAGACTGGTTTACGTCCCAATGAAGGTCCAGAATTAACAGCGTCATTTTTCATTCGGTCTTGTATGGTGGACCTCGGTACCCCAAATCTCACTGCTGCTTGTCTTATTGCCACACCATTTTGGATGGCACGTAGTGCTTCTTGCAAATGCTCCTTGCGCCAGGAAGCTTTTTCTGTTTTTCTTTTATAATGCCGTGGCATCTGCAAATACAATAAACAACTAGGTAAATAGCTGTGATATAGGTTTTTCTATGTGGGGTAATACCGGCCACAGCCGCCATTACCCCATTTACTGTGGCCGGTATAACCCCAAAATGACGTAAACTAATTTACTTGTGCTCGAGTTTTTTTCTTACAACAACATGTCCAAAATATATTACAATAATTAAAATATACTTAGTAATCTTTTATTATCAATTACCAGTAACCAAATCATCAATACTTACGTTTGAAAATACCTGTTTCTTATAACAACGCGAGCAAAATACGTTTTTCTTCAAACGTCAGCAAATCCGTCATTACTCGACTGTGTAGGCGGCCGTGAAGTTTCGTTTTTCCTCCGCCGGAGCTTTACTTTTCACTTTTCCGCCGGCGGAGGTAAAAGTGTTGTCATAGCAACATAGATACAATACAAACAGACAACAAAATAAGCGTCAACAACTCAAGATTTATTAAACTACAATTTGTATTTATCACTCAATTTGTGACTGCATTTCTAAAAATCACTAATTTAGGAACAAATTGGTTATTATTTAATCGAATTTACTCAATCACTGCTTATCAATACGGAATTAAAACGCAATCAAGGACGCCATCTTAAAAAAATAATTATTGTTGACAGTGTCCACTGACAGCTTTATGTTACATAATTCACCGACACCGGTCTAAGCAAGGCCACCTACGACCGTGGTCTAAGTCGCCTTGCGAACCCATTTATCTTTAATAATAATTAGATATTATTACTATTAAGAGATGTTTTTGCATTAATATGTCGACATTTGAAGAAAAAACAGCATATTTTATTTGGAGGAAAAGTTACTTTTCATGGCTTGCTCTCTATTACCAGCCTCACTCCGTTCGGCTGTTAAACACGAGCGCGCCATGAAAAGTATCACTTTTCCTCCATATAAAATAATATACTATTGTTTACAAAAATTATCAGCACATACACAAACGTCGGGAATAAACTGAAGACTGTGTCTGTAGAGCTTGAAACCCAGCTACCACCGAGCGCGCCGCTCGGTTATACACGGTTATACTCGGAATAGTTGCAGGCCGGCATTACCCCACTTTACCCTACTATTGTGAAGATAGCCACATTATTTTTGCAAAAATTATGAATATGTAGTCTTAGAAAGCCAGAAGAAACAATAAATTAAAATCATGATTTCGGTAACAATAATTAAACAGTGGAATTTATTTTAACAATTACTTAAAAATTCTGATTTACTAGTATTTCGAGAATGAAAGAGGAAGTGGAATTTCGGCAGCCAATCTGCAGGAAGCAGTAAGGACTATACAGATAATTATGCGAAATAACACTTAAGAGCAGTAATATAAAGTATAAACGAAGAAAGCTGTTTATAATAATATAGACTAAAAACTGACGATGATAGTTTATCATCGTCACTGATAAATTCTGAAAAGTCCTCGTGTTTCGAGTACCGTAAAACCCCCTAATTTGCATTTTAGGATCCTTTACAGGCGTAGCCGACTATATCAAAATCGGCCTCACCTATTGGCAGTGGCGTAGCTAGAAATGTGGGCGCCGGGGGGCAAGCCTATCCGCTGGCGCCTAAAAGCCTATATTTTGTCTATATACGCAAATTAATCCAAAAATAATACATCATAATATTAATCGTATATTTTTGAAGTGAAACTTCTTAACGCGCGCCGGGAGTAAAATTTGATGGTCGCGATCCCGACACACAGCGGGCGAGCTGGCAGGGAACGGAAAACGGTCACGGACGGTTATTGTGATATATTTGTTAGTTTACAAGATAAAAATACGTGATTTGCTCTGTTGCCTTGTCAAGACATAAGCGAAACTTTTATGGAGAATAGTTTTTTTCATTTAGGCCTTCCCTTTTTGTTAATTGAGTGATATATTTAAAAAACAACTTTTTAACCAATTCCGTTAAGATATGTATAAGGCTAGAGCGTATAATTATTGTGATATCTTTGTTAGTGTACAAGATAAAAATATGGGGTTTGCTCTATTACCTTGTCAAGACATAAGCGAAACTTTTATGGAGAATAGTTTTTTTCATTTAGACCTTCCCTTTTTGTTAATTCTCGACAACCAACCGAAACCTACTGAACCTGGTACTATCAGAGGAGAGGGCCCAAATGATTGAGTGATATACTTAAAAAAAACTACTTCTTAACCAAATCCCAGGATATGTCGTTTAAGTTTAAGAAGTTTCACTTCGGATATGCGCACATAGTGCACACGCTTTTTTTTATTTACAGGAATATGAATATAAAATATATAAACGGCAACCAATCAACAGGTACATACATATTTAAATATAAACGTAAACTAAACACATGTAACTTTAATTACTTAATTAAACATTGGAGTCTTTCGTCGGTTTTAAATCGACGTAAATTGATCGATTATTTGATCAAAATTAATTTTTGGACAAATTCATTTTCTACGCTTAGTATTGCTAGGCTATTTAGACTTATCTGGCTAATGGTACCTCCTAAATACGAAACTCAAAAAGACACATACTTTTAACGACCGAAATTTTCAAAATTTTTGTCTTTGAAGTCGCATGCCCCCTTATGCAGCGTTTTTACAAATTTGCATGTACCAAATGCCGCCGCGCCGGGATGCATAATTTACACATCCTAATATACGACGGCACTAGGGTGCCGAAATCGGTTAAGTTTTGTAAGCGTCTGTAGTGCTACAAAAGCTCACTGACTTGGGCACCTACTCGCGCCATGTCTTCGCGATGCAATCAATTTGCGGCAAGAGCCTCGTGGTCGAGAGGTCTAGATGGCGACGGCCTGGGTTCAAACCCCGTTGCTTTTTTTATTTTTTTCGGTTAAGTTTCTAAACAGCTTTTTCTTGATTTTGGGTATATTTGGGTTAACACCTGGTTAGTTCCCTTTTTTTGAGCCTCCGTAGCGAGCGGAGGGCCATGCCAAAAGTGAAATATTATATAACAGCGTATTCCAGGTGCCCAAATCAGTGAACTTTGGCTATCAGCGGCCCGGGTTCAAAATCCGTTGCTTTTTTTTTTATTTATTTAGGTTAGGTTTCTAAACAGTTTTTTTCTTGATTTTGGGTATGTCTTGGGTTAGTATGGGTTAGCACCTGGTTAGTTTCCTTTTCTGGAGCCCCCGTAGCAAGCGAAACGAGCGGAGGGCCATGCGAAAAGTGAAATATTATATAACAGCGTGTGCCAGGTGCCCAAATCAGTGAGCTTTTGTAACCCAACCGCTTACAAAACCCAACCGATTTCAACACCCTGGTGCCATTGTATATGAGGATGTGAAAATATGCCGCCGGGATATATCTTTTTATTCCACATAGAATAAATAATAAATACCTAACACAAATGTATTGGTTGGGTAAAAAAGTTTAATACATATTTTGGTCTTTGATCTTTGATTGTATTATAATTTAATTAATTTAAAAACTTAGTTAAGCTCATGAGCATTTTTAGCATTAGCATATTTATAAACTCGGAGCGGCGCCTAATTTCTCTTGGCGCCGTAGGGCTTTGCCCCCCCTGGCCCACCCGGTAGCTACGCCACTGCCTATTGGTCGATCCGCATGGCCCTCCGCTCGCTACGGGGGCTCAAGAAAAGGAAACTAACCAGGTGCTAACCCAAGACATACCCAAAATCAAGAAAAAAAGCTGGTTAGAAACATAATCTTTTAAAAAAAATAAAAAAAGAAACGGGGTTCGAACCTGTGTTTTCCAGGTGAGACCCAACGATCTAAACCTCTACACCACGAGAGCTCTTGCGAGAAATTGATTGCATCACGAAGACATATTGTAATACGAGATGGATCGACCAATAGGAGAGGCCGATTTTGATATAGTCGGCTACGCCTGTAAAGGATCTTAAAATGCCCCTAATTTAGGACTGTTCCCATAATTCGGACAAATATTTCTAAAATATTTGCCTTCTGGCGTCATCTATTCGGTATAGTTAACATTAAAATCAACAACATGCAATATATAAATCAAAAAGAAACCTGTAATACAGTCAATGTCATTAATCTTTCGATATTTTGCCGCAAAATCTATGCTGAAAATGAATGATCTGTTTATTGAATTTTTGTGTGGCGCAAACTTTTTCGGTAAGTACCAGGAAAATTACTATTTTTTTTGATCTTACGGTGTTTATTAGTTAGAGTTAACACTTGGTAACATTATAGTGATACATATTTAAATAAAATATGGTTTGGTTTTTTTATTTGGAATTTTTAAACAAAAATGTTGCATTTGTACCAAACTTCGGACGACTGTCCGAAGTTAGGGAACCTATTTTCTACAAGTATTTTTACTGGCGTGAAAACATTATTTTGTTCTAGGAATTGTTATGGCTCCGAAAAAAAAACACAAAAAAGGAGAAAGTATACGAATTACGACGAGGAATCCCTAGAAAAGGCATTAGAGGCAGTTTCTAATGGCAGATTAGGTATCAGAGCTACAGCAGAGGCATACAATGTTCAGGGCCTATTTTGAAAGGCGTGGGGTCCTAGGCCCTAGCAATTTTTCGGGCCTCCATATGACTTCGGCCCCGATTTGATTTTTTTTTCGAACTAAAAATATTATTTATAATCTAGTTTTTTATTTAGATTTAAATTAAGCTTTTCAATTAATTATAAATTTTCATTCATTTTAATAAAAAAACAACAGATTTTAGAAATAGAAAAGAAACACGAAATAAAATAAAAAAAAGTTTTATTGAACCAAATAAGTAAAACTAAAATAATATTTAAATTAATATAAATACACGGAGGTTAACCTTAACACTTTTCTTCGAAAACAGTTTGCTTACATGAAAGTAAACACAGCCAGATTTGGTCGATGCTTTTACTTTGTAAAACGCTGAACTTTGTGAGTGCTTGTTTTTTTTGCCTTTAAATTGTGGGCACACCCACTTATTTTGTCTATATTTTTGTTATTTTGTATGTTTTAAATAAAATGTTCCTGGAAATCTAAGCTTATTTCGGCCAATCTGCTAAATTGCGCGGAAATTAAAAACAAAATAAAAATGTTTTCAATTAATTTACTTTAAACTTCAACACAATACAATAATACACAAATTACGAAAAAAATATATTAGTTAATTACATAGAAAGTATACCTAAATTTACCTTTTAGAGTAAACAATTTCATACAGGTGTACAAAACGATGATCAACAGTCTGAACGTCACTTTAACACTGAATAAGAATACTGAATAATCAAGAATTGAAATAAAAACGTACTACCTATATTTTCTTCCCCACATGAGGAAATGAATATTTAAAAAAATATTTTTATAACTATGTAGTTTTTTATGTTGCACATTTTGGGCCCCACTTGTCATTGGGCCCTAGGCCCGGGCCTAATGGTAAAGAAGGCCCTGACAATATTCCAAAATCAAGGCTGTCTGATAAGTATCGTGGCAAGCATATTTCAAAAAATGGTAGACCAAACGCCCTATCTTCCGTTGATGAAAATCACTTACTACGTTGTATTTTAACCTCGATTTTAACTGCTGCTAACTGGGCTATCCCTTTACTTCCACTGATATTCGAACTATTGTTAAAGGATACCTGGACCGCAAAGGTGTGGTCGAAAAACGATTTCAAAACAATGAGCCCGGTCGAAAGTGGATTAAGGCATTTATGGAGCGACACAAGCATGTGTTATCTGCTCCTATCAGTGAAAATATTAAACGTCAACGGTCTGCGGTCTCTAAGACAATCATTGAAGAATATTTTCAAAACTTTGAAGCTTGCAGGACGTACTATCAGAGAATATCGTGAACTATGACGAAACGAACATGACAGACGACCCT
>MU181924.1:507892-523816 GCA_016904865.1 Pissodes strobi | reverse complement strand
ATATAATAGGTATGAATAGATAAGTAAGTAGGTACCGAGGTAGGTGCACTACCTAAACATAGGTCCTAAATAGCTTCGTTTTATGAGATACAGGGTTCAGGGCATCAGTAAAAAAAATAAAATTGCTCAGACGCACGCGACCAGGGGAATAACTTACCAATACGCAGAACTTCTACCCGAAACGGGATGATACTTTTTCATTTGATTTCTGTAATACTAAGAATTTTTTCTACTAGAATGTCAAAAATGTTTTTTTCAGAAAATCACTTTTCGACCGGGGATAATTTACAGTTAGAATTCACCTCATGCACAAAATCTCCATATGAAGTGTAGTATTTTCAGCGAAGTGATAATGAAAGTACCGCTAGCTGATAACACCACGCTGCCATAGCAATGAAATTATTTCATGAACAAGTTGGCAGTCATTTTTGAAAAAAGTTGATTTTACTTATATTTTTTTCGTGAAAATTAATCGTTTCGGTTACTATTCTGAAGAAACAATTAACGAAAACATTGAAAAAAATAAAGAGTACCCAGAAATTGAGAAAGTTTGCATGGGCCCATTTTATGCAGTTTTCTTCCTCCTGAAAATACAATTGTACATGATTGAGCTAATAAAACTTATGTGGATTCTAACAATTAAAATGACAATGGAAATTTTGAAAATTACGGAATAAATATATACCCATTCGAGCACATAGAATTTAAGATCACAAGACAGGCTAGGGATTCAAAAATATGTGAATTACAGAGCGAAGAAAACAAACGTGCGACGTCAATAACTTAAAACATCATAGAAAACTGCAATGAAGAGACTCCAGAAGGACTTCAAAAAAACTTTGTTATCTCCTATAAACTTGCTTGGAAGGGAGGAGAGGGTGCTACTGCTACACTACCCTTTTTCAAAGAAGAAATAGGCAATCAAGGCGAAGAAATAGGGATGATTGAGTACAATCCTGTGTTCTCAAAGGTAGCTCAAGGTGGAGCAAAGCAATGTGCTCCATAAAAATGGCTAGTAGTTAATCGAACGAATCCTTGCATTGCCCTATAAGAGTGTTTAATAAGCTTAAATCTAAATATAAGATTAATACTCGTTTATTCCTAACGGTTAATCCTTGGTTTGCAAATATGCTGCTGGTATTAATGAATTAGGAAAATGGACCAGAAATAAAACAAAAAAAGTGGATAGAGAAAATCTCCAAACACATCCTTAGAGCTGCGGCGGCGGTTTCCATATTATCCAAAAGAAGCATTTCCGAACAGGAATTAATAAAAATAACAGGTCTATTTCCTGCTACCTCCAAATGAATGCACTTTTTATTCATGCATTCGGTAAATTTTCCACCCAATATCATTCGTGCATAAAAATTAACCAGAAAATTTTGGAAGCCTTTGCGAGGGGGTAATTAATCACTATGGTAAAATTTGTGACAAGATTGCGAAAAGTAAGGGATTGCGAGGGATTTCGACAGATTGCGAAAGATTGCGAGGGATTTCGAAAGATTGCGACGGATTGCGACAGATTGCGAGTTTGTGTATAAGATTGCGAGAGAATTCCAAGGATTGCAAAGAACTCCCAAGGATTGCGAGAGACTCCCAAAGGATTGCGAAAGACTTACAAGGATTGCGAGGGATTTCTAAAGATTGCGAAAGCGTTTTCATGTTCTTTTAAAGTGTCTTGCAAATTACAAAACGTATAGTTAGTTTTACGCTCGGGTTTAGGGAACTATAGGTAGGTTTGTTATGGAAACTAGAAATATTCTTCAATAAGAAAATATAGAAATTCGAATTGTTAAAACATGGACTTTGATTAAACAAAAATCATCAATAGAGATAAAATATTTTACATTATCAACCAGGTTCAAATTTTAAGCCCCAATTAAAAGCTATCCTAAAAATTAAAAAAGAAATACAAAAGTTCTAGGGTAGTTTATCCATTATATTTTGTTAATTATTATGAAACAAACCAATGAGCACAGAGAGTTCTGGCAATGGATTCATGTTTATGACAACTTTGTGAACAAGATAATTTTAGGTAACAACAAAATGAAATAGCTTATTTGTGGCCTTTTGGAAATCTGTTTTGGTTCAAAAATTATATAGGTATACCGGGTGACCTCGAGATTATACTGACCACTGACCAGGCGTTTTTAACGTCATTGAAGTATATATTTTGAGATTTAGGGAGCTTACAGGAACGGCTATAAGGAAAAAAAGTAGGCGTAAAAACATTAATTAATCACTTCTGATCATACCCGACGTAATGGAAACTGTGTTAGGTATTTTAAATGGAACAACCTGTATATTTATGCTATTTTCGATTTTACCTATTCATCAAAATCTAAGTCATGTAACCCTCCCTATACCTATCTATGATAGTTTCGGATACAGGACGTGCTACTAAAATTATTTAAGTGGATGCTGGTTAAGTGTCAAATTTAAACATTTCCGGATTACCTACAGGTAAACTGAAAGTGAAAGTTTTAGTAGTTTAATAGTTAATATACCGCAAAAATCTGTCCGGTGTTTCATTTAAAATAACAAAGTTTCTTATTTCTGGTTGGATCGAAAGTGACCCATTAATTATTGCTTTTACTCCTATTCTTTTCTTGATGGACATTCCGGTAAGCTCTCCATATTTCGTATTGATATCTTTTTGTATAATTAAATAAAACGCCTGGTTAGTAATCTCGCGGTCACCCGGTATACAGGGTGTCCTATTTCACTGCTTTTTGATGCTCAGTTGTTTGTTTCAAATTTATTATAAGATAAACAGAAAAAAACATAGCTTATTTGGATTAGACTGTGATTTAATGCAAAATAGGTACAAATATTAAAAAAATGGATATCAAAAAATACAAAAAAAAAACTTAAAAACATAGGTAAGTATGACCCCAATACGCAAAATTGACCTCAATAAATTAACTTTAAAATGGTCTAGTTCAAAAATAGCAAGTCAGAAAAACAGCCAAAATCAGAAATAAGAACTTGTGCATTTAATTACAAATAATCTTTGAAGCTATTTTTTGCAGCCTTAAATTTCTGTTCGATTTCTAATTTTTGATGCCGTAGATAAAAATTTTCATTTTTCAATAGTGGTATTGGCTCATAAAATGTGAACTTATTTTCCACTATTTGAATGTCTTCATTTTTCTCTTTTGGCCAAATAGGTGTCGAGGCACTACTTTAAGGAATTTAATTTTGTTGGAGCTCTTATCAATCCATCCTTTACAACTCTACCAATGTACCATGTCCGTAAATAACATACTGCATAATCATTTTTCAAACGTATATCAATAGAGCCTTTGTTGGTATTTTATCTTCCTTTCACTTCTTTTTTTTTTTTTTAAAGGACCCCCCCCCCCCCCCCCATTCGGTTGAAAATCTTCCTAACTTGTTAGAAAAGAGCCAGTAAACGAGTGAATTTCATTACTAGTATTTCTTTGTTGACTTAAACACCTAGAAAAGAACGATCTTCCTTTTGTTTTTTTTTGCTCCTTAATATTTAACTCAGTAAGATATTCGTAATAAACCTAAAATCAGCCATTTTATTTTAATTTTGTTCTGACTTTATTTAAAGAGATAATATAAAATTAATTTAACATTATTGTTGCCATTTTTTCTCCTTTACAAGACGGTAGTATCATATTTGAAATCTAGCGTTTCGTGTCCGGGCCCCCACCATCAACTGTTTTTTTTAAATACGGACCTGTGTTTTTTATTTCATTTTTAGAAGCCTTTGGTTTCCCAAAACCAACGATGTATCACAGCTGTCTAACAGCGGTAACAAATATTTTCATAAGTGAAATCGAGTCAGAAAAGATTGCCCTCGAGATTGCCCTATCTCTGTCTAACACATTATTTCTTATTGAAAAAATCTAGATTTGTTGATTTATTAGTAAGTGTGAGACATCGTTGGTTTTGGGAGAACAAAGGCTTCTAAAAAATTAAATAGAAAATCCAGGTCCGTATTTAAAGAAGTGAAGTTGATGATGGGGGCCCGGACACGAAACGTCAGATTAAAATTTGATACTGCCATCTTATGAACAAATAATAATGTTACATTCATGTTATATTATATCTTCAAATAAAGTCAGGAAAAATAAAAATTAAATAGCAGCTTTTCGGTTTACTACGAATATCTCCGGAAGTAGTCGGAATTTTCTAAATTTCTCAACGACATATCGATGACCCCTAAATTGCGCAACTTTGCCCCCATATAACAGACTTCGTATCTCTTATGGTTTCCGAGATCCTAATGGTGAGAAGCAAATTTGTTTCACCCTGTATAGATTTCTCACTCCAATGCCAGTTTAGTATAGTTCAATGTCAGATAGCTAGCAGTGTATAAGAGATACTCTGTATACGAACTGGTATTATACAAGGTGTTATTTAAGTACACGGCCAAAGTTCACTCGTTGAGTGATTTTAAGATGAAAAGTTTATATAAACATAGGTCCGGAAATGCATTGTTTCCAAAATACAGAGTGTTCAAGTTTAAGAAAAATAACGGTAGTGTACGCCGTTGACTTCTTTCTAATTTTGGTATTTATTTCGGATTAAGAAACTAAAAATACAACTTTTTTGTCCCTTGAATTATTCTCGTATCTTTCTTACTCTTTAGGGAAAAAAATAAACACCACTACTTATTGCATGTCCCTAGACTATATCACAAAAAAGGTGATTTTTTTCTCAAAAACTAAGCAAGATACAAAGATAACACAAGGGATAGGAAAGTTGTATTTTTAGTTGCTAAATTTGAAAAAAATATATGATTTTTCAAAAGTGAGTGACTTCCGGGACGCCAATGGACTTAAAAATAATTAAATATGGCTAAATTAGCTCCTTGTAATGTAAATACTACTGCCGAATTTTAACAAAATCGACCAAAAGAATCTTATTAAGATTTTTACAAAAAAATTATTTTTTTTTTAAAGTTTGACATCCCGTATCTTGGAAACAGTGCGGACCTATGTTTATATGTTTATCTTAAAACCACTCGAGGAATTACCTCCTGAGGTGTGGCTACGTACTTAAATAACACCCTGTATCATTGACGACAATGAATTCAAGTGTTGTCAGCAAACGCTTACCATAAAAATACCGAGAAAAATACCTAACAATTTTTTATACGTGTTTATGACAAATACTATACCCAGTTAGCACGTAGCCGCTCCTTTGGTACTTAATATCATCTATTTTAACGAACATTTTTGTGGATTATGAGCGATTGCGAATGGATTGCGATAGGATTGCGAAGGATTGCGTGGATTGCGAATCGATTTCGGGGGATTGCGAAGCGATTGCGATGATTGCGAAGCTATTGCGTTGATTGCGAAGCGATTGCGAATTATTGCGATAGTGATTTCGGTGATTGCGAGTGAGTTTGTGACAGTATTGCGAGAGCCTTTGTTATTTTTTTTAAATAGCCATTCTCCTGCGTTAAAACGACAAAAGAAGTACATTCATGCTGTTTTCAAGTAACACCGTTTTTTCAAAATTTTCGATAATTTTTAAGCACTTATGGTAATATTCCTGAGATATGAGATATCAGTAATGGAGTTTTCGCGATCATGGTTTTACATGTATCCCACGGGGGAGTATTCACTTAGGCTACGATTTACATATAAAATGCTACTGTTTTATCAAAATACGCTTCAAAATGGTGAAATGTATTCAACAAAATTGTCCTCAATCGTAATAATTTACGGACAACAGGGCAAATGTTTCAAGAACTTGTAGGTTATTTGACGAAAGATTTATCCAGAAAGAGTTCCACTACAAAGGAAAACAGTAAGACATTTTAACAAATTTCCTGCAATATGGATAATTCCGCAAATCACCGCAAAGAAAAAAAGGTCAGTAACCAATGAAGATAATTCATTCAGCCGCAGGCTTGGGTTTGTTCACGGAATTCTACAAAATACAGCAGCCAACGCCAGTGTAATATAAAAATTTTCAATTTGTAGAATTTTGAACAACTATGGAATGAAACCATTTAGGTATCACCTTTGTCACCGTTTGTACAATGGAGATGCCAGAAAGACGTGTTAATTTCTGTGGTTTCATTGAAACTAAGCTGCAGGAAAACAACCATTTTTTAAGTAATATTATTTGGAGCGAAGAATCGGAGTTTACGTCCGATGGTATGCTAAACCAGCATGCATAAATGGTTTCTTTAATCTTAAGTTGCCCTTAATGAAATCTGGTTTCAGTAGGATGGCGCACCAGCTCATAATTATGGTAAGGTATATGATGAATTAGGAAACACATTTGAAGACCAAAAAGGGCCCAGATGGATTTGTCCCAATATGGGCCCTTTTTCTGGCCAACACGCAGCTTGCCAGCCTATTTCTTTCTTTTGGGATATTCGGAGAATAGGGTGTACCGTACGAAAGTCCACACTAAAAAGAATGAATTAGAATAGTGCAATTGTTATACGTACGTATAACGGAATGGAGTAACGAATCGGGGTTTACGTCCACGTATGATGGTATGAGCGTTGTGACGCACAACAAAGTGAACACCGGTTGCGCATCAGAGGTGGTCAAAGAAAGTGGAGATTTAAACTTTTGTGTCGAATTTTAAATTCAACTATAATTTGCCTTTTATTTTTAAAGACAATTATGGTGGCGTCTTCCTGGAATTGGTTCCTTTAGTTAATGAAATTTAGTTCCGGCAGGATCGTGTACTAGCTCATAATCATGGTAATGTACCTAAGTATATGAGGAATTATCAAACAGATTTGACCATCAAAAGGGGCCCATATGGATATGTCGCCATATGGGTCCTTTTTCTTGCCAGCACGCCGCTCGCAGGCGATTTTTATCCTTGGGGATATTAGGAAAATAGGGTGTATCGTACGGAAGCTAAGACTGAAGAAGATTGCAAAATGGTTGGCAAAATATTTATAGAGCAAGTGTTAGAAATTTCACCCATCTACTTCTGGAAAAAGGAAAACTTTTTGACAAATTTTAAACCAATTGTTATACGTATTATTTATGAATACTTTCTAATTTTAAAATTTTTGCTTATATTTTGTGCTCCAAACATATTTAAATTATTAAAATACAATTATTACATTTTTTGCACCAGTTTGTTTATTTTATCTAAAATTTCGGCAAGCCAAATTTAATTTTCTCCCATGCATCAACTGTTACCAATTAGGAATAACCGAGCCTAATATTTTCTGAGAAACCAAACATGTTTTTAAAAAATAATTAGAATATATGTGTACCTTGATGTGTACCTTAATTAATATATATTTAAGATTGTTTTAAACTTTGTAACGAACTCCAACTAACTAGCAAGTACTATTTGCATAATTCACTCGATAATACATACATACATAAAATAACAGGTAAACAGGTTTTTCATTGGCTACTATTTTCTTTGGTAGTAGGTAAGCATAATACGAGGCATAATACTATTGTGCCCGAAAAAAAACAGGACAATGGTTAATTATGCAACCAGTTGGAAAGAGCACCATTTTTCCTAACCAATGGATTTCTGCGGCACGTGCGAAGCGAGCTCCTCAAAATAAACAGAATTACGAAAAATAGTGTTTCCCAACGTGTTTCACACAATATTTTTTCTAATTTGGAATATGGTGTTATCTTTTTTAATTAAAAATAAAAAACGTGCCTCCGATAATTATTTTTAAATCGTGAAGAGAGTTCGAAGATATATATGTTTCTTCGTTGCATGGAAGCAAGTATTGTTTAGTATCAAGTTTCGTGACTTTACCTTTCGGAAAGGTGAAAATTAATAATTATTTTTCTTATATAAATTTTATAAAATAAAAGGATAATTATTAGATTCCAATGTTCAATTCAGAGAGCAATGTACAAAGCGACATCTGCGGCTCAATCTGCTTTATCTACAATTGTTCCTAAGAAGTCAAAAAGCAAATATGATTTGGCCTATGTCAAATTTATTTGATGGTGTGAAGAAAAGAAGAAAACGAAGAGTTGAACATTATTTATGGTATAAATTGCATTGAGATACATCCTGCTAAGGCCATCAAATGTTAGGCATGACAGGTTTTTTGCCAAATATTCAAACTGAAAATGTGGAGTTCAACCTGTAGATAATAATACATTCGGAAAATTGCCGAAAATAATTGCTCAGTTTTTAAAGTTGTCAAATCCCTGTTTGTACACCAGTCACTGCTTTCTGGGCCTATGGACTACTTTCCTTGCATATTCTGGGGCTGATTTTCTGAGAATTAAACAGCATGGAGGTGGAAATCTAATAGAGTCGCTGAGGGTTATGCGGATAATTCCATAACTAATAAACAGAAGGTTGCCACCAACATCCGGAGGGACTCCCATGGAAAATACGCAAATTAAGCTACACAGAAAACTACATTATCTCCTGAGGTAAATATAACCAATTGTTCAAATTGTGTTATTAATATTTACAATTAGTTTTTCCATACATGCTAATTTGAAAATTAATTCTTTATGATATGTATAGAGAATGTAACTCGGAATATAATAGCAATAAAATAATAGTAGTTCCAGTAATTATCACAAATTTTACTCCAGAATTTTTTGCAACTAATGGTGAAATTTACTTTTCTTCACCAGTTGCGAACAATTTTACTTTTCATAACAAATTGAAGAAGACATTTGATAACGTCAACGTATTTTGTGCGGCATCCCAGATGTGTGAGCAATATTCTAAGCACGGTCTTATGTACTGTTTTTTGTTGCAAAATAGCGCATCAAGCTTCTGCGAGGCGAATTTTGCGATATTAGCAACGCGGTTATGTTAGGACATATACCTGTAACAGACTCCCCGACATGAGTAGCATGCCTTAAAGTGATCATCATCTTGTTGGTTTTATCCATGATACAATAAACGGAAGGTATGATACTTAACCGTCTCAAATTCGTTCGCTCCGCGCATTGACGTCATTGCGTGATTGGCTTCTATTGAAATGCATACGTTTATAGGCACATAATCATTATGTTTTACCTATTTTCTCTATTTTTAAGAAAATTTGTGTCCTGGGTGAAATTAAAAACTAATTATTACATATTAATACTATAAAAATACTAATAAAAAAAACTAATATTCAACATAACTTTTATGATGAATGGATCAAAATAGTTGCATTAAAAACAGCATCTTTTGAGAAACGTAATAAACTTTTACTTTTATCTAAAAAATGTTTATTGAGTATTGGCCAATCGACAGCAAAAAAAAAGGAAATCGATAATAATATTTTTTCTTAAATAATAATTTTAGTCATCTTTCTTTTTTTAGAAATTGTTAAAATTATCAAATCCTGATGGTAGCAAGACCATTAGAGATGGAGTAAAATTAATTTCACATTCCTATCTTAACTTTTCAAGAGCTATCTGATGGTACTAATTAGCAGGTGGTGCCATGGGTACAAAATCTGGTACATCGGTAGGTATCACTGGCAGGTGGAATCCTGGGTACCAAATCTGGTACCACGGTAGGTACAGGGTGATCCCCTATAATGTCGCCCCCCTATAACTTTTTTATTTTAAGTGTCCCAAAAAAAATCAAAGTATGGTTATGTAGGTACTGAAAAATACTTTTTTTCTGCGTATAAAAAATATTGGAAAAATGATCAGTATACAGGGAAAACCAAAAAGTATTTTTTTTTTCAATGGAACACCCTATATATGAATTTATTTTTCGATTCCTTGTAAAATTCTATATAATATTATATTTTAAGTATGATGTTATACATCTAAAGTTAGTAGTTTCACAGCTATAAACAGTTGAAAATCGGTACTTTGGCTACTTTTCACCTTGGGAGCAAGAAGATCATCAGAGATGGAGTAAAATAAATTGCACATGCCTATCTTAACTTTTCAAGAGCTATCTGACGGTACTAACTGGCAGGCGGTACCATGGGTACCCAATCTGGTACCTCTGTAGGTACCATAAGTTAGCACCATCAGATAGCTCTTGGAAAGTTAAGATAGGAATGTGAAATTCATTTTACTCCATCTCTAATGATCTCCCTGCTACCAAGGTGAAAAGTAGCCAAAGTACCGATTTTCAACTGTTTATAGCTGTGAAACTACTAACTCTAGAGGTATAACATCATATATAAAATATGCTTAGAATTTTACGAGGAATCGAAAAATAAATTCATATATAGGGTGTTCCATTGAAAAAAAATTAACTTTTTGTTTTTCCCTGTATACTGATCATTTTTCCAATATTTTTTATACGCAGAAAAAAAGTATTTTTTAGTACCTACATAACCATACTTTTAATTTTTTTGAGACACTTAAAATAAAAAAGTTAAATAATGTCGCCCACATTATAGGGGATCACCCTGTACCATTGGCAGGTGGTACCATGGGTACCAAATCTGGTACCTCTGTAGGTACCATCAGTTAGCACCATCAGATAGCTCTTGGAAAGTTAAGATAGGAATCTGGAATAAATTTTACTCCATCTTTAATGGACTTCCTGCTACCAATGTGAAAAGAAGCCACAGTACCGATTTTCTACTGTTTATAGCTGTGAAACTACTAACTCTAGAGGTATAACATCATACATCAAATTTAATATCCAAAAATGTAATAAAATATAGGTTGTTTCATTTAAAAAAGTCTAACTTTCTTTGACCACCCTGTATATAAAAAAATAAAGATTAAAAAAATGCAAAAAAGTAAAGATCGTTTTACTAGGAACAACTTTTGTTTTTAATTTTTTTTGCAACCATCATAGTCTTCGAGATAAGGTATAGGCCGGTCTTAAACGGGCCACCCTGTACATAGTCATCTTCCTCAAAATGTTTTGGGCAAATACGTGCAGAAGTTTTATTAAATTTATCCTTATGAAAACACAGGTGAACCCATTTACAACACATATTTTGTCTTTGGGAAAAGTGAAACACCTTATATTCCTATCAAAGTTTTTGCCTTGGTTATCCACCTTACATCCGTCCACAGCACACCTCATAATTAAACGTTTTTTAATTAAAAATACCAACAAACATCGTCTAAGGAACAGTAACGCCAACAAAATTTAAATCTAAAACATACGAATCTCAAATGTAAAGCACACGTCACACGTTCGTTCATGTTGTAAACGCCGGTCGGCGCGCAGCGCCAAACAAAGCTCGCAATGACGTCACAGACGAATCATCGCCTGCGCGATATCATACCTTACGTTTATTGTATCATGGGTTTTATCTGTATTTAACAGCAACTGTTTTGCATTAAACCAAGACTCCTCCTGCTCAGTGACAGATAAAGTGGTGACGTCAGCAAAGAAAGTGAATTGAGCATCAGATAAAGGTCATTTATAAAAATAAATACAATATTGAGCAGAAGACAAACCCCCCGAAGCACACCTATGTCCACCACTCTCTCCGATCACAGCGCTCTTCCAGCCCTGACCACTTAAGTCCGATTTTTCAGAAAGAAATAAAGAAACCACAAGTTTAACACAACCAGGACCAAACCTGTAGTAGCGTAGCTCGTCAAGTAGAAGGGTATATCAGACGCAGTCGAACGCCTTACTCAGACCACAAAAGGGAATCCATAACTTCTAAGAGCAAGTCCAATATACCCTGTACAGTTCCTCTGCCCGGTCCTATTTCGCTTCAAATTGATGTTCTAATAAAATATTGTTTGGTTCCAGGAATTGAGAAATGTGGTCGGTTATGCATTTTTCTAGTACCATATTCCAATAGCCCGATTGAAGAGGATGAAGGAATGGTCAATCCTGCTATAGTGATATCAGTGCCCGCCGTATTGGCTTCCTTGGTAAACGTGGCTGCTTGAGTTTTTGCTGCATTGAACCAAATTTCTGCCGCCCCAAGTTCGAACTTTTTCCACAGCTTGATTAGTTGTTATAATCTGCTCCTGTCTGCGGTGATAAGTCTTAGTCGCTGGTAAAGGTTTTCTGGTCTAAACTGGGAGACAAGAGTACTGTCATCTGCAAAACTGTAAACAGGATTATTGGTTTCGGTCAGAAGATCATTAATGTAGATGAGGAACAGTCATCATTATTGGTGAATGTATCTGAGATGTGTCATCAACTGCAATGTGCAGAGATCGGTTCTTATGAAAACTGGCAAGCCAGCTGCAGAGAGAGCCTGGCAGTCCGAAGGACGTCAGGTTGAGTAATCCCTCGTGCCAAACTCTGTCGAATGCCTTCGAAATATCCAATACAAGGCCAATATATCTCCTGTCGATCTTCTTGTGAAAACCGTATCGATTATCGCTAATTAATCTGTTGAATTCTAGGTATTTGAGTAGTTGCTGATTGACTACACGTTTCATGATTTTGAGGATTATTGGAAGCAAGACAATTGGACGATAGTTTGAGGGCCTAGTTTTCTTGCCTTTTTTTGGAACAAGTTTCACTCGAGCGATTTTCCAAGAAGATGGGTATATCCCCTTTCGACGAGCCTTTCGGTAAGACGGAGAGAAAAGTCTGGAAATAATGGGTGTTAGTGCGTTGGCACAGTTCTTTAACACGATGGCAGGTATTTCATCCGGTCGTGATGCCTTTTGCTTATCTAACTCTTTGAGGATTTTACGAATATCACGGTGACGATACTTAACTTCTGCCATGGTAGTGTCGATGTTAGATATGGTGGGGACAGCTTTGCCACGGGGGACGTTTCAGGCAGAGTGCGATGAAAACATTTCGGTGAGCATGCTTGCTTTTTCCTTAGCTGTAGACATCGTTATGCCGCGTTTGCCTGTCAAATGTGGGAGAAAACGTTTTTGTAAAGTTATTACTTACTGCATTTGCTGCGGACGGGAAATTCCTGGAGCCACTGAGGCATTGCAAAAGTTTATTTCTGATACTTTGATTCACAGATACTCGGATCTTTAAATAATTTTTGATGCCTTATAATCTAGAAGAGGTCTAGGATAATTTAGTTTTGTCTTAGCTTTGGACATTAAGGTATACGCTGTATTCTTTTGTGTTGCAAAAATCAAGGTAACAATTTACGAAATATTTAGCGGTTGGCCTCAAATTTCCAGATATATTCATTTCTTTTTCATTCTTCAGACGTTGATTATCATCAATGTTTACAACTCCTTGAAATTTTTCTCTGCCAGCTGGAAATAGTTCTTCAACACCAAGTAGATATTTTGATTTAAATATTCTGTTTTATCCACTTTGTGATATTTAGGAGTTGCATTTCTATGTCGAATAAACTCTCTTGCGAGGGTGCATCGATTGGTTTCTGTTACACAAAACCGGCCTCCAGTCATAAAAGCCTTACGGGTTATTTAAATCCGCATTCTTATCGCTTCCTCAGATTCCGTCTCTGCATTTTACGAACGCCAGAGTTTAGTTTGGGTTTGTTTCGACATTTTATTCTTGGGATTTTGCCAAATGAAACGAAACGAAATTCTGAATATTATTAAAACAGATATACTTACGTATAATATAAATACTGACCTATCAATACTAAAGAATTTTATTTTATTTGTTAATACCTAAACTTAAACATTGCGGTTTAACTAACCGAGGGATAGAGACGTTACGGGTTACGTTCAAAAGGTACACGGTTTTTCACATATATTAGGCCTCTTTACTTTTAGATAGATTATTTTAATATATATTAAGAATTTTTAAATACAAAAGTTGTAGGGTTTTCTTGAACTGTTATAATATTTTAGCAGAACAAATAAAGGAGTATTGTAAAGCTGTCATAAAATACCAACGTGTAAATTTTATGGTATATAGTCCGTACGTTACCGATTGCGAATATACCAGGTTTCAGACCTCTATCTTTAAAACACTGAATAAATTGGGGTTGCCTCTGTCCTATATAGTACTATTAGCTAAAAGCTAAAAGAACACTTCCAAAATCAGAAACCGCCGAGGTAATTGCTTTATGAGATATACTTAATCCAAATAAAAATATATTTGAGGTGATAGAGGGAAAATATTGCTGAACGCGGGAAAATATATCTACTCGAATATCAGCAAAAACATCTCAAAAGTTAAAAATATCACTATAAAAATATTGGGTTGTATGTTTGTTTTGTTTCAACATAATCTCAACCCTCGCCATTTTATGAAAGGCGTCAGTATTTTCAGCTGCAAATACCACCATGCATTCCAAAAAATTGCTAGTTATTTTTAACAATTCTGAAGCCTTTTCGCCCATCTCCATACTTATTAACGGACGCTGAGGCGTTAATAAATTAAGTGTTTTGAAATAACTGGATTAGAAATCGTGGGTTTGTGCGTTGGCCGGCTGGAAGTTCGAACCTGTACTTCCTGGATTTAATTTTTAATGGAATTTAAAAATTAAGAGCCAAGGATATAATTGTGCAACAATTCGGCAAGATTTGTGTAGTTAGTTGCGACTTTTTAAAGTATAATCGACTATATACGTTTCAGTCAAAGTTATTGTTTTACGAGTTATCACCGTTCATACATATTTCAGGCAACCCCTACAAAAGTTAGGCAAGTAAAGAATCAAGTTTTAAAAAACGGCAATAAACGTCCGTGCTCTCTCCCCTGTCTCAGTACTGGATTTAACATCAAAATGTCCTCAAGATCTTGCTAAATCTGGAAGTTTTTACACAAAATCTTGAACGTATTAAAACAAAACTGAACTAAGGCGAAATTAAGATTAATTAAGCCTCGAATTAAACCTGGGGTCCCAGTTTTATAGCGAAACAACTCCCTGTTTCGCTCGCCCAGCTATACACGTTTCTAAAGTTTTCTGAAAATTAAACGCAAAATTAAGATTAAGAGTCTGCCTGGGGAAACTGGAAAAACCGAGCACAAGGTATTAAAGTTCCTGAGATAATGCGCTTGTCTTTAAGCGTAAGTTTCAACAGAAGTTCCGTTTTACATAATAATGAAAAATTTGATGTAAAAGTATAGACAACAGCTTCACTATGCAGGCTTTTTCTCTCTATCACACAGAACTGCATGCTTTCCTTTTAGCTAACGCTCAGGTGCAGCCAATCCCGAAGCAAGGTAAAAAGCCTATTCCAAATAACTTACCGTCCAATTGCCTTAGTTCCCATCATGTCCAAAGTCATGGAGAAACTGATCAACGAACAGCTCTTAAAATATCTCCAATTGACAAGCATGATAAGCGATCGCCAGTATGGCATCCGCAAGCACAAATCAGCGGGAGATCTCCTGACTTACGTGACCTACCTTTCGACCAAGCTCCATTGTCTGGATAAGCCCCGTGTTGGGCTATATGTGAGAAGATTGTATCAGCAGAAACAACTACTCCGAGAGCTTATACCCCTACCGGCATTGGATTATACTGCTGATTCCGTGTTCTCTGAGGATAGGCATGCAATGTAATGATTTACACTACACCCAGAGCAATGCCAGGAATATATCAATTCCTGGTTGGAGACATGTCTTGAATCGCATCAAGCTCAATGCTTCATGTCCACAATGAAAACACAACGACAAGAGTGAGACTCATAAAAACCTTCCACCGATAGTTTCGTTTTTTCGGGCTCATCAGGGGAACGTCTGTGGGCTTTCACCCACGAGAACCTGACTATCTGTCAATGGTATTGATACCCTGATGCACCTACCGGAAAGAAGACATTCACCAGCATTCACTCGAATCGAAAATGCTCCATTGTCTGGACAAGCCCCGTGTTGGGCTATATGCGAGAAGATTGGATCAGCAGAAACAACTACTTCGAGAGCTAATACCCCTACCGGCATTGAATTGTACTGCTGATTCCGTTTTCTCTGAGGATGAACATGCAATGTAATGATTTACACTACACCCAGAGCAATGTCAGGAATATATCAATTCCTGGTTGGAGACATGTCTTGAATCGCATCAAGCTCAATGCTTCATGTCCACAATGAAAACACAACGACAAGAATTAGACTCATGAAAACCATTCACCGATAGTTTCGTCCTTTCGGGACTCATCAGAGGAACGTGTGTGGGCTATA
>MU181924.1:446437-499387 GCA_016904865.1 Pissodes strobi | reverse complement strand
CGTGCGGAAAACAGTTATGTTGGATTTTATAAATTTTTGATGGTTACAGAACATATTAAAAGGTGAATCTTACCAGAATAGAAGTTTCGCGCCTAGCAAGTACGTACATACCATTTATATCATTTAAAGCGGTAAGAATCCGTTAACTTTTGATCTATACACAAAGATATCCTTAAGTTGCAAGGAATTTATATTATTTATTTTGTATTTTTTTGTCGCACCTACGGCTAGCGATATTCATTCATCGGTACCTTTAGAATTGGAATATAAAGGCATCCACACACGATAAAATAAAATAAAACACGTATCCTATTAATGCTCCGGATTTTAAATTCCAATGGCACAAACATTTCAATGTTGCAAAAATAAAGAATAACTGGTTCTGTCTAAAATGTCTAAATGTTCATGTTTCATAAAAGTTGCCGTTCAAGGCAAAAATCGAGTGTCACGGTTATAAGAGGTAACCTAATCTGGTGCTCTAACTACTGCCGAGATGCGGCTACTGATGGTGATCCCGATGCAATGGACAGCTTGAGGCAGGTTATCGCGGAACTTAACACCGAGGTCGAACAACAATCTAAGTACATTCTTCGGCTAAAGCAGGAAAAACAATCTCTCCTGGATGAGGCAGCATCTATTGAAGAGGTTTTCTCTAAGGAGGGTGAACAGCTTAAACAGCAAATCGCTGCCTTGACTAAAAAAGAAAAATATATTAAGAATGAAAAACTAATGGCAGTTCAAATACATCAAGAACAACTTCTGGCACTTGAAGATCAGCATAAGACATCGATTTGTAAACATCAGTCCGCCTTCTCTAGTTTGGAACAGGAACTTACATCTCTCAATAAAAAAAATCGGATTCTGGAAGCTGAGTTTGACTCGCTTAGGGAGAAAATTGAAGAGCAAAAATCTGAAAACTCCAATATGAACGAACTAAATAGTGGTATGTTGGTATCTATTGAAACCTTGACAGCAGATAACAATTCTCTGATGAAAGAGATGGAATCGCTAAAAGAACTTATTTCGGAGATTTCCGAGTCTTCCAACCATGTGACTTCCACATACCAAAACGTACAGACTTCAAATGCTCAGCGTGATGTGAAAATCTCTAGTGTAAGTTTACTTGACAAGCTCTCTTCCTCGTCAATAGAGGGTGTTCGCACTCCTGATTTAGCCTCTGTGTATTCCAAACAGAGCTCTGCGTACTCTGTTGATCAATCCAGGAGCCATATCCTGGTGTCCGGTGATCGTAGCGCGAGGGGAGTGGCGCCTGGTATGATCAGTTTTTTGGACTCCAGGAACTATTCCATTTATGGCGAAATTCTTTCGGAACTTACCATAATCCAAATGGCTGATCGAATTTTTCAATTGACTACTCACTATAATTGTACAGATAACATTGTCGTTTGTTTGAATTTGCGATCTTGTCATTTTAATTATTATATTTTAAGTAAATTGTTTTCTTTGGGGAAGCTCACAAATTTAACTCTTAGTTTAACGTATAACGAAGCAAATATATTTAGTTATCAACGTTTTGTTTCAAACGAGTTTCTTAAACGGCATAGAGCATCAATACGTATTTTTGATAATAACGTTGTAAATGGGAAATTTAGGCTTAGTAAGAAATGTCTTTGTAAGCACCTTGTTCAGTATGTTTATGTTAGTTGCATATTGAAAACTGTATTTGTTCTTTCTCCAGTTAGGGCCATTGATTCTGTGGTTTTGCAAGATCATAATACATATAGTGAGGTATCTAAGGCTGATGGTTCTAATAATGAGAATAATGGTTAGTACTCTGTGACTCCTTTTTTAGTGTAGACCTATCTGACACGAGCATCTCTGTTTTGCTTTTAAATATTCAATCATTTCGTAAAAAGTCTGATGATCTGTTTGTACTTTTGGACGATCTGGGTTTTCCAAATATAGTGTTATTGACTGAACACTGGCTAAAGCCAGAGGAACCAATGCTTGTACCGGGCTATTTTGTGGTTTCCAGATTTTGTAGAGTAAATCATAGTCATGGTGGCACTGTTGCCCTTGTGAGTGAGTGTATTTCCGATAGTTTTACCGCTTTTCATGACTTTGACAAACTTATAATTGAGAAGGAATTTGAATTCTCGATAATTTGCTCTAGTAGGGCTAGGTGTTATGTTGTATGCATTTATCGTTCTACGGACAGTAACTTAAATCGCTTTTTGTCTAGATTAGAACTCCTTCTTTCTGTATTTCCCACCAAACATAATATAATTCTTGCTTAATATAAATTTTGAAGATCGGGAGAGTAGAGCCACTCTGGAGTTATGTAATTTATTTGCATCTTTCAACATTAGTATGCACGTCCACAGTTCTACACGTGTTTCTGCTACCTCATCAACGACCATTGATTATATTGCCTCTAATGTTCGGGAGGGCGTGTCATGTGATGTGTTTGACCCGGCGTTGTCTGACCACAATGCCGTTCTAGCTAGGATTCCCTACAAGCTTAACTTCACTAAAACTAAAGGAAAATTGGGTAGAATTTATAGCACAAAGAATTTTGTTTTTTTTTTGGACTTCCTGTCAATCTTTTAACTGGAATTCGGTCTGTCAGGAGCGGGACCCGCCCGCTGCATTTCATTCTGCTTTGTCTGGTTTGGTGGACAAATGTTTTCCAGTGCGCCCAATGAAAGTGAGGCATGGGGACCGCAAGAGGTGGTTAACTTCTGGAATTCGCAATTCTGCATCAAATCCAAGATTCCTGAGTCTTCGTAAAAAGTTTTACCCCAATAATCAGTTGGTATTGTCGCTTTTCTTTAGGTATCACAGGATTTACAGGTCCGTTTTGCGAGCTGCCAAGAGGCTCTACTATTCTAAACGTTTACAAGGTTCTACTAACAGGCAACGTGAGACTTGGTCAATTGTCAAGGAACTTCTAAAGGTGGTAGCTCTCCTGAAAATAGGATTGATCCTGATTTGCTGAATAATTACTTCTGTTCGGCTGCAAGCCAACTCACTGAAAATATTTCTTCCCCTTGCGGTCCTCTAACATTTCTATCTGATATTGATATTTCAAATTCATTTTACCTGTTTCCAACTACGCCCCATGAAATTATATGTACAATACGGTCAATGAAAAACAAAAAGGCGACTAATGATGATAGAATCTCACTTCAAACGTTGGGAAAACTCCCTTGGGTCGCCGTTCAGGCTCTTTCCGAAGTAATTAACTTATCCGTTCAATCGGGCTCATTTCCTTCATGTCTTAAGACGGCAAAAGTAATCCCTCTTCACAAGGGAGGCAATCATTCAATTCCATCTAACTATAGACCCATTTCACTTTTGTCGACATTGTGCAAGTTGATAGAAAGACTGGTAAAGGAGCGACTTTTGAGCTTCCTCAAGGGTCATGGGAGACTTCACCATGGTCAGTTTGGTTTCCTATCGGGCATGAACACCTCTGATGCTATGTTTGACTTTCTGTCAAAATTATTCCAGGGGGTAAACAAAAGAGAAGCAACAGCGGCAGCTTGCTGTGACTTTTCTAAAGCATTCGATTATGTGAGTCACAGAATACTGCTGCGAAAGCTCTCAGCCTATGGCGTTAGGGGTGTGGCACTCGGGTGGTTTGAGTAACCTGAATGGTGTGTCATCTGGAGGACGGCTGGTGAATTGTGGTGTACCGCAGGGTTCGGTCCTTTGTCCTTTATTGTTCCTGATATATATAAATGATCTCATTAAAATTAACATTGAGGGACATTTCACTCTGTTTGCCGATGACACGACCGTTCTGTGGTGCAACGAGGATCCTTAGCGGCGTTGATGTCACGTCTGACCTTCTGAAGATAAAGCGGTGGTGCGATTCCAATCAAATTTGCCTTAATATGTCTAAGACCCATATCGTTGGTTTTAATTGCAGTGCAGAGAGCCTGGTTTTTGGCAACAACTCATTGGACATTGTGGAGAATTCTAAATTTCTTGGCTTAATAATTGACGATAAATTAAAATTTGGCCATCATATAATAAAATTAATTATTAAACTTTCATCTGGTTGCTACGCTGTTGGGGCAACTTTTCGGGAATTGGGAGGAGTTATTGCTAAGAATGTTTACTTTGCCGTGGTGGAATCACACCATTTTGGGGCGCATGTTCGGATTACCTCTTCCAATCAGTCTTTGTTCTGCAAAAGCGAGTTGTCAGAAATCTCAGTAATGCCCACCCCAGAACACATTGTCGTCCTCTTTTTATAGAACATAGGATACTCACTTTGCCTTCGTTGTTTATTTTGGAAACAGCTTGTCTAATTCGCAGAAACAGAGGTAGTTTTCCTAGCCATCAGCGGGCTTATATTACTAGACAGGTACATGATATCCCTCTTCCCATTCCCCATAGTGGTTCTGTCAGGGATTCATTCACTTACAACGGTGTAAAAATATATAACCACATTAATTTGGAACTTAGAAATGTTCAGAGTGTTGTGCGTTTTCGAAATCATATTTACTAAAAAAGCATTTTATTCAATTTACGAGTTTTTTGAAATAAATGATATGCAAATCCAAGTTTGAGCCCGTGTAATAATTATTACTTTATTATCTGTTAATTTGCGTTTGTGATTTATTGTATCAATCGATTATTGTTATTATTTTTATTGTTTTGTTTATCTACAGTCATATTGTGTGTTTTTAAATTAGAATTTTATGTAAACTTCCCTGAATGCTTGGGGTTAACATTATTTCTCATTTTTATGCTTTGTCAAAAAGAATGTATACATGTATTGATTCTTGGACAATAAAGCACTTTCATCATCATCATCATCATCACTTCTACCGATACCTGAGATATTATCGCTCAAGATAAGGTTGGTCATACATTGCGGCTTCGCAAAATGTATGTTTAATCTGATTTCCTTCCCTGCTTCGTGAAGACTCTAGCATAGTATGCGCCTGGTCGATACTGTCGGCAGTTATGACAATGCCATCCGCCGCGAATCTCAGGTGGCTTAACTGCTCTTGGTCGATACTCATGTCCCTTTCTTCCCACGAAGAGCTTTGCTGTCGCCCTGACAAATTCTTTTTCAATTTGAAATTTATTTGTGTCTATGTAATATTACACATGCAGTTGCTCGCTCGTATGAGTTCTTCAACAATAAATTATAATATAGGTATAATAATCTGCCAGCGCTAGCATCATTTTGTGTTGATTTACAAGGTCGAAAGCCTTTTCGAAATCTACGAATACCAGGACTAGTGATTTGTTATACTCCATGAACTTTTCTATTAGAGTCTTAATAGTTTGAAGGCGGTCGTTTGTTTCATATACCGCTATAAATCCAGCCTGTTCACATGGCTGGTATAAATCTGATTTAGAAGTCAGACGCTTTGCTATTATCGTTAGGGGTTCGCGAGACCGAGACCGAGACCGAGACCTGGCAAGTCTCGGTCTTGGTCTCGAAGAAAAAATTTAGTCTCGGTCTCGGTCTCGGGTCTCGATGCTCGAGACCGAGACCGAGACTACCTTGGTCTCGGTCTCGGTCTCGGTCTTGTCTCGGTTTGGTCTCGGTCTCGGTTTGAGCAAATAAAAAGTAATTAAATAATTTACTGTTTTATTTCGTTAATAACACAAACGTTACTTCGGAATGTTAAGTTAAATGAAACATCTAATAAGTGTCCTTTGTGTATCAGTTCTTGGTGTAGATGTGATATTAGAGATAAACTTCTTAAAATTTTAAAAGTATCTATATTTTTTATTTGCAACAGTTGTTTGGATAATAATAGTTAACTTAAATAGGTACCTAATAATGTTTTAATATATTTCATGTTATATAGTTTCTAAATTGTTGTTTTGGTATAAAAATGCCTACCTCTAATGTAGCTCGGTATACAAATGATAGGGATTTCTAAGTATGTACAGGGTGGCTCGAATTCGTGTCTATGTATGGGGAACTCGAAAACCGTCGGAGATACAGTGTCGGTCAAATTAAGGCAAAATTGCGCATTTAGGTGCCTAACAATATGCCGTTTAGAAAGTTTTAAAATTCCGAGTATTTACGGAGATATCCGGAAAAAATCGATATTTTGAAAAATCGTTTTATTTTTTTCCTGGGCTTATTTAAAAACGGATTTCAAATCTAATTACACTTTTGCATTGCCACTTTTTCCGCTCTATCCAATCATGATATCCAGTTTGAAATCTGACGTTTCGTCTTCAAGGGATCATCATCAACTTTCTTTATTTAAATACGAACTTTAATTTTTTTTTTCGTTTTTCAGATGGTATTGGCGTTATTAATATGAGTATGTCGTTTTATTTTTTTTTAAATTCTTTTTAACTTTTATTATTTTTTTATTATTTTTATTTTGTATATTTTGCTTTGGCGTGATTTTATATAATTTAATTTAATATACTCGTAAGAAATAATTTTACTATTTTTTGTTTTTAATACGCTCCAATTTTCCACTTAATACAAAAAACAAAATAAAATATTTTTATAGAATATAAGTATTTCAAAAGTACCGATCTTAAAATGTTTAAAATTACGCCAGAGCAAAATATATAATTTAAAAAATAATAATAAAAATAAAAAAAATAAATAAATAAAAAAACTAAAAATTAAATAAATAATATCACATAATCATATTAATAAAGCCAATACCAATCTGAAAAACGATAAAAAAAATTAAAGTTCGTATTTAAAAAAAGAAAGTTAATGATGATCCCTTGAAGACGACACGTCGGATTTCAAACTGGATACCATCATTGGATAGAGCGGAAAAAGTGGCAATGCAAGAGTGCAATTCAATTTGAAATCCGTTTTTAAATAAGCCCAGGAAAAAAATAAAACGATTTTTCAAAATTTCGGTTTTTTCCGAATATCTCCGGAATTACTCGGAATTTTAAAACTTTCTAAACGGCATATTGTCAGGCACCTAAATGCGCAATTTTGCCTTAATTTGACCGACACTGTATCTCTTACGGTTTTCGAGTTCCCCATACATAGACACGAATTCGAGCCACCCTGTACACATAAAAACTAGGTACCGATTTATGTCAATTTTATTGTCAAAGTCAACGCTTTTTCTTCTTATTTTTTACATTTCTTATCAGTTGTAGCGTAGCCATACCAAGTGATGTCATTTTTAAACATTCTGTATTACATGGAAACATCTATTTTGAAAACTCTTAAAATTTTACGGTATACAGGGTGTCGCGAAATTAGTGGACGAAACATCAACCATGTATTTATCGGTCAAAAATATCTAAAATTTTTCTTATAAATATATATCGGAAAGGGAGCTAGAGCCTCTTAAAAATGGGCCCCTGAATATGGTTTTCTTTAATTATTTCCCAAACGGTGTAAAATAGAGTTTTAAAATTATGGGATTCTACTAACTTTAATATTCTGAATTTAAAAATGGAATTAAAAATAAAAAATTTTTGTCAGGTGTGAACATTTTAGGGGGTGAATCTAAAAATTAACTTTTTTTGGGCTTACTTTTTACATATTTTTTCTTCAAATTTTGAAAATTTGAATTTTTTTTTAGCAAAAAAGTGCCTTTTAGTTTGCTTCGCTAGGACGCAGCGTTTTTGAGAAAAACGGATTTTAAAGTATACAGACTGCCAAAAACAGGTGTAAAATGAAGGTTATAATTTTTTATATTCGCCAAAAATTCCTTTTGACGTTACAAAACTTCATATTATTATAAAATAGTAGAAACACTTGTTCCAGAAAAAAGTTATGACAGATTTACAAAATTTGATAAACTATAGCATTCAATTTACACCCGTTTTTGGCAGTCGGAATACATTTATAATCCGTTTTTCTCAAAACCCTGTGTCCTAATGATACGAAATAAGAGGTATTTTTTTACCCAAAAAAAAAATCAAAATTTGTAAAGAAAATAGAAAAATAGCCCACAAAACAGTTGACGTTAATTTTTTATATTCATTCCAAAAATGTTAAGCACCTGACCTGACTAAAATTTTCTAATTCTTATTCCATTTCCGAATTCTAAATATTAATCCAAAATTTTAAAACTCTATTTTACACAATTTTGGAAATAATTTGAAAAAAAACATCTTTAGGGCCCACCTTTAAAAGGCCCTAGCTCCCGTAGGGGGCGTTTCCCGATATATGTTTATAGAAAAAAAATAAGGTATTTTTGACCAATAACTACAGGGCTAATGCTTCGTCCACTAATTTTGTGACACTCTATATAGGTATACGGTATATACTGTATAAGTGGATATGGTCAAAGGTGGCTATTCATCTTTTAATATACTAATCTGACACGGTTGTACCAGAAGCAGATATCGAGTTGTTTTAGTGGATACGCGATGTTTTACTACCTTGTAGATATTACGAAAAATGTGAAAACTCATAGCTGTTTATTGCTTGGAAATGGCTCAAAATAAGTTATCTACAAAATTACATATTATGTACATAACAGTATAACCTTTCTTCTAGAATCGTAAGAAGAAACAGCCCAATTTAAAATAAAGAAGCGTTATACCCGGAATTGCACGATACCCCGTTGGCATAAATTGCCAATAACATACATAAAAATTTGATTTTTTCAGAAAAATAAGTTTTGAAAATTCAACAAATAAAAATATTTTTCGAGACCGAGACCGAGAGTCTCGTTACCTTGGTCTCGGTCTTGGTCTCGGTCTCGATAGGTAAGTCTCGGTCTCGGTCTCGATTCTAATTTCCAGGTCTCGGTCTCGGTCTCGGTCTCGTTTTCGAGACCGAGACCGAGACAAGACCGAGACCGAGACCATAGTCTCGCGAACCCCTAATTATCGTCATAAAGGGTTTGTAGACTTGTGACAAAAAGCTTATGGGTATATATTTTCCTAGTTTTGCAATGCCTCCCTTTTTGTTCATTATAATTAATACAGCATTATTCCTTGTTTTGTTCCCTTCAGAAGACATGCTTTGAAAAGCCAACATATGTTATTAAGCAATATGTTTCCTTCTGCTTTAATCGATTCAATAAAAATTTTATTTTCGCCTGGGGATTTCCTGTATTTCATTTCCTTCAGGAGGTTCTTTGTATAGAAGTCCTCCACCCACTTAAATTTCTTATTATCTAGCTTACAAATTCTCTTGGTATCAGATACAAAATTTCTTTGAAGGATCTTCAAACTTTTGATATTTTCAATATCATTTTCTATTTCTTTAAACATTCTTATATCTCTCCTGACACTTTTTGAAATGTTTCTATGTAAGATTCACAATTGGTCTGCATTCGCGGCGTGCTTGAAATTTAGTCATACTTTAGGTGTCATGAGACTATTTGTGTCTTCACTAAGCTTATCTTGTAGCTTCTCATATTTAGAGCATTACCGCACCGTTTTGGTGCATCCTTTAAGGTTTTGTTAATTTGTCTATTTAATGGTTTTATATTTACTTCCTCATATATCGCAAGCTTAGCTTTCTCCAGTTCAGAGTCTGTTCCTGGTATTCACTCAGGCCTTTGACAGCAGACCAGTTTTGTCGTGCATGTTTTAGAAACTTATTTGTCATTTCTCGTTTTATATTTATAGTCACCCTTGCTCTTACCATCCTGTGGTCGGTACTGATTGAGACTTAAATTAAATCAGTAAAAACTGAGTTGCCAAGCTGATGAATTGACTAGCTACTGCTCAGCTTTTCTAGTAAGTAATACATTTTATGGTAATCGTGAAGCTTCTAGTGACATTCCAAAATTGTCATTAAGGCGGAACACTTTATATCTAACCACAGCTTTATAAGCTACACATTTGTAGCGACTGACGGAATCTAGAAATAATCGGCGTCGTGAAACATTAACAACAGTCGATGACACCTGTGCCTGCTGCAAACTAAAAATAATCGTTCCTGATTTACCAGCGGATTGTTGTTCTGTAGTATTCTGATTAACGTATTTCGTTATAGCGGGAAATACTCCCGCACGCATTTTAATGAAAACATTGCGAGTTTTCGCGTAGCTACGATAAATGGTGGACGTTACAGATATCTTGGTGGAAACAGAACAGTTGCACACGTTTCCGCCTTTTGTGCCATCACTTCACTGTCAACTACTCATCTGCACAATATTATGTATTTTTAAAAGTCATGCCATGAGTATGCATAATGTATCCCTTAAACATGCCTGTTCGATGAATTGCAAGGTGATCAATCAAGGTTTATTAATAACGAAATTTCTGATAAAGGAGGCTGCATGAAAGGGGCGATACGTTGTATATACTGGGCCACCCTCCCCCTTTATATCTGATGGATTATGAGATATGAAAATATTTTTTTTTTGTTAAACCAAACATTGCCACTGGCAAACAGATTACATGGCTTCTTTAGAAGCCATGCATTCTGCTCAGTTACTTAAGTCAATGCAATGATTAAAGAGAGGAAGGTGCTATTTCATTTCTTCTTATTATTTCTTTATATAGGCTTAAGGTTTGGTAACCTCGATCAATGCCTCCCAAGCTCTCGTTATACTGCTTTATAGGTTTTAGTTGTGGTATATAAAAGCTTTTCTTTTCTTTTTGTGAAAATCTCTTCACGTAACCTGTGGGAAACACTTGCCACTTACATACTATTCACTTACAAACTACTATCTTGTTATCTTTGGTATCTACATAATCGAACTTTCACTTTTTTTCAGTTTATCAATAGGTTCAATACGACAATATTTTCGAAGTCTATTTTCCCTTATTGTTTCTGTTTCTTTGAATCATCTGTCCTCCTTGATATTGTCAACTAGCGTGCCCACTAAAATAAAATCATACAGTGGAAAGTTTCAACTTAACCATGACTCTCAATTATAAATTGGTATTAGCTAAAGTGTAAACTATTATGATTAACAGTATTGATAGTTTAAAATAATACTCAAATTGGGGGTTAAAGTTTGCTTCAACAGCAGCCCATACTGGGAGACTTTGTTCTCCAGTGCGAACTAACGAAAGGGAAAAGCTCTTCTGGAAAACCAAAGCTCTCACCTTAAAAAAGACCTGTCGATGTCGGTGCGAACTACCGAAAGGGAAACATCTCTCTGACAGGCAACTGCTCTTTTTAAAAAATACCTGTCAGTACCAACTACCGAAAAGGAAAAGCCCCTCTGACAGGCAATTACTCTCTTAAAAAGTGAACAAGCTAAAATTAATAACGCCGGAAGGCGAAGTGCTGATTAAAGTAATAGCATATTTAAAAGTCAATCACGTTAGTAAATAAGTATTCAGATTGATTGATCTATAAAGCTCTTCCGGCAACTTTTCACTTTGCTGTACGCTGTCAATACATTTCGGGAAATAACCCCAGGGATTTACGAGATATGGATTTCTTGACATTCTGGTCATACTCATCACCTTATACTTAACCTGAAGCCAATAGGCGATAGTCTTGTTTTGATCGAGTGTTTCTATACATCTCTACTAATTACCTATCTAAGCTACGCAACCTGAAAGAGCACAGCGCAACTACTGCAACTACCAGTTCGTATGTGACAATATCAAGTAAAGGTAATGAGGTGAAAAAGTTGTCCAAATATAGATCAAGGAACATTTTTGGTAATACGTTTTCAATGACATCCACAAATTGGAAAACAATACTCGATCCCAAGCCCAAATGTCTATATTTATCGGGCTGACCCTTGCTAAGGTTCGAACCATTCTATATATTCAGTTCTGGTTGCACCTAGTGTTGTAAAATTTCCTGATATATATTTTAAGGAAATATTTCCTGAAATATTTCGAGAAATATCGGAAATATTTGGAAAGATTGGAAATATTAGAAATATTTATTAAATGACAAAACAACTAATAAAAAACAACTAATTCAAATTATATCACAAAATTATCTGCGTAATCTGCGTAATACCCTTAAAAATATAAATACGTAGGAAATGAGGATATTTAGTAAAAACTAACAAAAAATAAACTACGAATAAAATTTTTGAGTTGAAATAGGCACAAATCGAGAGAGAGATTCATGCCTTCGCTGTCTTCATTTAGTGTTGTTGTGTCTTGAGTATTTGGGAAGGCCTCTTCATTAACAACATCACTTGACACATCGCCTATATTATCATCATGACTCCCCTCCCGCCAATCAACTTCCTCGCTCATCTCTTCTATATCTTCGTCCGAGTCTTCGTCAATAATATCTGCGCTATTTTCTGTATTTTCCTCAAAAGTATAAAGTGATATGCTGCCATTTTCTATTTTTTTAGTAAGTTTTGGTTATGAGATACATAGAGTAACTTAGTTGATCTTTCATTTGTTAGCCTTCATCTTTTTTGGATGGATATGACTGTAGATGCTGAAACTTTGCTCAGTAGCGGCCGAAGAAGCTGGCATCATCAAATGACGTCATTTTGTATAAAAAAAATCAAGAACAAAGTCCCTTCCAACAGGAGTAACAGGACACGGGGATTTCAAGGGTTCCCTTCAGAAGACATGCTTTGAAAAGCAGTCAAACTGCATTTTTTTGGTTTTTTTGAACAAATGTAAATAATTGTAGATCATCCTCGCTATCTAGTTCAACATCTCGCTCCAAAGTCAGCATCTGCTGACTGCCAGGTAAATTATTGATTTGGACATCATCATCATTACCACTATCCTAATCCGTCAAGTCAGAATTATTGGCGTTTTCTAGCGGAAATATCACTATATTTTTTGGAATATCGTGAATATCCTTCAAATTGTCTGCCTCCTCCAGCAATTCATGAAGCACAAGAGGCTTCTTTCCAATATCTGCAATAAAAAAATAGTTTGAAATCTTCTGCAAATCAGTAGAAAAAAACAGAGTAATTATGCTAATATATTGCAAATATCTATATTTCGAAGTAGTGCACACTGCCACTGAGCTTTTGAAAAGACAGTTAATTTTTTCATGAATATACAGGAAACAGTAACTTAAGATAACAAGGTATTTATATATCATGAAACTTGTATTCAGCGTAATAAGTGTCAATTATAGAAATTAATTTAATAAAATTAAGCATTTCTAATGGCTGCTGCACTAAATTATTTAAATTTTGATAGAAAACGGATCAGATAGCGGTTGAAAAGATTCTCAAAGTGCAAAAACCTAATTGGTTACTGTCATAGGCAAGTGATATAAGTGTAATTGATCGGTACATTACTTACTGCAAGTGGGCAACCCAAAAAAAGAAGATAAAATGATGAAATCCACAGGCTCTTTGAAAGTTCAATTAAAGCATCTAGTTACAAATTGAAAAAAATCCTTTGTGTGGTAACGGAGCCAAGCTATATAAAAGTTGCAAAGAACAATGAAATATAGACAATGAGACGTCTATAAAATTTTATATTAGTGCTAGTAATGGAGTCTAGACTCTAAAATATTGGTGTAGGAGGCAAATTAGTTTTTATAGTTTTATTGTTATGCATTACTATTTCATATGGGATGCATTTCAATCTGATTGGATGTCTGGAGCTTTAAGCTTTAAGAAACATTTTCAGCAATAAATTTTATATTGTTTTAACTTTGTTATAACGTTATAATTCTTGCTACTAAGCCGCTTAACCCTTTCAGTCACCAACTTCAACCGGTCATCAGAAAATTCTGGCTTTTTGTGTATGGTATGGTAGGAGGGTCGCTCGGCAAGATTTACCCTTCAATTAACACCGACCACAACCCTTCTATGTTACATGAAAATTCCTATCTCTTTCGAGAACCTCAGAATATTTCGAGAGTTTTTGTAGATTTCCAGGTGCCACAAAGGTATTTTCGAGATACCTCAATAATCTCTGGCGAGTCAGTGCCTGATATTCGCAGAGTAGGTGCTCTCACGTTTCAGCCATAGTCTGGCAGAATCTGCATTGTTCGTCAGTGCTTTTCCCCATTTTCTAGAGGTGGTACCTCCAGGGGCCACGTCTAGTGCGAAGGACCAGTTTTATCTATTTTTTTTTTGTAGCTTGAGAAGCTTTTTTGTGTAGTTAGGCGAATGAGAGATGAGTATTTTGGACTGTCTCTGCCCAGGTGCATTGGCTCAATGTGTCTCTTTTCGCCTGTTTTCCCAATTTCTGAGTTTATTCATTACGTCATGATACCACCTAATGGTTCAGGTCACCAGGCAGTCTGTACACCATTCCGTGCGAGCTGGTTAGCGGCTTCGTTGCCTTCCACTCTCTCGTGCCCTGGTACCCACATTAGGGTGAGTCTGTTTCTGTTTACCAGTTGATCTGCAGCCGTTTGACAATCCCACACTAGTTGGGAGTCGATTCTGCTAGATGCTAGCGTTTTTAAGGCTGCTTGACTATCTGATAGGATATAGATCTGTGTACCGCTTTTTTGACACATTTAGAGATGGCTATATTGATAGCATTTAGTTCTGCTTCTTTCATCTTTGATTCATCTGTGTAACAGACAAGTGATCCCCTCTCTAGTGGTTTTAGTATTTCCCTTGTAGTATTGCGGTCTTCACTAACTGCTCCAAAGAAGCGATCAAAATGGAGTTTTGTTTCCATTGTATCGGTTGGTTTGGTCATCGCCTCTATCTGGATGTCCTTCCGAATTTTAAGGTTTCCTGACTTCAATTTTTTGTCGGAGTAACCGTATGCGCACTGGTTCAGGCCTCCTTTTCTATGCATATGTGCAGCGGAAGGAGGTCAAGTAGAGTTTCTATAATTAGGGCACATTTTCATAGCCGCTGTTATACCCAGACAGGCTAGCCTTTGTACTCTTGTCAGCTTTCGCGGTGTTGTTATTTACTTTGTTTTTACCCACCACACTAAGCAGGCGTAGGTTAGGTGTTATGCCATGTTTTACCATAGAGTCGTAGACAGGCCCAGAGCACTGCCGTTTGTCTTTTGTGTATACTCTACTTATTTTTTGGACATTTTCAGCATTTTTTATATATTTCAATTAGCATACCTATGACTTATGACATATTCATTTTGATGGACATGAGATATAAGGAAAAAAATTTAATTTCAAAAAATATATTTTGTAAAAACTGAATATTTGTGGCAGAAAAGTATATCTAATATTTGAGTAAACAATTCCTGCCATCAACAACAACAACAATTTAAATTTTTCCATCTTGCCTCTAGCACCATCCTCTTTGTCCTCAAGTTGGATATACTGATCATATCTAGGCCAAAACTTACCCTCACTCGTTTCTTTTCTATGTCTCTATCTGTAATATATTTGCATTTGAGTGTCTTCTTCGTTTTGGTTGCTCTTTGGAGTATATCAATTATTGAGCAATATTCATTCGGAAATCCCACGAGTCCATGATTTTATTCGAGTGTAACTTTAAGCTTACCATTGTCATGTAAAGAGTGTGTGACATCATCCGAACTGTCCATTTTCGGGATCACCTTCTGACCTATAGATACTCAAGAGAAAATCTAATTTGTCAATGCCTCCCATATTTGCATTATATCTAGTAATGGTTTCAGGTCTCTGAACGTGGATATAATTTCAGGTTTTTTTTTGGTTTGTTTTCATACCATTATGTTATCACTATGTCGCCATCCTTAACTGCTACATCAAAACTCCCTCTTCCTTTCTGTTTTAGTTCTTTATTGGAATCATGTTTAGGCCCTAAAAATCTGTTTACCCGTATAGTTCCAACGGCCATAATTGACTTCGAAATCAAATACTGGAATAGGTGATATGTGCTAAAAAAGTTATCAAAATAAAAGCCATGGTTTTCTGTTATTATTTCTACTAAATTCTTTATGGTTCCATCGCCTTACCCAAATTGAGCGTATATTTCGTTTCCTTACCACACAAGATATAGCAAATTCCAATGTAAACATGTACAAGGCGCCAAATGGTCGAGGTTACCGACGCGCCTTTACAATCCAAACATCTCCTTATAAATGATGAAATCATATATCAAACCATTTTGGCCTACCAAAATCCAAATTTTCGTTCCTCATTTGTTAAGCTTGTTAGGAAGATATAGTCTTATATTTATTTGTCCCTTGAAGGGAACGATCTGCTCATCTACACATAGATGTGTTTCAGTTTGAAGTTCTCTGCAATGAGTTCGGACACTTAATGATGTCTAACCTTCCAAGGACGACTCATGTTGCCCTCTGGTGTAGATGTTATGTCAACTAAATGAATGTCGTTTCACAATTTTCACAACATGGCATGGCTTCTTTTATCATACGAATACCTGTATTTGGGCTTCAGTATTGCATCGCTCGCGAAAATTTTAGATTTCCCATTACCAAAATATGAATCCCTAGGAACTTCTTTATTTCCTCCTTATTTGTAGAGGGAAATCATGCTATGTTATTTTGTGTTGCATATAAATTAGTCATGGTGGTTTCGATTTCTTCATGGGCTTCCTGAGGAATAAACCAATTAATTGGACGAGTTTGATAAGTAGCAGCATCTCTCCATGAAACATTTTTTTTTTCATTGATGCCAAAGTTAGTAAAAAAATCTTCAACAGTTCTTTCCTCTTCTGTTTCTTCATTATTTATGACTTCTATTTCTTCATAATTTAGCCCCTGATTGTCTATTTGCAAATTACGTGCTGATATTTGCCCGATTGTGTTGTTAAAATCGTGTTCTTCTGTTTGATCTAAAAATTCACTAAGCTCCTCAATTCTCTCATCGTCGACTGACAAACCCAAAATTGCTGTCATTCAGGAGCTCCTATCAGTAAGAGGCCGTTGGTATATATATTTTTTCACCGCTAGAAGAAGAATTTTCCATTTTTCAGAATCTAGAAGGATATCCGTATAAAAATTTTATGGCGAGAAAGCAATTTGTCCAATAATTTGGAAATCACATTTCGAACAATTCTATGCAGGCTCGAAAAAATAACAAACGTGTCGCGATATCAATCCGGCCGTTTGCCTTTTGGCAACAAATGCTAATCCAATACTTATACATGTCTTATTGGATGGACATTGTGATTTTGAGTGCAGAAATCTTATTTTCATCTGTAGACGTTATGGAAAATCGATGTCCAACAGATAAATAGTAATTAAAATTAAAATAAAGCAATGATTATTCAAACACTACAAACATAAAATGAGACAAGACTATAAAACGTTGATTGGATGACAACAAGACATCTAATTAATTGCTAAAAAACCTTATATTTTGTACTATGTGTAGAGACGGAAAATGTTACTCACCACACTCGAAGAACAATAATTATATGTTCTCAATTACAATTATATCACCGAACATATACGTTATCTGTTCTGTGATTATATGTTTCAATTATTTAGCATACAAATTTGAGGAAAAATAATTCACAATGTTGTATTTAAAGTATTATATTATTATTGTGGGTTAGCAATTTAGTTGTTTACAGATTTATTTTAATTCGTCCCTCAAGATGTAAATTTTCTGGCCACATCAAGTGATTTACGGATTGTTTATGTAGCATGCGAACATTTATGTTGCATTTATCACTCCTTTTATTAAGCCGACAGTAAAATAAAAATTTATTTAGTTGGCAGACGTCTTGTCTATCTATAGATATAGGCTGATACTGATCCCAGTATAGAGGAAGCGAATTTTATTTTATTAAACCAGTCTGTCACTCAATAAGAACGGAAGGATATAAAGAATTTACCATTGTCTGGGGTTAGTTAAATAGAATATTTTATTATAGTGTAGCTATAAGGTTTTATCACGACGTTTTGACTTGAAATGAATGGATTTTTGAATGCATGTTATTTGCAGGTTTTTCTAAGGGACGTGTTTGAAACGGTTCCGTAATTCGATTGAAATGTTCGATCAATAGACACGTTGCGTGGACTAATCAAGTGATATATTTTTTGTTTGAAAGCAAAATCTCTTTATTGAAAATCGTAATCTAGTAAGCCTTAGTAGCTTCAGAAATTAAAGTTACGTTACCTTATGCTGTTGTTTCAGCAACAGTTTAAGATTCTCATTATTAACTTGTGGGTGGTTCAAGTACAACAACCCTATTGCTTTTTCATTTATTGTTTTCTGATGCTTTTGCAATTTAAAGAAAACATACTAAGCGCAGAGTTAATTATCTTTTACTTTGCAAAAACATTAGCTAAAACCAGAGCTATCAGAACTTTTACATCTCTGCTTGCAACGGAATGGGGTGCGTTGAAAATGGATAGAACTCGAGATATAACTCAATGATGAGCGGCCCCTGGCGAGCAGTAAAATAAATATTTATTTAGTTGGTAAACATGTTGTTGTCATCATAAACATAGACTGATCCGAGTCGTAGACTGGTTTTATTTTCTTGTTCAATTGAAATTTTTCGACGATTTATTAAATGAACAAATGTGCCGAGATGTTTCTGCAAAATTTAACTCCAATTGGTTTTCGTGAGTGTTTTTCCTTCCTTATCGATTCTTTTGTTCAGCTCCGTTTCGCCAAATTGGTTTTGTATTGGAAACGGAGACAGGCTGTAGTAATTTTTTGCGTAACACACAAAGAAGAAAATATGCCATAAAGGCAATTTTGTAAGTTATTGCTTTTTTATTTCTTCGACTTATGATAAAAGGAAACGGTTCCAAAAAGGTATATATTCCTTGAAAAAGGAATGGACGTGTATACTTGATATACCGAGGTCTAAGCATTTTTTGAAATGTCGTTTAACTGAAAAGCTAAAATATAATAACTATGATTTTATACTTATTCACTGATATTTATTATTTTACAATTTTGCCAGAAGCGCAAGTCAGATGTTTTTTTTTATGGCAGTGGCACACACACTAAAGGGAGATCCTATGGCGCTCGACGAGAGGTGTGTGTGCGAAGATGTTGATTGATACGGTTCTTGAATAGTTGCAGGTTGTAATTAGGGGGAAACAGATGTCCTGGGAGTGAGTTCCACAGTGATGTAGTCTGTCAGACAAAGGAGTTCTGGTAAAGCGATGTTCTAGGTGATTCCATTTGTACGACGAACGGGTGTCTGACAAGCGTTGTTAGGGACGTGATGAGGCGGGCCAAATCCTGGGAACATCTACCGTGAACTTAGCTGTAAAACAGGGACATCCCGGCCACATGTCTGAGGTGTTCCAGACTATCCAGATTCCGGGTCCACTCCGGGTCGCGGACGAGACGCACAGCTCTCTTCTGAATGGAATCCAGCAGCTTTAGGGTGTGCTTTGGTGCGGCACCCCAGATGTGTGAGCAATATTCTGTCGATCTTTCTTTGCGAAAGGGATGTGACGACACAAAAACTCGGTCAACAACGTACAAGACTGGGTACCTGGAATGTGAGAGCCATGGCCCAAACAGGTAAAATACAAAGAGCCATCAAAGAAATGGAGCGACTGAAAATCTCAATTTTGGGAATAAGTGAAATGAGATGGCCAGATGCAAATTGCTGTGATATTGAAGAACATAGAATATACTACTCAGGATGTCATACTGCACAAGTCAATTGCACAAAATGTCACAAACTTTGTGCCCGTCAATGAAAGAATAATGCTAGTCCAAATAAAAGCAATTTCAACAAATGTCAACATCATACAGGTGTATGCACCCACAAGTGAACATGAAGAAGAAGATATAAATAATTTGTACACAGAATTAACCACCCTCATCAGAAAAATCCCTAAAAATGAACTACTTATAATGATGGGTGATTTTAATGAAAAAGTGGGAAGAGGAAGATCAGGAAACCATATTGGATCCCATGGGCTTGGAGTAAGAAATGCGTGTGGAGAAAAACTCTGTACTTTTGCACGAGAAAACGATTTGGTTATAATGAACTCATTTTTCGAGATGCCTCCACGCAGATTATATATCTGGAAAGCCCAAAAAGATGGAAAGGATGGTACAATCATACGAAACAAAATCGACTACATAATGGTTAATCAAAGATATAGAAACAGCTGTAAAATGGCCAAAACTTATCCGGGAGCGGACATAGACTCTGATCACAATTTATTGGTGGCAATGGAAGAAACTGGAAGTAAAACAAAGCACAACCACTTATGATAGAAGAAAGATCAATGAACCAGAGAGGTAAGAACTCAGGCCATGAACCTAATAAGTAACGCCTTACTGGATGTAAAAAACAGCTCAGAAGTCGAGGAAAAAATAGAGAAAATAGTCAAAGTCACAAAAACAATAAAGAAAGAGATACTAATAGCAAATATAGACAAGAGGAAACCCTGGATGAATAAACAGATACTGAAATTAATGGAAGAAAGAAGGAAGACCAAAATAAATAATGACATGAACAGATATAGATCCATCAACAACCATATTAGGAGAAAAATCAGAGAAGAAAAAGAACAAGAACTCAAAGACAAGTGCAAAGCGATTGAAGTAGCACAATCAAAACACGACACATTTGGTGCATATAAGAAGATCAAGGAAATAACAGGAAAATTCAAGAAGAAATCAATAGGAAAAATGGAAAATGAACAAGGCGAAATAATTGTAGACATCGAACAAATAAAATCAACATGGAAGGATTGCGTGAAAGAATTGTTCTCAGACACAAGAACAGAACAACAAGTAACAAATGACATAACAGGACCGGACATCCTTTTAGACGAAGTTGAGGCAGCAATACTGACCCTCAAGGATGGAAAAGCGGCTGATCCAGATGAGGTGCAGTCAGATATCAAACTTTTTGATGAGGATTTCAAAAAAGAACTAACTATCATATTCAATGAAATATACAACAGTGGAAAAATATCCAAAGAATGGTTGAGATCGGAGTTTATGGTTCTCCCAAAGAAGCGGGGGGCCAAAAAGTGCAGTGACTACAGAACAATAAGCGTTATGAGTCACTTATTAAAATTATTTTTAAAAATCATACATCGGAGACTGTGCAAACTGTACGTCAAAGTGGTACAGGTGCTTTTCCAGCGTTGCAGGGATATGAATTGTAAGGTGTCTGCTTGTTTCATTGATTATCAAAAGGCGTTTGATAAAGTTCAACACAACAAAATGATGAAAGTTCTGCAAGATAGTGGACTTGACGGCAAAGACCTACGCATAATTAAGAACTTATACTGGAATCAATCAGCTTCCCTTAGAATTATCCATGCCAAAACAGAGGAAGTGCAAATCTTAAGAGGAGTACACCAGGAATGTATATTGTCACCTCTCATATTCAACATGTACTCAGAGGCAATTTTCCAAGAAGCCGTAGAATACACGGAAGGAGGAGTACTATTAAATGGCGAACGAATAAACAATTTTAGATATGCCGATGACACCGTCATATTTGCAGATACTGCACAGGGACTGCAGCTTTTAATGGACAGGGTAGTTGAAGTAAGTAAGAAATATGATCTAGAAGTCAACACCAGTAAAACAAAAGTCATGGTAATTAGTAAAGAAAGAATTGGAGAAGTACAGTTTGCCATCAATGAGAAAGCGGTAGAACGAGTGTCAACATACACATATCTTGGCTCAGTACTAAATGAACAATGGGACCATTCCCAAGAAATAAAAACAAGAATTGAAAAAGCAAGAACAGCTTTCAATCAAATGTGCACTCGACGAGCGACTTTCCATGAAGATGGGTAAATCCCTTTTCGGTAAGACAGAGAAAAATGTCTGGAAAAAAACGAGTGTTAGTTTGTTGGCGCAGTTTTTAACACGATGGCAGGTATTTCATCCGGTCCTGTTGCCTTTTGCGTATCTAGTTCTTTAAGGATTTTACGAATATCACGGTGATGAAACTTGACTTCTGCCATGGTAGTGTTGATGTTCGATATGGTGGGGAGAGCCTTGCTTTGTGAGATGTCTAAGGTAGAGTGCGATGAAAACAGTTTGGCGAGCATGTTTGCTTTTTCTTTGGCTGTATGCGCCGCGATGCCACGTTCGTTTGTCAAAGGTGGGAGAGAGGTTTTTGTAAAGTTATTATGTACTGCCTTTGCTATCGACCAGAAATTCCTGGAGCAACTGGGGCATTGCAAAAGTTTATTCCTGTTCCTTTGATTGTGTTTGTCCTTAGTTTCGCCGATCACACATTTGCATTCGTTTTTCGCAAATAATTCAGATTTTCAGCGATCTGATTTTGCTCCAGTACTTGTAGGCTTGCTGTTTCCTATACCTACAGCTCTTTCGCATCTTCTGCCAGGGCTCTCCTTTTGACGGTAACTTGATGGAATTTGGGATGTATGCTTCCATTCCTGAGGAGATTACTTGTGTAATCTCTTCGCAGCAGACTGACTAGATATCAGTGCCAAAGCAAACATAGAGCTAAGGAAAATATGTGAAGAATGGAATCGAGAAAAGCTACGAGCTTAGTGGGAAATTGATCAATGCCTCAGAAAGGTATATCTTTCAATAAAGCGAATAACAACCTCCAAATAATGGATTGCAGTTTAAAAATCGGCATCTGGTTTCGAGTGCCATCGAGTTTAAAAAAAATCGTAAGAAAACAAACCACTATTATACTACAAAGGTGACAAAATTAAAAAATATTTGAACCAGGCAACCAGGGTCGGCAGATTATAAATTCCTACTGTAGACTAAAGTATCTCGATCAACCGCTAAATGTGACTATCTCAAAGTAATGAATGAATGATCATTACCATAGCAATGCGAGAATTCTAATATATTCTTAACATACTGATGTATCAAGCACTAGACTTAATTAATTGTAGTTATTACTATTACCGGTGCGACAATTGCAATTCTTATACAACTACCTAAAGGAGAGAATTTTCATAATTATAAACAGACTGAACAAAAAAGGTGATTTAACAAGAGCTGTAGTTCATTGTAGTTATTACTATTATATTGCGACAATTAAAAATCTAACGTTACAAGTTGTAATCTACAATCCAAAGGGCACATTTCCATAAATCGTTCCCTTAGAGCACAACTATACTCAAAATAAAAATGTTATATATTTTTAAATTTCAATTTGTGTGAAACTAACAAAATATTATTTTCTTTTTACCTACTTTTGTTTCAGTGTAAAATTATCTACGAATACTTCTATGATTGTCACATATTTCACGTATAAAGATAGAATGCTACTCATAGTTTTATTAGGACATAGAATTGTTCTGCTTAAATGAAATGAAATAGGAATCTAGGAAGTAATAAATAAACAAAAATAACTCAAACAGTATATTAGGTACACATTTGTTTAGAATTTACACTATAAAAATATTTTATTTCCAATAAATACCAAATGTACATATGTAAGAGATAAATAAATCCCTTCACGTTAAAACAACGAACTCTATTGCCATCGCAATAAAAAGTGTAGAATAAATAAGAAAACTTTGTTTATATAAGACCATACAAAAGAAGTGGAAATTCAACAAGGCGAGATTGATTTTTAAAAGCTAATAAAATTTAGAAAAAGTTTCTTGGAGGCGCCGGGCATTGATCCCGGTGCATCTCGCATCCTAAGCGGACGCTCAAGCGTCTGAGCTACGCCGGCGCAGCCGCGCCGATGGAAATACGTGCGAGCGGTAAAATACATATTTATCGTAAATTTGGCAATAAGGTAGATTTATTCGAACTATGTCTGGTTTCTAATATCTCGCGCATTGCCCTTCACACCAGTTATAAATCATCGTAAACCTCTTGGTTTTTTGAACCGTTGTGTCAAGTATTGTTTAAGTTGTAGCCATTCCACGTTATCGCTGGATTTGGGTGCGTAGCAAATGTAAAACCGTTTCTACCTGACCAGTAGTACAAAGGATACCCATGGCAATCAAATGTTGGCGAATACCCAATTCAAAAAGCATTTGTTTGATAAACTTATGTGTGAAGTTGGGGCTTCTGACATAAATAAACGTTTTTGTTATATATGCGGAATAAGCTCAGATGCATTTTAAGAGCCCCAGACGTTTCGGGCCTCCAAACTATTTTTAAGGGCAACAGGAACAAGCGTTTCCCAAAAACATCTATTTATTAGCAACACGTGTTTAAAACTGTCGATGGATACTGGAAAGAGACCCACCCAGTTTGCATAAACTGCCCGAAAAGGGATTAGCAGTGGCGGATTTACCCTAAGGCCCGGTAGGCCCGGGCCTAGGGCGGCCAGATTTTAAGTTGGCAATAAAGTAATTTCATTATGTAGTCTATATGGTGGATGCTGAAAAAGGGGCGGCTGATAGCTTGGGGCCTAGGGCGGCCGAGACTGCAAATCCGCCACTGGGGATTAGTTTCTTGTCGATGGGATGTAATTAACCCTGTTTAGGTCCGGTGTGGGCTTTGCCGATAATGCATTTCAGATAGTGGTCACGATATTTTCATTATTTTTTTTGCTTTAATTAGTAGCACAAACTACCCTTGCCAACACTTTCGGTATAAATTTAAGAAAATAGTTAACCAAACCATTGTCGCACTTACTTGATATTTTCTCGGTCGGTCGCTTTTAATAGAGCCCCAATTTTGCTTCTACCTCTTGCTCAGAAATTTCTTGAGTCAAATACTCAATTTGAGTTTCAAAAAACAGGCATCCATTAATTAATTATTCGAGCCTTTAAGAGTGCGACTTAGACGGTATTAAAATATCATCAAGATAAATAAACTTGGCCGAGCCAAAAGCCATACAAGTATTCGTGGTGCGTTGTCCGCTGGCGTTGTATGTGTACATTACATCTTTAAGGTGAAGTTGAAACATGGAACAGGGTGTAGGAGTTTATATGCTTAGCAGTTCACACTGTCTGATAACGTTGAACCCAACGTTTAGAAGACTCATTGCATTTTACAATACCTTAATGAAATCCATAGCATCATCTATAGTTTTGATACGTTCTGGATTTTATCTTACCATCTGTAACTTCCTCATCTAATTTCCATTGCAGTCCTCACCTTAGTATGGATGCCTCTGCTCTAGCTGAGGCCACCAAAAGTGAAAGCTTTCGGGGTGGGGGACTATTATGGGTTTGCCATTGGTGCTTGTTACATGCAGCAAAAGAAATTTATCTTAACAATATTATAAAAATCTATTCGTTATCTTCCACAGATTTGCGACGTTTTTCTACTAATGGCCAAATAGTTTCTTGAACTTGTTTATTTGAAAATTATTTATATTATATAGCTATATATCTTTAGAATATTCAAAAGACGGTCCTTTATACCATAGGTAAAGTTTACTTAATAGTATACCCAAATTATTAATATAGCAATTTATTCAACTTATTCCTGATTATATTTAAGCTTTGCTGACCTATTTAAAATAGCTGACTTTGAAAATATAATTATTCGTTTTTCGATATGCGTTTCGCAAACATTCTTTGTATTACTATTTTGCCTTGCAATGCCATCTTGTTTACTTTAGTGAAGTATGCTTTTGAATTATATTTTGTTGTAAATTAAGCCACTAAAAGTTTATGGTTTAACTACTGATAGTAAAAAAACTGTTCTCTATTCTACTTCAATTTTGTTGAGGTTTCTCGTCAGATTTTCTCTCTGGCTGAGTATTAGCTTTGCGGCTGGTTTTCGAAGTTTTTGTGATCCTCTTAGTTTCGCTCGTATTTCTTTACTTGTGTACTTGTTACATATTTGTTTCTATCTTGCGTATATTCGTCATCTTGACTAGATTCTCTTTCCTATCCATGACTTTCTTTAGTCTGCCCTATTAGATTAGAATTTAAGGAAGTTGGCGCTGGTACCCGCCTCTGCTACTGCAACCTGTGCAGGTTTATTGTAGCACTCGGAACCATGCTTAGAAGACCTCATCCAGTCCGGTCTTCCTAATCAGACTCCACAAATGGAGTACCGGCTTCTCATTGTACCTTGCAGGTCCGGGTTTGGTCTCTCCCAGCATTGCATACCTTAGCCTGCAGAAAGCCTCACACTCGCACCACACATGTTTTGGAGTTTCCTTCTCCTCCTCCTGACAGAACCTGCAGCGGCTATTTTCTGCCAGGCCGATATTTTCCATGTGTCTGTTCATTCTACAGTGCCCCGTCAGCTGATCCACTAATATTCTTATCGTCTTGCGATTCCTTTTGAGTAGATCTGCCGTGAGTTTTGAGGAGCCGTGTTTTATGAACTGTTTGGCCTGGTGTTTGTAACCACCAGTTTAGAGATTGTTTAACTACCCAGCTGCTGTTTTGAAGAGTCTTCCTGCTATACCGCAGTAGGGCTCAGATCCCAACGTAACCTTACTTGCGCCCCTTTTTGCAGCTTTGTCGGCTTCTTCGTTACCTTGATAGCCTTCATGCCCCGAAACCCATGCAATGGTGAGCTTATTGTTACGACCGACCTCTTCAAGGGCATTTATGCAGTCTTTGACTAGTCTAGATCTGACCTTGTGTGCACTAACTGCTTTTAAGACGGCCTTACTGTCGGACCCTCCTTTTTCTATCCTATGCAAGTTAGCTGTATAGTTCCACTTCAATTTCTTGTACGGTATAATTATTTATAGGTACGGATCTGGAACTTAACAGACCCTGCGATACCAATCTTCAGTAAGATTATCGCTTGCGTTGTTCGTAGAATGGGTGATGACATACATGTAAAAGCAGCAAGTGAATAGTGATTTAGTAGTGTGAATAATGAATCAGTGGCTATCTAAAATGGAAGAGACAAGCAGCTTATATTAATTAACCTCCTTCCCACCGGCATATGCTATTAGCCTGCCTATAGACACCAGTCTTCTAAATAAGCGTCTGTGATTTTCTTGTAGTGCGAAGCTGCTCTTCTGCGGAAACTGCATATTTCAAAACATAATCTAATTTTAGCAAACAAAGCTGACGGTTGCAGGATGCAATAGTCCACGGATTCATTGACAAAATAGAAAATCTGGAAACATATCAAATAAGCCTACGCTTGATAATCGGAACGTTCATCTGAAAAATGTGCTATATAAAGCGACGTCAGCAGTAATAATTGATAAATCAGAGTCGGCCTAAATAAAATATGTACACTAATTTTTATTTAGTTTAAAAATTTTACATGGCTGCTAATTTGGATAGACATTCGGTTGGGCATTATTAAACTATTTTAGGCATTTATTTAACAAAAACTATTACGGAGATAGACATAGACATATCGTTTATTGCGTTTCGTAAATATTTACAGTTGTCGCAAGTGAGTTTGATGCAATTTGTACATGCTGATGAGTGCTATAAATAAAATACATTATCACTAAAACAGATGTAAGTAAATATGGACAAAATATACGATTAAAATTGCCTAGAAATAAAAAATGAATGAGTAAAAAAATTAAAATAACACCTACAGATTGAAATTTGTTTGTAGATTTACAGTTGAGGTTGCATATAAAGCCTTTTATTTAAAAAAAAAACTTTCCATGGGTTATTTTTTTGTCTATACCTGTTTGGTCGAATTAATTGAGCCGATCTCGTGCCATAGTGGTGAAAATGAGAAACACACATAAAGCTGCATTTATTCTTGTGAATTTCTAGTAATCAATAGAAAATATATAGCGATGGAAGCGCTAAGATATTTAATGTTATGTGTGGTTCGTAGTGATCATGATAACTCATCCATGCAACCGCACGGACAGCCCGCTTCTGCAGTCTGAAGTCGTGCAGGTGCAGAGAGCTGAACGAGTTTCCCCACACCATCATACCATACGAGATGTGGGAGTGAGACAGGGCATGTAATCTACTAAAATGCATAAGCTACTATAGAAATATCAATCTGTCGTAAGTTTGAACTTGAACTTGGAGATTGGTATATAAACATTAAAAGCAAACTATACACAACGCGAGCAATCAACGGGAGCGATTTTGAACCTTAAGCATGCCATGACCATCACTTTTTTAGTATAAATACGCTAACGAACCCTCAGTTCGGCAGACTTTAGTCTCGCCTCCAGCTCCCAAGGTTAGCCATTTGACGACTGCCTTCTGGGTTCTATCCGCTCTTAAAGTTAGCCATACGGCTGCTTTAGTTCTAGTCAATTCCTTCCAAACCTGGTACGGGTTAGCCACTTGACGACTACTAAGACCAGGGGTTTCACAACCTTCATAGTAAAGTCCTGACAAGAAGTTTGTCAGAGTGTTGAGAAAGACAAGTGTCTAAATAGTCAGTTAAAAAGTTTAGCGAAATCTTTTAGTGCTTTTAAATAAAACCCAACTCTTAAGAAAAACTATAAATTATAAGACAGTAAACAAAGACCTATAAACAGTACCTCAAAACGAGAAAACATGCGCACCGTAGTAATCGGATATAATAGAATCTCATTTTTTCTGACCAATAATTATTGTTAAAGTTTTATCGTTAACATTGTTATTGTTATAAACTAAACGTGCTGATTTTACCATCTCTTTTTACCCCACGTAACTCGGTCCCGGTCTACTTCAGTTACCCTCCGGCACGCTAAACAAGGCTTGCCCTCACGAGTAGAACATCCAGTGGTAGATTAAAGGAAGCATTGAGACCCCGTCATTGTTCTAATCGCGACGCGGCTCTTCTCTGAGAAGTTATTCTTTAAGAAACACGCTACCCCCTAGCCTATTCGTGACAATATTAAGAGTAAGAGTTGATTGCTAATTTAGGGCAGGGTTTAATTTTTTTATTACAAACAGAGCCGAGGATAATGTGCCACCCATATACTTAAAAAGAAATATACTGCTAAACCGTCATTTGGACAATGAGTGGAAAATGAAGTCAACACTAAAAGACGGGAATATCAATTTTGCATAAGTCTATCTTTGTCGTTCAGGAAGTTGTTTGTGCGCACGCTCTGTACGGAACGTTCTTATTGGTCCGTTTGTCGCGCATTAAACTGGCCGAGGCCGACCACGGCCACCTATACAAGGCCATGAAGCAGCAAATCTTGCCCTTCTACTACCTAGTGCTTCCCTATTAATCTTAAAATAAGACAATATGGTAAAACTGGACACAAGTTTATTAATTATAAAAATAAATATGAGAATAATAGACATGAAATAAAAATCATATCAAAGATAGGGATAAACTAAAGTTACGAGTAGTAGATGAACGGAATATCTGAATAACTTTGTATTATGCTTGTTGGCTTATAATTTCCATTTTTGATAATATGTATGTATTAATAATATAAACTATGTGATTAGTTAATAACAAATGTGATTACAGTTAAATGAAAAATGTAGCCCAAGATCAAAGCAGTTGCAAAAGGCCCCATACAGCACACCAAATCAAGATTACGATGTGTTCGCATTGTGGCGATGTATCTAGATGCAGACACAGGGTTGCACAATTCTACGATGTAAATGTGCTACGTTTACACATTTCAGGTACACACGTATGCACAAAGGTTAAACGTCCGCCTCACAATGTAGCCACAGTATACCATTTACATATACACAACTGAAGTGATCCACAGTGTGTTATCGGCTGCACAGTGATTGTGTATTATGCTTAAACTCTGCTTACACATGGCATTTGTCCTCCTCAGTTTGAACGTAAATATACTATTCCGTGTATATGTAGCTCCGTCGCCCCATGTTTACGCCCTGTCAAAGAAACCAATTTTTCATGAGCTACTTCAGGAAAATAAAAGTTTTGCCGCCTGACCTTTATTCGTTCTCAAAAATAATTAATAATATGGTTTTTTGAGAACGAAAGAGCGGGCAGCAAAACTTTTATTTTCCTGAAGTATCTGTCTGAAGAAAAGTTAATTTAAAATTGTTCTTTTTTTTTCCACATAATATAATAATATACAAAGAGCGGCTAAAATATAGAACAAATTCATTTAAAAATCAGGTATTGACTTTTTAGAAAAATGCTCGATCACGTCAATTATAATTTCTGTTCCGTTTTTTTTTGCATCAAAAAAGTTAGATTTGATATAATTTTTTTTTTAAATGAAACACTATTTTTTAAAATCCAATTTTGAATTCTGCGTCAAATTCTATGTATAATTCACGTAGCATACTGTAGCACTTTCCTGTCTTAATTTTTAATAGCCTATCGATTGATGGCAACTTCAATATCTCCAAAACAGTTAGATATGGAGTATAGGTTCATGCCACATGAACTATGCGTAGAATTTGACGAACAATTCAAAATTGGAATTTAAGTAATAGTGTTTCATTTAAAAATAAATTAAGTTTGATGTCAAATCTGCTTTTTGACACAACCTGCATAATTTCTTTTTAGAGCAAAAAAGCAGAACAAAAAATTATAATGGACGTGTTGGAGCATTTTTCTAAAAAATCAATATCTGATTTTGAAACGAATTTGTTGCATATTTTAGCCGCTCACTTTATATAGTTACTACTACGGAACGCAACAGAAAGCAGAAGTAGGAAAACACTAGAAAATGACAGAACTTTTACAAGAATATTAAAATGTATTGAAAATATTCAAATAACATAGTAAAAACGCAAATATATCTTATGCTATACATTGCCAGTCTTTGTTGCAGCTCAGCAGCTCTCTTTTCAGCCATTCTTCGTTTTTTGAAACAAAAAAAAATCCTCCAGTAGGTTGGTTGCTTGTCGTAACCATTCGCAGACCGCCACGTTGTTTTGGAGCTCAAATTTGGCAAATTGGGTATTGGACAAGAGTCTTTCATAAAGTCACTGCAATAATACAAAAAAGTACCTATAAGCTGAGCACAAAAGATCAATTGTTATGATTGTAACTGTAAATACTCTGAAGGATGTTCACTTTCTAATTTAATAAAAGTAAATGTGCAGAACATTATACGCCGTGATACCCAATGACCTTTGATTGTGCATTTCCTACAGCATCCATACCCAGTGTGGCATTTGAGCTATATATGAACGAGCTGGTGCCGGTGCATCGCAAATGTAAGCATCCATTACGATTTTATATGTAATTCCTGAATCTATAATTCCATTATTTACGAGTTCCATTTTCCTTTACAAAATTAGACAAAAATAAAGAACAAGATTCTGGTTTGTTATTTCCGTGATATATTTTTAACACTTTATTGATTTAATGTGTTCCAAAAATAATAAAATTGGGCAGTTACGATTTGATAAAAAAAAAGAACCTTAAATTGACATGCATCAAAGGGTGTTGAAAATTTTTGTATCAAAAATCAGTGTAGCGATAATCGTTACTGGATTTCCATGACCGCCTAGGTATTCTATAATAAGAAAGTGCATACCACCCCAGAACTTTACAAATGGTAAAATGACTACTACCTGCTACCACATGTGATACAAATGGCCAGCATGCTAACGCTCTGCGCTGGCATTGTTCCATCTCCCTCGAATGTAGAAACGACAACACACAACGGCAGAGTGTATGTTATTACACTGTACTATTACTTTTACGTGGTGTATACACAAAATTTTACTTAAAGTCATAATCACCACACTAATGATTTAAACTTTGTCAGCATCCTGTACGAACGTTAAATTTAACGACCCAATTAACTTTACGTTATTATAGGTACACAAAAATGTTAGGTAGAAATCCAACAAATTACATTAAACCATTGTAAGCATCATGTAGGGACCTATACGGACGTTAAATTTCAATAACATTTCAATGATCCATCTGTACTTTGTATAAATATGTTAAGAATCTTAGGTGCATAGGGTTAGTTTGGGTTATAAATATTATTAAACATTGTAGCTCCAATATTAATGGTACCTAGGAGTAATAAAGTATTTATCAATTTTTACTATACCTTATAATCCGTTTCAAAGTGCACAGAGACACACACACTTCCGCGTCTTCCCAAATGATAAAACAAAAATGGCTGCTATATGATGTGGATGTACTACCCCACTTTTATAGAGGAAATAGGATACACATGAGATACACATGCCCGGTATGCTCACGCTGACGCTTGCGCGCGCACTGTGCCGTGCTTTTTGAATGGTGGAATGTAGATACGACAAGACACAACTAAAGAGTGTATATATAGTTCTTTGTATCATGTGTGTATATCGCACTTTTACGTGGTGTATGCAGTAGGTACAAATATTGCATAAAGCATCACACATACATATGACTTAAACCTTGTAGGCATCATGTACGGACGTCAAATTTCAACATTCTAATGATCCTTCTTTACGTTATATAAAAATGTTTAGAATCTTAAGTGCATACGGTATACAATTATTAAACATTATATCACATAATTCTATCAACATAAACATGGGTGTATCTCATATGTGTACGTCAGTACTAGATCAACAATTAGTTTCATCATAACATATTTTGTTTCTCACGTGTATATCTTGTAGAGACGTAATTTGAATTTGATGTGCTGTATGGGGCAGTATTTTACGTATAAGTATTCAAGTAGATTTCTCAGAGTAAAACGAGTCACAAAAAATAAAAGGTATATATAGTGTATGGTTTTTTTAGTTAGTTCACCTATTCAGTACCTTCTCAAGCACAATCTTTTTAAGTAGCAATAACAGAATACACGATAAAATAAAATGATTAATTAGCTTAAGTCATGTTAAGTAAAACAAATATCACATATATAAATACAAAAAGCAGTGATTTTTCTATGTTGTATAAGTACTGTGAATAAAATGCAAAGCAGTTGTATGAACCAATAAGTATTGCAACAATAAAAGAAACCCAAGGTTTTGAAGCAGCTCAATTTTACTAGCTGTTCTAGACTGACACTGCTGAATTCTAATCTTCATGCAAGCCATTTTAGTAAAAATACAAGTACTTATCTATAGATAGTTCGCCACATGAACAAGATATACGGCTTTCCGAAGAAACGGGATGCCGCTTGTGCTTGGAGGGCAAAGAAACAATGGAGCATGTTTTATGCTGTCTGGCAATGGTAAGAACTAGACAAACTATCCACCCCCAGACAGCTATTCGATTACATGAAAGGGATTAAGCCTCTGGCCTAGTGGAATCTACAGATGTGAGCCACAACAGACCTTGGGTTGCCCAAATACACATACAATTACAAAATACAATAGTTAGTAAAGTTACAGTTCTATAGTTGATGTTATATCATCTTCATTTTTATTGCCAATCAAAAATATTTTGGCTTCATGAAGCACTTTATCTAAAATACTTAATATACTCAACCCGCACGTACTGATAGTTTTATATCAGACTTGTCCGAACACAATGTTTTTTTAATGAACAAATTTCCCACAAACACTTCAAGTCTTCTGACCTGACAGAAACACAGACATTTGCACACTTGGGTACCCTTCAACTGGTTCATTTAAATAGAAAAAGGACAAGTTTCCTTTTCCTTTCAACTATCCATCCTCGAGTTCATTAATCTTGATATCAGCTTCATGTAGCGCAGTAAAAGATATTGCTTCATTTCGTTGTAAGTAGTTGCTCTATCCAAACTTTCAGCAATAGCAGAGGCAATGGCCCCTTTCCATTTCTAAACATTCAATCTGATCTTTCTGCGTTTAGTGTGGACATTCTTTCATCAACTTTACTTAAATATGAAGGACATCTAGGTAGCTTACATGGAATCTCCCACAAGAAACCGTTTCGAAATATAATTATAATATCTACACGTTACAAAATAATTGAAAAAACTGACTGAAAAATATTAATGTAAACAAATAAATCGACCATCAATTTGGTTGTCGTATAGGTGGCCGTGCCCCGACCCGTGTTCCGTTTATCGATCCATCTGTGTTTTATTGTGTCGTGTGATTCGTATCGTATCTTGTGCACATTAAATTGTAATTTCAATTTAAAACTGTTTTTAGACATTTTTAGAGTGTTTGTGCTTTGAAAATAAACAGCAAATAAGCATATCCGCTTTAAAAAATAACCTCTGCAAGCGGCAATAATTTAAATCCAATAAACTACCGCCAATCAGGGGGATAACTTTATTGGCTGTTACATATATTTTCATCTAATCACAGAGCGTTTCTAACGATTGCGCAGTATGAACTTACTGAATGACAAAGACCGACTTATGCGAGTTTTAAATAGCTCCGTCTTTTAGTTGTGGCTTCAATTTTTGGTTTGGATTAGCGATATATTAGTTTATATATATATGGTGCCACCCAATGATACAATATGGAGAGTCCAATTAAGACCATCATCCAGTGTCAAGCCTAACTATCATTACCTGTAGTAACACTTAAATTATTCTTCTTTAGGCTATGCTTAAATATTGCTTTCCCTATCGCTTCTCAGTTCACTGATAAACCAGCGAACAGGGGGTCGCATAGCCTCAACTGTCTTAAAAGGAAATCGTTTATGAACAAGTTTCTAACAGTTAGATGTCAACTCATTCAAAAACTCGCTATTCTAGAGCCTCAATGCTCCGCTTAAATGCATTTATTGATTTATCAGATATTGCTCTAGCTTTAGGAGTATTGGGCTTAGAACATAAGAGATCTGAGTCGAAAAATCTGCCTTCCGATTTAAACAATCATCATTTTCATTGGCTATTTATTATCATTACAAGTCGCAGATCTTGCAGTGACTATTATGAAATCAAAATTAGAAGTACTCATACCGGGGAGAATGCAGAATTCGAAGCATGTCTCGATCGGGATGTGACGTAATAAAATAGGATCACGTCCTGATGCTAGGCCGCGACCCGCGCCACCGCACCGCGAAAATTATGTCGTTTCTATCACTGTCATAATATATATCCCAACGCGATCTTCATACCTTATGACGTCCCGCTTTTACAATGTTCCAGCGGCACTTTCTTATTTATTTTCGCCGATTTAGACCTCATGAAAATCTGATTTTTGATATATCAACTTAACGTGTCAAGGTCTTTTGATTAAAATTATTTTTTTAAAAATTGAAATGAGCCTATCGAAGTTTACTCGAGCAGGCTCGAAGAATTTCTAAGAAAATGAATATTGAAATCTCCAAGAAATATTATGCTTTCTAACTATCATCAGTTTTCGTCAGTCCTCTCACAATAGCTATGAATGGCTCAAAATTTAGCGTCCAACTTCTTATAATGGATTCCGATGTCTACAAACTTGCACTGAACTCTGTCTCGAATAAATATACATACACCACCATGACTATGGTTGGTTCTACACAAGGAAGCAACCAGTCTAAAGTTATTGATGATCACGCATTGAAAAATTTCTCTGTTTTAATTGAAAAAACTTATTGACCTTTGTTCTCAGTGGCCACACAGCAGAATCAAGAAAGCTAGCTGCGTGATTCTCAAATAAACCCACTGATTTCTGATAACGATACGGCCTGTCGTGGGTAAGACCAATTTCGGTTAGCCGAGGAGAAGGTGGTGGTGAGGGTAACTGCGTATCCTGCTCTACGTTCTGATGTAGGTATGTTCTATATTGTTATGGAGGATTCATGTTTATCAGACATTAGACATTTATTTATCATCTTGTCAATGTCAATTCAAAACCTAACAAAGTGCACGAAACTGTTTTAATTGCATTTACTAACCCTTTTCGCTTTTTAGATTTCTCGTTCTTCACAACGCGGGCAGATTTGTTCCTCGAAACGTTGAGCATTTTCCAGTTCTTTTTGTTCTTTCATCTTTGTTGGGGTTACTAAACTAACACTTGTGCTATTTACACCTTGAGGCGAAGCGGCTTTATTGAAAAAGCTTACAACTGGCGTGGAGGCAACAATTTGTCTGATAAACCACGTTCTGACGTTTCCGCAAGCTCTATACATTGGAGCCATCAGAATCTATGGACCTGGGCTGTCTCGTATCGGTAGACGAGGTTTGTTTTGATATTGATGGTCTAACCTCAGTTTCTTGCTTCAGGTTTAGAAGCTATTAAAGTGTTAAGTTCTATTGATTTTTCTACCTTTGCTGCTGCTTTTAGATCAGCTCTTAACATTATGCAAGATATTTCGCCACACACACTATATATGTAATCTAACAATGTGTTTCTTAATGATGTGAATTATGGGAGAGTTAGATAATTCATTGTCATTCATCAGAGATTCTGTTAAAATAATTCATAGCTTGAACTAATACGATTTTAACAAGACGATTGATAAGTAAATGGAGTGCAAGAGATGATATAACTGAATAGTAAACCTGGACAGTCAAATGGGAACTTGCACAATTTGTAGAGTAATTGAATTTGAAAGTAATTTCTGCCATTCTCTAAACATGGTCATGCTATACTATGATCATGATATCTTTAAAGTATGTTAACCAGCTCGACACCTCTAGTGGGAAAAATTATGTGAAAACGGATTAATTATCTTCCCATATGTAACAAGAATCTTGCTTTAAGAGACGACGAAAATAAGAGTCTTGTTGCTAACTAACGTCGTTTCTTGAGGCAAGATTTTTTACTTGAGTAAGATTTAAAATAGTCGCATCGTTTAAGTACTATAATATCTATCGGATCTATCACTATTTAGCCCACTAAAGTAGGGCAAATTATATCATCAACAAATATAATACTTCCCGAAATATTATTATTTATTTTATTACGAGAAAAAGACAAACAATTATTAATGTAGCAAGATTGCTACTGGCTTACCGAAAAGGGATTTACCCATCTTCTTGGAAAGTCGTCCGAGGGCAAAACCTGTTCCAAAAAAGGCAAGAAAACCACGCCGACAAACTCTCACCCAATTCCCTTGCTTCCAATAATCTCCAAAGTCATGGAACGTGTAGTCAATCAGCAACTACTCAAGTACCTCGAGATAATCAGCGATAATTAGTACGGCTTTCGCTAAGAGAGATCGACGGGAGATATATTGGCCTATATAACTTATATATGGAGTAGGGCAATTGAGAACTACGGAGAGTCTCGAGCGATTGCGTTGGGTATTTCGAAGGCATTCGACAGAGTTTGGCCTAAGGGATTGCTCAACAAACTGCCGTCCTTCGGACTGCCAGCCTCTCTCTGCAGCTGGCTTCTCAGTTTCCTTAAGAACCGATCTCAGCACGTTGCAGTTGATGGACACATCTCAGACACATGTACCATTAACGCGGGCGTAGCTCAGGGTGTAATACTTTCACCAACTCTGTTTCTCATCTATATTATTGACCTGCTGACCGAAACGAATAATCCTGTTACAGATGACATTACCCTTGTCTGCCAATTTAGATCAGAAAAACCTTTACCAGGGACTGAGACTTATAACCGCAGACAGGAGCAGATTACAGCAATTAATCAAGATCTGGAGAAAGTTCAAACTTGGGGCGACCGAAATTTGGTCCGGTTCAATGCAGCAAAGACCCAAGCAGCCACGTTTACCAAGAGGGCCAATACGGCGGGCCCTGACATCATTATGGCAGGATCGACCATTTCTTCATCCTCGCAAATCGGACTACTGGGTGTCTCGGTCAACAGCAATATGTCCTGGCATAACCACGTTGTTAACATCGCAAAATCAGACTCCCAGAAGCTTGGTGCGCTATTTCGCAACAAAAAACTGTATACACCGCAGCAGTTGCTCTTGCTCTACAAAGCGCAAATAAGACCGTGTTTAGAATATTGCTCACACATCTGGGGTGCCGCACCAAAGCATACCTTAAAGCTGCTGGATTCCATTCAGAAGAGAGCTGTGCGTCTCGTCGGCGACCCAGAGTTGACCCGGAATCTGAATAGTCTGGAACACCGTCTGGATGTCCCGGAACACAGGGATTGGCCCGCCTCATCCAAACCCTGGCAACGCCTGGCAGACAGTCACGACAGACGGCAAGAGCGCACCAGTTCGTCGTACAAACAGGAAACACCTAGAACGTCGCTTTACAAGAACTCCTTTGTCTGGCATACTGCATCACTGTGGAACTCACTCCCAGGACCTCTATTCTGCTTCCCCCTAATTACAACCTACAACTATTCAAGAACCGTGTCAATCAATATAGATCAGTGGTCAATCAACATCTTCGCACGCACACCGCTCGTCGAGCGCCATTGGATCTCCCTTTAGTGTGCGTGCCACTGCCATAAAAAAACTCCAATATTTAAAACTAGATCTCGTATAGGTACAGTACTCAACAACAGGGAGAAATGATGATAGATTATCATAGAAGGCTAAACCGACCAATTAGAATTGGCATCCCGATCGAAAGCTTCCGCTAAGTCACTTTTCATGTGAATAGTTGACCCGTGAATTCAGTAAACGAATTGAGTAACTATTATTAACAGATATTTGAAAATGTTATGGTACTTAGTTGATTATAATATATTTTTATTAGATTTAAAACCATGTCACTACATTTAAAAATATAACTTTTAGTCCAGAAGACGATACTATTATTCTTGAAAATCTTTGTGTTGCGCTACGTTCGTTGATGTCAGAAAAACCATCTTTGAAGTTCCATGAAATACTACAAGTTTCTGAACGCATGCTGGACTGATGCTAAAAGTTATGCATTGGAGATCATTGAGACTTATGAAGTGCGTCGCGATTGCATGATTTTTTTGTCAGATTTGGTTTTTTTTTCAGAAATTGTTGAATTCATTAGACAGACTGATGATTTTTTCTTATTTTATCAAGCATCTCACGTAATTAGATTACTAAAGATATTCTTTACCCCAGACAGGAATCTGAGCTTTCGCCGATCCACTTTTTGACGGAATCCTGTTTTAAAATACCCTTTGCAGCCATCACCACAATCGTTTTTATAGTCCTAGTACCTTTGTTTTACAGTATTTATAAATAGCTATATAGTGTTGATCAAATTTGTCTGATTAATACTTGGGTGTTAATGAAATAATCTGCATAACATACTGATAATAATTGTTATAATCTAATCCTCCGAAAATAGGTATGCATTGCATTGCTTCTAGTCCGGCACTGATATCGCTGGTAGAATCATTGTAACGCCCCCGGAAAAATTCAATAGTTCGAATTTTTAATTTATTGGAAAACGTGCACATTTTATGACAGCGAAAAATTCGAAGAATATATCGTCGGACAATTTTATAGCTTCGGATAAATAGAGAACGTTTCGAATTTATGAAAGGCTATTTTATAATTTATGTCGATAGTTGGTTGTTTTTGTAAACACAATTTACGGCTGCCAGTTGCTTTCGAAGCTTTTATTCGGTACGGTAATTAATAAATTGGAGAGATATGTAGTTCATTATCTACTATACTAGAGGTAAAGCATTTATGTGACTAAGGTATAAACTTCAGCATCGGCTCAAATTGTTCAGACACTTGGTAATCTCAATGATAAATAAAAAGTTTGTGATCGTAAATTTAGATTGGGATACTTCCTGGAATTGGCTGTTTTTTTCATAAAAGCTAATTTTGTAAACCCTATTTCCTTATAGGTTGGTCAAACTTCAAATAATGGAATGATTGCTTGACATCGATCAATTAAGCCATGTCGATGGACGTTTAGCAATACAAAAGCGTCCATCAATGATGGATGTCGAATTCTGGACCAAAAGTTTTGGCTGTAATTAATTAACATAGTTTTCTATCTAATGAAAACAGTAATATTGCCATCACATTTTCAAGCATCTGTTAATTTTGTATTCAAGGTGGTCCAAATTATAATCGGGAAACTTCGAGAGCGTGTTTCACGACTAATATAGTCCATTCGAACTATATCATTTTAATTTTTTCTGTTAATGCAGGACATCCTCATGGATTTAGACCATATTTCAATTACTGATCTGTAGATGCCATCTGTCAGGATTCATCCACTTGTGCTATATCATTTTAAAGGTTTTGAGTAATAATTCTTGGTCTCCACCCCCTTAATTTTGTACCAACATACATTTTTGGCCAAGACGTTACCTGTCAAGAGTTAGCCACCTTCCATTTTTTGTAAGGCGTCTTTAGCGAATTTCTGCCTTGTTTCGATTGGGTTAGCCTTCTGCAGAGGTTTAGACCTCTCAAATGTCGGTTATATCATCTTAGAGTTATAAATAAGTATATATAATTCAATCAGTTTCACTAATTATTTCTTTTTTTTTAAATAGAAAATGTTCTTTCAAACAAACAATCAGCTTCTTCCCATCATTTCTGAAATTTACGACACTTTGAGTAACCATGACTCCAAATGGAAAATTTTATACAAAAAAATAGATGACATTCACAGCCTCCATACCATTCGATCAAGGAAATGAAGCAAGATATATTCAATCGGTTATCTTTTTTTATGGCCACTCATGATGAGTCTGTTAAAGTTTAGATTCACGACTCATCAAAAGAAGAGTTATTGAAGGAAATGGGCGATATGCGAAAGAGTGTAAATCAGATGGCACTCACGATAGAAAAATAGAAGTAACCCACCAACAATAAAAAATCGATTTCGACTCAGACCGACAATAAAGATAACCATGACACAGTGGTTATTACTTCTACTAAAGTCATTACTTCTCTGAAAGGCATTGCTCCCACACCTCACATATCCCCCATAAAAGGAGACTGGCATTATGTGGTAGTGTTTAAGATCCCACCTCCTTATGCACCAAACCAGCTTGCACACTATGCCAAAGAAAAACGTGGAACTACTGGCTTTATCCGAAGCTTTTCAATGCTGAAGAATAAGGACTGTTCACACTCCGATTTCAAAGTTGGTGTGCAGAAAAAAAGCTACCTAAAGCAGCTTGAGGACATAAGTATGTGGCCGCCGGGTACTGAAATAGTCACTGCCATTTCATCTTTAACACCTTTAAAGATATCGCCGCCTGCAGCAAGTACTTGGACCACTGGCTATCAACATTTTGTACCGAGTACTTTGAACGGCCGAAGCCTACCACCACGCTCTGACTCAACATCTGTACATATACCTTGGGGGTGAGGTCTGTTGAGGTTGGCTCTGACAAGAAAGATTTGGCTGCCTGTAAGACTCTTGCGGTGGAGAATTTGGAGGTTGTTGTGGAGAAAAGTGCGAAGATGGATGCTTGTTTTTCTTATTAATATTCAGTTCTTGGGCTGGATATGGACCCGATGACTCCACCTATAGTGCGGCTGTCGCGAGATTCGGATGCGGCTAATGGTCGTTACTTGCTGGCTAGACTGAGGGACCCCTCCATATTAAAGGCTCTTTGGCTATTCCTTGCCCATCTCCATTACCAACCGTCCAGTGTGTGTTTTGAAGGGCACACCAACAGTAGCATCAAATTAGCTCTAGCGTCAGAGGGACTTCCTAGTGACGTGGACTCCTTGCGTAAGTTGCATTATCGCTTCCACGACGCCTACGGTATTGGTTCGGCTGAGGTTCAGGGCTTGCTTTTCATCGAAAACTTCAATACCTTGAGAAGGTTAGGGAAAGTCATAGTAATTATTTTTCCAATGGCTTTCCGCATAGAAGGGGGAATTTTTAGGTCGATTGACTCGAACAAAGGATCAAGCACCCTCTGAAAAATTGGATGATGGCAAGCTTAGTGTTTTTCTTATTAATATTCAGTCCTTAAGACACAAAACAGATGAATTATTCCTTTTATTAGAAGAGCTTAATTTTCCCGAAATCATTGCTATAACGAACATTGGTTAAATGTTGACGAGCCTGTGTTTATCAAAAATTATTTTACAGTAACTAGATTTAATAGAAGTAATTTATATCATGGAGGTACTATGATTATGTCTACTAACAACGACCTTTCGGCAGTGACTAAGTTCGATAATTCATTGTCTGAGAAAGTATTTGAATTTTTCATCGTCTATCATAATGCTTATGACCTCTATCTTGTTTGAACACCTGACGCTGACAAGCATATATATTAAGTCAAAGATTACTGAGCTTGCTTGAGTCCATGCCTTTAAAAGGCAAATTAATTTTGTGTGGCGACCTTAATGTTGACTTTTCCAGTGTGTGTGCTGCTCAAAAATCTCTTCGGTCCATTTTCGACTCTTTTGTTATAATCATGCATATTAACTCTCCAACTAGAATAACTGAAACTAGTTCTAGTACTATAGACTACGTCTTGTAATCTTTTTAAACCAGAATTCGTTGACTGTGCTTTCTTTAACTCGGGTTTCTCTGATTATGAGGCAGTATTAACATAATTTTCCGTAAAATCCAAATGCAAAATTGCCTCACGCAAATTATGCCATATTTTTTCTGACAAAAATTTTCTAAATTTCAAGCACCTATGTGTATCAACTGACTGGGTTGTCCGCTCTGATGATGTCGATACCGAACTTTCTAAATTTATAAAACTTTATCTACTCTGGCGTTCAAATCCTTTCCTCTTAGCCCTAATCAAAATTAAACAATATAAACCCTGGTCAACTAAAGGCACATCTGCAAAGAACATGCGTTCATTCAAATTCAATTCAAAATATGGTTTATTGTCCAAAGTACACAATCTAACTTATTGACAAAGCTTTGAAATACAAAAATGAAAATAAATCAATAAAACAGATGTAGTGTAAAATAACATTAAAATTAAGGAACACAAGGCAATTGCATACATTCCAGATTAAAAATTGAGTTAAAAACATAATAAAATTTGATTTTCACATAAAGAAATAAAGAAAAATTTAATAATAGGTTATTTAATAATAAAATCTTTTTACACATACTTAACACATTTACTAAAACATTTTAGGACAAACATAACTATAGGGTACAAACATAGGTTATTAACATAGTCACTGTCAGAAACAGTATTACATAAAAAGATAAAAATAAGACTAAATTAACAATAAAATAATATGAGTAGTAGGCAAAGTATCACAGCTTGAAATTATCACTCCAATATTCTTCCATATTATAGTATACCTTACTCAATCAAAGACCCTTACCTTAAATCTGTTCCGATTGTCGATTTTTCTTAAATCAAGAGGAAGGTGATTAAAAATGTTCTTACTTTCATAGAAAAGAGATCTTTTGGTCAAGGCAGAATGCGGTATGGACAGCGGTACTAAATGGGAAGATCTGGTAGGGTTCAGAGAACTATGAGAAACAATAGAATCACGGTACTTCGACTGCATCAAGCAACACGTCTCCAGAATGAACAAGGAACACCGCGTTAAGATTCCTCGTGACCTGAAGCCAGGTCTACATGATTGAAAAGGCTGCAGTCCTTACAGTTATCTAAGAGCCCTCTTCTGCAGCACGAAGAGACTCTGAAAAAGATATCCACTGCATGAACCCCAGAAAGAAATTCCATGACGCAGATGAGCCTCAACCAAAGCAAAGTATACTCCTCTGACTATATTCTCACTCAACTCCAAATTCACAGTCCTCACCGCATAAGTTCCACGCGCAATTCGCTTAGAAACCTCTAACAGGTTCTTATCTATATGGATGCCCAAAAACCTATGAACCTCTCGAACTTCGAGAGGTTCCGAGTTAAGGCTGCAATCGGGAAGGCCACACTTAAATGACAGGATGTTTGAGTTGCCTATATTGAGCTTTAGTCCATTGCTATTACACCAATTCCCAAGACTTACTAAATCAGAGCATATTGTTCCATGTAGATCTTTTGGCGACTTACTGTGCCACAAAATAGTTGTGTCATCGGTGAAAATGGTAAATTTTCTCGATATTACAATGTTGACAAGATCGTTAACATAGATCAGGAACAATAGAGGCCCCAACACTGAACCCTGAGAGACGCCAAATGATATTGGTTGGGTTATTGCTACCTCACCCTGGAACACCACAGACTGCATTCTACCCGACAGATACGAAGACAACCACCTCAACACTGATCCCCTAAAACCCAAATGCTCGAGCTTGCTCAGCAGTACTCTATGATCTACACAATCGAAAGCTTTTGTAAAATCACAGAATACCGCCGCGGCCACATCACCATCATCCAACCGGATGTAGAGCTCCTTGAGGAACGCAAATACGGCGTCATTAGTACTCCTTGCATCCCGAAATCCGAATTGATCCGCGGAAAGGATGTTAAAACTTTTCAGAAACTCCTGCATACGATTCTTTAGTAGTTTTTCGACCAGCTTTGAGATGGAAGATAGCAGACAAATTGGTCGAAAATCTGAGGGTAAAAGGGGATCTCCGCCCTTGAAGAGAGGTATTACCTTTGCGGTCTTTAAACAATCAGGGAATACTCCATCACAAGCAGATTTATTAACAGCTTCTGTCAGAGCCTCCAAAGCAATATCTGGCAGTGACGACAGGCCTCTTACAGAAATTCCACCCCAACCGGCGGAACGTTTGTTCTTCATAGACTCCAATTCCTTTCGGACTTCCTCCATGTTTACCGGAAAAAAGAAGAATGAGGCAGCATTGCGCTCCCCTATATATTCAAGAGGATCCCCAGTAACCGCAGAGGAAGAAATGGCGACCCTTATGCTCGATGCAATCGAAGAGAAAAAGTGGCCGATAGGCGGACAGATCTGAAACTATGTTACTCTTCCTCCGTCCCGTCAGCTCCCGCACCACATTCCAACTCTCCTTCTGTAGATTAGCAGCCCCAGCAGCCTATCGCCAAAATATCCCCTTTTAGCAATCCTGATGGTCCTTCTATAAAGGTTTCTATGTTTATTAAAATAGTTTATAAAAAAGGAACAATCTAAAAAGTACTTTCTTAGTGTGTGAAGGCATCGCATGTTGCGCGAGGAGACTCTTAGGCCCAACGTGAACCAGGGCTTGCAAACCTTCTTTTTTATCCTTCTATAGGGGAAGGCAGTTTCAAGAGCATTACTTAAAATAGTGTGGAAACAGCTTAATGGATTGTTATGAGAAACCATTGTTGCCCACTCAATATGATTACAAATTTCTCTAAAGGTTGCAAACGCTGATCTTGAGAAGAGCCTTCGCTTTGGTCTTGCTGTCGTACTTTTCTTTTTTGCCTGCACATTAAAACTAGAAACTATTGCTTCGTGATCAGATAGACCAGGATTTATAACGTGATTATGATTGAATGCTTCAGGGAAATTCGTACATACATAGTCAATACAAGAAGAAGATGTTGCTGTTATACGCGTCGGCCCATCCACATGCATATGAAAATTGAAAGCACACAACAAGTTTTCAATATTTTGTGTCTTAGTTTGGGATTTATTTAGAAAATCAATATTAAAATCCCCTGCCAATATGACACGTGAATGAACCGGAATTAGTGCTAACAGATGTTGAAGCTGATTTAAAAACGTTTCAAAGTTCGAATCGGGAGTTCTGTATAAGCAAATAATGTAAATACGAAGCTTAGATGAGTATACAATAGAAAATTCAAAGCACTTCTCAATAGACAAATTACTAAACTTATTACATTCGTCAAAATCTAAATTACTGCACAGATCATCATGCATGAGGATCATTGTTCCACCATGAATCGAGCTAGATCTAGAATACACAGACATCACAGAATAGTTTAGCAGATCAATACTCTCGTCGGGTTTAAGCCAGTGCTCAGTCAGCAGGATAAAATGTGGGTAGTCAATACTGTCAACAAATAGCATCAATTCATTAGTCTTGTTTCTAACTGATTGAATGTTTAATAACAACATATTTAATTGATACAAATTGTCGGTGGTTCTAAAAAAGATTTGTTATTTTTAGTACAGTTTAAACTATGATCTCCTAAAGCTTCTCTAAGTTCGGTTTCTAAATTAATGCTATTCGACGCAGATTGTAAGGTCAAGTATTGAGCGCAGATAAATTTACATAAGAGAGTCTTGGCGCTATGTGATGCCTGTACGTTGAAAGTTCTTTCTTGTTCATGCATAAAGTTATCGGAATTTAAGAAATTTACATTCTTTTTATTGCAGGTTTGAACATAGTTATGGATGTCGTTGTCATTTTGAGATATGTTCTTATTCAAAACCGGCCTATTAAAGGCAAGAGGGGAACCTATCACACATAAATTAGTATCAACAGCAAACGATAACAATTTTTGCAAGCTTGTACTTGAAATTGATGGTCCCCTTTTAGCATTTTCAGGGCCTATGAACACTACAATATGATCCCTATTATTAAAACCCTTACCCAAAGCTAACACTGTTTCTACTATGTCATCAAAGAGAAAAGCGTTTCTGTGCTGACAATTTGATTATCTCACCTAAAAAATACTCGGACAGCGTCTTCTTCCATGATTACGTAAAACTTTATAGAAAAGTCTATCATAAGACTATAAAAGCTGCCAAGGACATTTATTATAATGAGAGGCTAGCTAAATCCGGTAACGTTGCTAAAGAATCATGGTCTATTGTGAATGATTTATGGAATAAGACGTTTTCGTCTAGCAATCGCTAATTCACCTGAGACTAAACAATAACTTTGTAAAGATGTCACCATGTCACCAGTCTCATAATCCACTTTCATATCTCTCTAATGCTATTGTGAATTTACACAGTTTCTTCTTTACGCCTCGCGCCTCTTGTAGCATTTGCTGAGCTTCGCAGTACAATTAAAGACATTAAAAACAAATCTTCATCTGGGATTGATAAGCGTACTCTGAAAATGTTCTCAAGCCTGTCAGAATGCACATTAAACCATCTTACTACTTTAATTAACAAGTCATTCCAAAGTGAGGGTTTTCCAAACTGTCTTAAGACGGCAATAATTTGTCCTTTGCATAAAGGAGGAGATAAAGACCAAGCTTCGAACCATCGCCCAATTGCACTCTTTTTCACGTTATCAAAGATCATTGAAAGATTGGTTAAAAGAAGGCTTCAATCTTTTCTCTCTAAATATAAAATACTTACTACCCATCAATTTGGATTTTTAAGCAACAAATGCACAAATGATGCTATGTTTTCCCTCTTTAATAATGTATACTCCAACCTGAACAACCATCACTCTACAGCAAAAATGTACTGTGATTTCTCTAAAGCTTTCGATTGTGTAAATCATAATATCTTAATTAACAAATTGCAGTGCTACGAATTCAGAGGAGTGCCTCTCGAATGGTTTAACTCATATCTTAATAACAGAAGTCAGCTTCTGAGGGTTGATACGTCGATGTCTTCTTGCAAGCCAATAGATTGTGGAGTACCCCAGGGTTCACTACGAGGCCCTATTTTGGTTCTGCTGTTTATCAACGGCATTGCTTGTCTGAACATTAGCGGTAAAGTCTGTCTCTTTGCTGTCGATACTAGTTTCACTTGGAGCAACCCGGATATTATGGCGCTTCACAGAACTGTATATAGTAACTTAATCACCATCATGGTGCGATTCTAATCTCCTGTATTTAATAACACCACTATTGACGTCGTTGAATCTGTGAAATTCTTGTGACTTGTTGTGGACAACCATTTAAAGTGGGACTTGCACATCGTTTCCTTATCAAAACAATTAAGTTCTGCCTGTTTCGCCAAGAACGGTTTCCAGGGAGCTTAACTTGTCAAATGCTACAACAGTCTAGGATGCTCTTTTTGAATCGCATCTCTGATACGCCCTTCTATTCTGGGGTACATGTTGTGCGACTTAATTTCAGCGTATTTTCAAACTATAAAAGAGAGCAGAGACTACACAGTAGAACTCACTGCCAGGATTTCTTTAAAAGATTTAAACTATTAACTCTTCCTTCCTTATTCATATTTGAATCCATTTGCTTAATCCGCAAGCACGTATCTGCTATTCCAGAATTATCTCACAACTATCCACTTAGGAATACGGATCATGATCTTTATCTGCCAATCCCACGCTCAGAGTAAGTTAAAAGCTCTATACTGTACAATGCAAAAAAATGTACAATTATCTGCCGTTTGAAATGAAGTCAATAACATCTTTTCCCGCATTTCGCAGAGCTTTGAGATCGTACTTACTGGAGAGAGCCTTATACGCAGTAAACGACTTTTTTATTATTGCTTAACTTTGAGCATCTTACACACTGTTTAAATATTTTGATATTTAATATTGTATATAATATTTTGACCACGTACAATTTGCACAATAATTGTATAAAGTTATGTATAGTTTATTTTTCTTTTCATTGTATGTTCCTATTTGTGTTTTTATATGTTTTGTACTCTAGCTCTAGCTTTGTCTACAAATTGTGAATTTTTTTGACAATAAAGCATCTTATTATTATTATTATTATTATTATTATTATTATTATTATTATTATTATTATTATTATTATTATTATATCTTATTAAAGCAGGTAGCAAAACTCGATTAAATACATTTATTTATCAACTGCAAAAATACATTTCTAAGTATCTTTATTATGCAAATAATGTTTAATCTCACCTGGCTATTTTCCCTTTGCTTCTAATTTAATTAATTTTCTAATATGACAAAGAATTAATTGATCCCAGATCTAGAGAACGATTCTATCAACATATAACATACTAGAGGTTTACATTAATATTAGATCCAGAGAAATGTTTAATCAGGTTTTTAGTAAGAGTGTTACATCTGGAAAAATATTTATTTGGTTATGATAAACACCTTTGGATCTCAAGATCAGGCTCATGCTTTTTAATATGCCAAAGAATTAAAGTCATATCTATAGAATTATTTTTATCAGGTTTTTATATATAAGAGTAATATTTGGAATAATATTTTTAAATATGATAAATGTCCGAATTTCAAAGGTTAAGTAAGCTTTGGTTTTTAATATACTAAAGAATTGAATTAATCTCTAATCATGTGAAATATTTTCTCAAGCTTTTTAGGTAAGAGTAAAATGGGTAGAATATTATTTTTGAATATGGTAAATATCTATGTATTATTTTGTCGCTATTACTTCGGCCTTTGGCTGTTTCATAAGTTTTTACACAGTGGAACTAAATCCCTAATTTATTGGAGATATCTCGACTTTAAACAGATTATCAAACTGATGATGAGTAGCAGTCTAATCGAGACCTTGTTTAAGAATTATGAACCGAAAACTTGATTCAAAAATGAGAAAGCTATGCGAAGAAATCGTGACAGGTCTAAATCCCTGGAATGGTCGTCAATAACTGAAACCAGGCGACAATCTCTTTGGTTTTCTTCCAAGCCCATTGATCAGGTTCTTTTTTATTTCCAAGCCATTGCTTTACTTGAAAGTATCCTTTCAAAGAATGTTGCTGTGCTGCAGCCTAGGTAGGAGGTAAGGACGCCAAATGGTATGCTGTTCTGTATGCAGACCTAAGGTAGCATTTATACCTCAATTTGGCCAAGGATGTGCCTTCCTTGCCAGTTAATTTGTACAATGCGGGGATGAAGTTGTGTTGTATCCTCATATGGCATGCAAAAACAATAGGTTATCACAAATGGATTGGTATGGTTGGCAGTCAGGAGAAAAATTAGTTGTGAAAGTGCGCCTTTACCCAGCTTTAGAAATTTTATATTTGAATGTGCACCCCGACAGCGACCAGTCATGATCACAAGCAAATCTACATCTTCACCCACGATAATTATAGAGTTATGCTGTTGTGCAAGATCCATTGCTGTGGTGACAATAAGTTTATCCGCAACCTGTTGTGCCTGCTTTGTGTGCATCCCAGCTGTTGCAACGTTACCCTTCAACATTGAGATAAGACGGATTTTGTTTTTCATATTGCCTAGGAATTTTCCTTGTGGCACTGTCGGAATCATTGTTTCGTTACACATGACATCTACTGACATCTGTTTGCGTGATCTTCTTGCTCGTTGAGCATATGTACTAACATCTTAAGGGGAACCATCGAAAACGACTACAGCATTCTCTTTGTACTTGGACTTAAAAATGTACCATGACTTTCACAAATTGATGAAAATGATTGACTCTTGGTCCACATGATGTACACACTTACACACACCATTGCGGATTTGCCTGTTCAGCAGACTTGGTTCCCTTTTTTCATACGATAGTTGTCAAAAAGGGGCAACGGATAAGGGCACAGTTCGTATTTTAAGAACTCTTCAAGTTCTTTATTAGATTACTTATCAATTATTGTGATCCTTTGAAAAATGGTCGTAGGATTGATGGGGATGGTTTCATCATTTATTTTGATTGCATTTTTAATCGTAGCAAGTGGCAAACTTCCTGTAGAATTGAACGGTATCAAAATCACCGCCTAAAATTCTATAAACTGCTATTTTATTTATAAATAATGTTAAGAGATATAAATTGTAGGTAATTTTCATCTCTTTGTTTTACTACAGGACGCGTAAATAGCCTGCTTTAGAAGTTATAACCTGAAAATCACTAAAAAACATTATTTTTAGTGGTGTTTTAGTTGTATTACTTATATTTGCCGCGAAAAGTCTTGTTGGACAAGTTCAGATTTGTACTCAGCACCTGAAAAAACATAAAATAAACCACTAAAAACAATTACACCAGAACTTTCCACTTCGAATCATCCTTGAGTATCATTTGACTGAACTACTTTGTCAAACCTTTAGATATCACTAATATCTTGCTACTGCTGCTATCCGATTATATTTAAGTTTAAACACGGTATTTATATCTTACTGCTAGGTCTCGACTAAACTGAAGTTCAATAGGACATAACCCAAACTAGCAATAGGTTTAACTGCGATCATGACGTCAATTAATTTACTGATGCAACACCCTAAAAATGATAAATCTTAAGTCTGCTACGCGACGTTAACTGTTGCCAAATTTTCGTGTTTAGATTTACATGGGAAAGCGGGCAAAATTGCTGCAGGAAAACCGTTGCGTATCTACTCACGTGAAGCATTATCTGATATTGAACTTTTTGTTCGGCGTAGCAGAGATGTTGAGCTACGATGTCTATGAATGATGGGTCATTATATATCATTTAAAATTTATGAACAATTTTGGAATGAATGGCAAAGAACTTCATCCAAATTCAACGGAACGCTCTGAGGTAATATTTATCCATGCAAAATACATTGAAATATTACATCTGATACAATCAATAACATAACCATAATAGCTGAAAAGAACCCCTTTCGCTTTCTTGTTGATTTCCTCGATAAGTCGGTTCCAGGTGAGCTTGGAGTTAGTTAGGGTAAGCTGATAAGTATTCCGACATTAGGATGATGGTAGTAAGTGTCAGAAACCCACGGCTCTCCGCAATGCTTAAGAAATAACAAATGCATGTCTTTACGATTGTTGTCACCTATTATTAGATCGTAAAATTCCATGATAGTTACTCCTAAACGTTGAAGGGTAAAATTATCACAGAACAGCAGCCAAATTCCATCGGTGTTGCCCAATCAATCAATCACCAGTTTTTGTTTCTTTAAATATAATTGCATCAATAATATATTTTACTATTTTGTGTATTTGAGAAATTATTTATCTTTTCCAGGATTCTGGGGTAGGGATTCCCGTAACGTTGCGAGTGGATCCGGGCGGCTTCTATTTGTACTGGGTGGATCAAAATCACGAAATGGACCTACTGGACGTCGCACACATCAGGGACACACGCACAGGTCGATATGCCAAAATTCCAAAAGTAAGTGTAAAGTAGCTAACATATTGATTGTCTTTCTAATATATTTGATATAACATACTAGAAAGTATATTGTGAATTTAACAATACACATACGCTGGGAAGCATTCTACTTTCAATTGAAATACTTTTTAATTACCCATCTTTGTTTCAAAAATTGTTATTTGGTCTTAGACTGCAATGACATTACCATATTCAGCAAAATACGGCGCAATATTTTAATATGTATTTCGTTTAATCATCTACTCTATCATCCTGTAGAAGGAGCTTTACAGGAATGCATTATGTTGATTAATAATTTCGTCAATAATTATTCATTTCAATATGAGTTATGTTTGCCATCTAAAAAACGATAGAAGGAACCTTTTAAGAATACGAAATGCAATTTGAATTTTTATTTTTAAACGCGTCGTTGAGCAGAACCGTAATGTTATTTCTCGAAACACGACACGTTTTACATACGAAATGGTCTGAACACTTTTATCTTATGACGATGTTTCAACGAGGGCAAATACCTTCATAGAATTATAGACATGTACTTGCACTTAGACATGTACACCAAAAATAAAAACCTGCAACAATTTTATCCAGTAAACGAAAATTGTTGTCACTGTTTTAGGTATCATCTTTTGTGTGTGTGGTGTTTAATTTCCGCAATGAATCTATCATCTTATATATTACTACCATGAATGTATCGTTTTCAACTCAACTGATCATATATTGCTCAAATTATATTTCGTACTTTTATAAGCGTTTCAGCTAATTGTTCCAGAGTTTCTAGTGAATTCAGTCTATTTCTAAAGCGACGTTCAGATGATCAGTAATACTGTCCATTATTGTCCATGTGAACGACGGACGAACTGACGCCTTGTTTTGAAGAATGACTAAAAATTCCATGATGAAACAGAACAAAACAAAAAATAGTTAATTCTTTCAGTATTTACGCCTTGGTGAAAACGTGGACTTTTTTATGTTAGTTGCACACACACTAAAGAGAGATCCTATGGCGCTCGACGAGCGGTGTGTGTGCGAAGATGTTGATTGACACGGTTCTTGAATAGTTGTAGGTTGTAATTAGGGGGAAACAGATGTCCTGGGAGTGAGTTCCACAGTGATGCAGCACGCCATACAAAGAAGTTCTTGTAGAGCGATGGTCTAGGTGTTTCAGTTGTACGACGAACTGGTGCGCTCTGACGTCTGTCGTGACTGTCTAACAGGCGTTGCCAAGGGCGGGATAAAGAGTGCCAAATCCTGGGAACATCTGCCGTGAAAGTATCTGTAAAACAGACTGACTAGTCAGATTCCGGTTCAACTCCGGGTCGCCCATGAGACGCACAGGTCTATTCTGAATGGAATCCAGCAGCTTTAGGATGTGCTTTGGTGCGGCACCCCAGATGTGTGAGCAATATTCTAAGCACGGTCTTATTTGCGCTTTGTAGAGCAAGAGCAACTGCTTGCCATAATGATGTCAAGGCCCGCCCTATTGGCCCTCTTGGTAAACGGGGCTGCTTGGGTCTTTGCTGCATTGACCTGGACCAAATTTCCGTCGCCCCATCTTTGAACTTCTTGATTATTTGCTGTAATCTGCTCCTGTCTGCGGTGATAGGCCTCAGTCGCTGGTAAAGGTTTTTCTGATCTAAATTGGGAGACAAGGGTACTATCATCTTCAAAACTGTAAAAGGATTATTCGTTTCGGTCAGTAGGTCATTAATATAGATGAGGAACAGAGTTGGTGAAAGTATTGCGCCCTGAGGCACGCCTGCGTTAATGGTGAATGTGTCTGTCCATCAACTGCAACGTGCAGAGATCGGTTCTTAAGGAAACTGGCAAGCCAACTGCATAGAGAGACTGGCAGTCCGAAGGACGCCAGTTTGTTGGGCAATCATGCATATGTGAATTGGTGTGTTTGGTAATTCGTACACAAATAAGCAATGCAACTAAGTGGATAGCGAAAGGCCCCCAGCTATCAATAATAATAATAATAATAATAATAATAATAATAATAATAATAATAATAA
>MU181924.1:414273-446427 GCA_016904865.1 Pissodes strobi | reverse complement strand
AATAATAATAATAATAATAATAATAATAATAATAATAATAATAATAAATTTATTTTTTGCATTCAATGGTATTACAGAGTAATTAAAAATATACTTCATAAAACACCCAGTTAAAAAACGGTTTTAAAGAAAAAATTTCTCTAAATAGTAGTAGGTCTTTTGCAGCAGCTTGACCATAAGCTTAAACCTTTTTAGATTAAGAGATGATTTGATCTCATTACTCAGAAAATTGAAGTATTTACATCCATTAAAAATAATACTTTTTTTGGTAGAGAGCTGTTTTGTGCTTATTTTGAAGCAGAAGTTACCTTTTTCTGGTGTTATGGCAATGATTAGAGCTTACTGATTAGAGAAACGTTTGGTTTTTATAAGCATAGATGCACCCCTCCATTATGTGAGTGTCAAATATAGTTAAGATTCTTAAATCTCTGAAATGTTTTCTGCACGATTCTCTGCTCGATAGCTGGCACATTATTCTTATAGCTCTTTTTTGTAACACTAAAACTCTTGTGCTGCGGCTACCAGCTCCCCAATTCAAAATGCCATATCGAATATATGGGTGGAGCATAGTGCAAGCAAGATTTTTTGGTTGCAATGTTTGACAGAAAATTAAAGGCATATCAGTTACTTCCTGTACGATTGCATGAGTATTCTACATGTGTGCTCCAATTAAGACATAAATCAAAAGTCACTCCCAGGCAATAGCAAAGATTAGCGAGAAAGTTTTAAAAAGATTTCTAGAACAACTGGAATGTTCACCGGAACTATGGAACGGTAGTGACCCCTTATATATGATGATAGCAAAATGATTAAGAATACTTAAAGAAATTAAAAGTGAAGCAATAGAAAGGAATTGCAGAAGTATGAAGATTCTGAACAAAGTGGAGCGGGAGCTGATGAAATAAATACACCTACCCATTTCCTGGGATAGTTTGGGTTGCATAATAAAGTGCAAGCAAGGTTGTTTTTGCAACAATGGTTTGAAAGAAAATACTTCTTACACGATTCCATAAGCATTCTACATGTGGGCTCCAATTAAGAGATGAATCAAAAATCACTCCCAGACAATAGCAAAAATGTTAACGAGAAGGTTTTAAAAAGATTTCTAGAACAGCTGGAACTGTGAAACCGTAGTGACCCATTATATATGAGGAAAAATATGAGGTTCTGGCCACTGGAAAAATGATTAAGGATATTTAAAGAAATTAAAAGTGAAGGAATAGAAAGGAATTGAAGAAGTATAAATATTCTAATCAAAGTGGAGCGGTAGCTGATGAAAGAAATATACATACCCTCCTACCCATGTCCCAGGTTGTTCGTGCACTCAATTTTTTCGACAAGTATGGAAAACCGCAAACAAGTCGATCTTCTATTATTGAAAAGAAGAAATAAATTCTAACACGGGTTAGCAGAGATTAATGTTTATAGGTACTTATTGTTTTAATGGGTATTGGTTATTGGTGCAAATAGCGACAAGCTAATGTTATTGTTGACGCTTTTCTGACGCTAGTCCAATGGGCGTTTGGAAAACTCCAAATCGAAGAGCCAGAATCCCAAATGCATTTTGAACTAAACAACCTACAGCTGATAATCGATTATTAAATACTTCGTGTTCTTTGGTACACTTTATTTGGGAAAACGGTTTTATTAAATTTAGGTGCAAAGCACATGCTTCGTCGCCAACAAACACATATGGAAAGAGTTCTCTTGAATTTGGTAATGCAGTTGGAGGTTTAATATTTAATTTGTTATTTTGAAATAAGTTCCAAAACTGTGTCTGATACCCTACCATTGGCTCCTACATCTACCATTATAAATGCTCGATTTGGATTTACTAAAACAATGCTGTAATAATCTTTGTAATTGTAGTAAAGTTGGTTTAGCTGATTTTCTTAACGCACTATGCTTTCCATCAAGTTGCAAAATTGCAGTTTTCTTCAAATTGACTCGCAAATCTACTCCCGGGAATTACTTGGTACCTGTAAAACAGTTTTTGTTTTAGACTGAACCAACACCATCAACGTCCGGTCAGTCGTCAATCAATTCATATTCTACCTTCTCACTTCTCACCTTCAGAACATTCAACAAACAGCGAAAGAAGCAGAATAAATTCTGTCTCTAGCATGCAATTATGTATCAAATAAATGGAGATCGGCTCGATGATTGGTATTTGAACATTGAAAAGGTCTGGGCTGAAAATCTGAAAAACTTAGTGGGTTAGCTTAGCCAGAGAATGTTTCCTGAAATGGCCGTTAATGATATTCTTCTAGAAGCTGAGATGGGACAAATTCATAAATATTTTGTAAAAATTAAAGAAACCCCTCTACAAATACCTGCAACCACACCAATATATCTCATTGTTGCAGATTCGATCTTGGTCGATTTTCTAAACAAACAGAGACTCCACATGAGCAGTATAAATTACCATAGGCTAGTTCTAAAGTAAATTTGAAAATAAAGCAAAAGCCTTAAGCATTATATGAATATTTTAATATGTTATTTTACTAACTAAAAGCTCGTAACTAAACAAATATAAACATTTAAAGTATTTAATTTTGACGGTGCTAGCTAGAATATACACAGATTCCATTGGTGCTAGGTAACCACTCAGTGTGAGCTTGATTAACTAAGATAACGCTGAGATGAAATGTACTAATATACAAGTAATAATATAATAATAAATATTACCTTAATCTCTATAATATGCTACTATGTACAATATATTCACCAATTGACGAGCAACGTTTAATCGATGAGCAGCTTGTCTTCAAACACAAGGAAAGTCCCTTAAAAACTCTTAATAAGTCTCTCATTAGCTTCTATATACAATATACTTCAACTTCTTGCAAATAAGAATGAAGTTGGAGTGAATTGAGAATATGCAGTAATATGCATAAATAACTTCTGTTGGTAGTGCAATGACGTCGAGGGTTTATTTTATCTTCCAGAGTAATTTGCACTTCAAAATATCACACTGTATGAGTGTGCAAGAGAAAACTTCAATTTAAGAAGAGAGCATGACAGGGAGACAGGGATGCTTTTGTAGAAGTGCTGTTTTTACACGCAATAAAATGGATTATAAAACACGCTATGCTGGGAACGCATAGGCTACACTCCGAGAAATGGAAATAGCACTTATAGGAAGCTTGATATTATAATAAAGCAGAGAGAATATTGGTCGTGTGCCAAAAACGCCGTTTATCTTTCGGCTTTTGAGAGAGAGAGAGTGACTGTGAACAAGTGAGTTTAATTACAATTATTTGAGCCACAGGGTATGCTTACTATAGCGACTTACTTGTGGGAGAGTCAGGGAACAAGTCTTCCATGGCCAAGTGCTACGGGAAGTGCGGACGATCACGTCTTACTTGGGAGAGAGTCGGGGAACAATAACAAGTATTTTCAAGAATGTGAGGACGCGTCCTTTCTCCCTTGGCGCGTGAACTTATCCCCAGTACTGAAATATCCCATCCGTAGAGAGCAAATATTGTGAATATAAAGAAGTTATACAAACACTTAACATCACCGGTTTCCTAAATAAAAGTTATGCATTTTAACACACACCTGGTCGAAATCTGCTGACTAGTTTTTTATAAAATTCGATTATTATAGATCGTAATTTTAGGGACCTTAAAATTATAAAATAGGAAGTACTGATTGGCCAGAGCGTTCTGCTTGTAGCTGACCCTGACCTGTGGTTCGAAATACGTGGATTGTATTGTTCGAAGTCGTTCTGTTTTTAGCTATATCTAGCTAATGATGATTGATTCAGATGGTTAAACATTGGGACAAGAAATGGCGCTAAGCATGTCGCCGAGAGTTTTTGAGGGGCATTCTTGGAATGCGATACACAGTGGCGTGGAATATTAATATAATACGAATTAAATAGCTAGATTTGAAAACATGTTCAAATGGTTTTTGAACACTCTTGATACGCTTTTCAATCCCTTCGCCCTCTGATATTCAAACAACCGCTACTTAGATTCCAACACGATCAGCTAACTAAGTTTTGCCACATTTGAGTATTTAGAAGAACTGTACTAATTATTACCTACTTAATACTTATACTAATAAATATTTAAATTGTTATTTTGAGATAAGTTCCAAAACTGTGTCTGATATTCTGTCATTGGCTCCTACATCTACCATTATAAATTCTCTATTTTCATTTACTAAATCCATCAAAACAATGCTGTAATAGTGTTTCCATTGTAGTAAAGATGGTTTGTCTCGTTTTCTTATAGCAATATGCTTTCCATCAAGGGCACCCCAACATGCTGCAAATTTGCAGTTTTCATCAAATTGACTCGCAATAATTTCCCCCTCCCAGAGAATTACTTGGTACCTGTAACAATAGGTTTTTGTTTTAGACTGAACCCATACCATCAGTCAGTCAATTAATTGATAACCTACCTTCTTCAACCGCTACTTAGATTCCAACACAACCAGCTAACTAACTTTTTGCCACATTTGAGGGATTTAGAAGAACTGTAGTAATTATTACCTACTTATTACTATTACTTTAATGTTAATAACATATTTATATTTTTCATTTTTTCTCTTAAGACAAAAATAAGCACTTTATATTTTTCCAATATAATTTCGCTTATGCATGAGGGTGGAATTATATGTCGTGAAAAAATGAGTTCCTTCCGTTTGCTAGATTCTGCCATGGACATGAATAGATTTTTTCATTACGATGCGCGCTGTCGTGTTTTTTAATAGATGGCTCAACCATTTCCAACAATTTTCGGGCATTCTAAAATAACTATAGGCGATCATATTTAATTTTAATTTCGTTTATTAGATTCATATGGCTGTAACTTTGTCTCTTTCTTAATCAGTCATTCACCGATACACACTTTATTCTTCTCGACTGCAAATGTTAGTACAATTGCAAAACATGCTTCATCCATAATACGGTGAAACAACAGCTCGACTTCTTTTCATGTACTGACGAAAATACTTTAAATGTACTGGCCATCTAAATGCCGCTTAATGTTTATTGAAGTGTACACATGTGTTCTATTGGATTCAGATCGGGCGATCTTGCTGGTCATTCTGTTCTTCAATATCGGTGTAGTACAACAACATGATTACACGATGCGTGCTGTGTATCGCCGGGATCATCTTGCGTTCAAATACGGTGGCGACTACATTGCATTGCTCAAATCTACATTGTAATCCATAATCGTATATTCATTAAATGACTAGAGCAAGTAACTGAATTAATTAAATCATAACAGCCCGACCCTGCCTTTTCAATCATAGCCTGTCCAGAATGTAGTGTCTCGATATTTAATAAATCACTCCGATACATCATTCCAAGAAACTTCGCAACGAAATTGACTTGGACTGTGAAAATACGCACATATTTCTTTTTAATACGAATCTATCGGTATAAAATTAATTCCGCCAGCGATTGCTTTATGGGCGTTTTGATAGAAACATGGAATTCGACTATTAATTTTATCATAACAATTCGTCTAACATAAATAAACTCTTTAAGATATGTTAATGGTTGTTAAACAAACTACATAATGGAACCACCATTAATATTAATCGCATGATCGTTTCGGTTAGTGTTTAATTTTTGATTGCGGTATTGAAGTTGGAATGTTTTTTTAACTATAGGGAGTAGTTGAATTTTAGGGGATATGATGTCCTATTATTTGGCTGTGGCACATAAAACAAATAATTTTTTGTCGAGTTTCGTTTTTGTTCCTGTGGGGTTTAGTAGATAGTGCAAGATCGACTCAACAGCAGAACTCCCATAAGAAATGCATTGGGCTAAAATTTTATATTTTTTGTGTCATTTTAGGGCGTGGCAACTAACAGTAACAGGTCTGATAAAGCTACCGACAGGTCATTATACAACAGTAGGCATGTCTAACCTGCTGAAGATAGAGTGCATACAGATCTGTCTGAAGCTGTATACAGACGACCTATCTAAAGGTGTAAAGGTCACTCTCTAAAATGGCACCAACCAGGCCCGGTCTCTAGGGGAAGGGCAGCAGGGGCGAGGCCCCGGGGCGGCGGACAGCTAAAGGGCGACCTTAAAAAAAGCTATCAAAAAATTGTTGCTAGGAGTTTCATTCCACGGTCCGTAATGTTGCTTAAGTTATCAGATATACCTGTCTTTTAGGGGACTTTAAAAATCACATTGCCTAACGGAGAGAAAATATCTAGACCTTGAATTTTCTATTTCCTCAAACATGGTAGCAAGGTACTCTGTTTCTATTGCAAAATATTTGAAACCGCAGTAGACACAGATGCATGCAAAGCAATTGCAGCGATTCCGCCACTGTTTGGGGCCAAATAAAGGAGTGCATCCATAAATTTTGAATGTAAATCCTCGAGCTTTCAATGTGCCTTGCACTGCACATACTTTAAACCTTGTGGTAAACGATGCTGCTGGATCAACGTTTGAAACAACACACTTTTTGATTTAGTCCAAGGACTAGGTATATGTATTTTTCTTAACCACTAACCGTTGGGATATCTTCACATTACAAAGGGCTCAATTTAAAAGCGCTATCAAGTACCATGCCCTAAGACCACTCAGGCACAATCTTGAATACTTGTGCAACGCTTTGAAAGATTTGAGAGAATATTCAAGTAAAGATATTATGTCTTTTAGGAATCAAACAAGAACATTTTAGGAACAAATTCAAGTTACAAGTTAAATGGCGTGAGATACCTGAAAGGGTAAACGTAGTAAGATTTTACACGACCCAGGACAAAATTCAACAAAGGCCAAAATATGTTTAAAATACCTCCTAGAATTTCTACGAAGTAAGAGATGTGATGAAAAGTTCAGCGAATATTTAGTTGAAGCAAAGAAAATTGCCACTAGTACTGAAGCGGAAACAGAATTTCCTGTAACCCTAATTAGGAGAAAACGTAAATAACTTAGCTATGCAGTTGAAGATGAGAATGTGGTCGATTGAATAGAAAATTGTAATATTAATTTGTACTTCTCTTTGCTAGACGTTTCCATTAATTCAACCAAAGAAAGATTCGATTTGAGGAACAATGTCAATAAACCATTTTCATTTTTAAACTACGTACCTATTCGACTTGGCGCTTTATCCGGATGAGTTGTTGAAAAAGACATAAATGGTGCCGACTTATTCAATGAAATTAAGGTAATAATAAGTTTCATGAAGTTAGAAAAATTGCTTAAATGCCTAGTAGCAGACGAATTAGATTCAAATTTTCCTAATTTGACAATTGCTATTCGCATATTATGCCTATCATTACCAGTGTCGGTTGCAGAAGGACAGAGATCCTTCAGTAAGCTTACATTAATTTAAAAAAAAAACCACCTAAGATGCACGATGTCAAAATAAGAGACTGAATAGTTTATCGACAATTTCAATTGAGCTTGAAATTCTTGACAACATAGATGCCCAATTGGGGATTAAGACTTATTCGGAAGTAATAGCGAGACAATGTATTCACATGTAAATAGATTTTAATTGTTTACAATTATTTTACAATTCCTGTTCGGTTCCCCTAGATTTTAAGTATTTTTTATATAAAATATTTTAATAATCGTTGCTTTTACGTTGTGTTGTTCAATTACTGGTCACTGGTTTCACTGGTTTCCAACTTTTCTTAGTAGGGATATTTTTTACTACTTGATGTTTACTTATTATAATATGTATTTGTTCTTGTTTAATATAATAGATAATAATTATATAATAATATGTTAAATCGAAAATTTATGTTTTGTTAAAGAACCTATTTTATAGAATATACCTGATAACATTAAACATATGGTACATAATTATACTTATACTAATTTGTTCTTATTTGAGTGCAAAAAGAACGCAGGATGAAGGGGGAGGGGCGGTATCGTCAATATTTGCCCCACGGCGTCACCTACCCTAGAGACGGGCCTGCACCAACATTGCAGGATTTTAGCCGCATGCTTTTTTATAGGAGTTATGCTGAACTGCTGGGCTTTTCGCTACGTGCAGGATCTGTTTAGTGATATCTGGACCAGTAATCAGCGAACCAAATACCATTTTTATTCGTTACCAAATACGGTAAGCGGTCACTTTGGGTCGTTCTAACGCCAAAAAAGTCGCGAGGGTCGAAAAAGCTAAGACTAAAGTTCTATAAGGAATTTCTATGAGAAAAACTCTCTAAATGCTTCTTGGGTTCCAAAATGTCGGGAAAATAGGCAGCGTGAGCAAGATGGTTTTGTCGTCGATACGTTTTCATTCTCCCCTCGTATAAGCGGCGTATCGAGGAGGAATGTCGTCCCTTTGTGTTATTCAGATCTATGAGGGCACTTCTAACCCTCCTTATTCAGATAAGAAGCATACAAGTAATAGGGATGGACAATATAGTCGATTAAGCGGTTTAGTTTTTTAAATCGATTAACGAGATGACCTTATTATTAATTTACAAAATAAAAAAACTATATTTTTGATAGTCTTCTATTGTTATGTTTTATATTTTTAAATATGTTGATAGACAGTTGTTAGTTTGTATCATCAGAAGTTAATTGAGAGTTTTGATCGTTCGACTCTAGTAGGTAAACGCGCGGCAAAACAGGAGCAGGTGTGACGAGAAGATAGGCTATTTTCAAAAACATTCCTGAAGTTTGTTTTTTCACGTAAAAAGATAAATTTAGTATTGATTTATAGCTATTCTGATATGAAGGAAAGATAATATGGATTAAAACTTTTTTCTAGTCGCTTTTATACTTCAGCTTTACGAACTCGATCTATATTTTGAAGGCAAGAATGTTTAATTTAATCTAGAAATCAGTTAACGGTTTTAACGACACAGGTTAGGTGTATACGGCTTCCGCAAATAGAAATCGACAGGAGATATATTGGCATATGCCACTCATATAGAGTAAGGCAATTGAGAACTATGGAGAATCTCGAGCGATTGCGTTGGATATTTCGAAGGCATTCGACAGAGTTTCGGATTACTCGAGGGATTATTTAACAAACTGCCATTCTTCAGACTGCCAGCGCCTCTCTGAAGCTGGCTTGCCAGTTTCCTTAAGAACCGATATCTACACGTTGCAGTTGATGGATACATCTCAGGCACATTCAGCATTAATGCGGGAGTGCCCCAGGACCCAATACATTCACCAACTCTCTTCCTCATCTATATTAATGACCTGCTGACCGAAACCAATAATCCTGTTTACAGTTTTGCATATGACAGTGCCCTTGTCTCCCAATTTAGATCAGAAAAACCTTTACCAGCGACTGAGACTTATCACCGCAGACTTGAGCAGATTACAACAATTAATCAAGATCTGGAGAAAGCTCGAACTTGGGGCAACAGAAATTTGGTCCAGTTCAATGCACCAGAAACCCAAGCAGCCACATTTACGAAGAAAGCCAATACGGCGGGCCCTGACATCATTATGGCTGGATCGACCATTTCTTCATTGTCATCAATCAGACTACTGGACTTCTCGGCCAACAGCAATATGTCCTGGCATGGCCACGTTGCTAACATCGCAAAATCAGCCTCGAAGAAGCTTAGTGCACTATTCCGCAACAAAAAAATATATACACTGCAGCAGCTGATCTTGCTCTTCCTAGCGCAAATAAGACCGTGCTTAAAATATTTCTCACACATCTGGGGTGCCGCACCTAAGCACACCCTGAAGCTGCCGAATTCCTTTCAGAAGAGAGCTGTGCGTCTCATCGGCGACCCGGAGTTGACCCGAGACCTGGCTAGCCTGAAACACCGCAGACATGTGGAAGATCGATCTCCCTGTTCCACAGATATTTTCACGGTAGACGTTCCCAGGATGTGACCCACATCATCCCGCCCCTAGCAATGCTTGTCAGACAGTCAGGACAGACGGCAAGAGCGCACCCGTTCGTCGTACAACTGGAAACACCTAGAACTTAGAACGTCGCCTTACAACGACTCCTTTGTCTGGCGCACTGCATCACTGTGGAACTCACTCCCAGGACGTCTGTTACTCCCTAATTATAACATACAACATACATACATCTTCGGACACACACCGCTCGTCGAGTGCTGTAGGATCTCTCTTTAGGGTATATGTCACTGCTATAAAAAAATAACATGTCAGTGCCTTAAAAATAGCCCGCCAGCTGCCAGCTGTTCAGTTTTAGTCATTTACCACGTCTACCCGTATTTTAGACAATGAAGTCCTCTACCAATTTTGCAATGTATGAGTTTTATGAATTTTGGAAAACATTTTTATTTCGTAAAATGCCCTACCAATACTTCGTTTCATCGGTATTTTGGAGCGAGGAATTTTAGTTCCAAATCTGGGCTATTGAGCGCTTTTGCGCCGCAAGTACTTTTATATAAAATTAATTTTCATCGAAAAAATAAGTTATGACTATAGAAAAATAGGGGATTATGAACTTGTTTTATCATATAAAGTATTTAATTTCTAGAGCATGCGCTTCTAGTCCTTATTGATTAGCTTGGGTTAGTTTTATTACTATTTTGTCTCTTTTATTGCCTCTCCCAATTTATTACAATGTAGCGATAGCGATATTAAGCTGATGAAAAAAACAGATATTACTGTTTGGTCTGTGTCAAAGTTCGAGAAGATTATTTAAAATTTTTCGAAATTTTTCGCATTTTTTTTAAATATTTTAAAAACTTCTAGAAACCTTTTTGCGGTATTTGTGTTTTACGATTTTTTTTTCAGTGATTCCCCATAAATGCGCTGCTACTGGGTTCGATTTTCCTCATTTAAGAACTCGATTTGCATTTCGATTCGCAAAATTCTTGTTCCAAATTTGAATCCATAGCTTTACGCTTGTTTAAAATTGAACATTTTTAGCCCATTAAAAATATACCCCGCCACTTGTTCGATTTTATTCATCAACGAGCTTGTTCTGTATTTTGAAATCGATAGCTTTAACGTTTCAAGTGATATCAACAGACACGTGCACACAGAGAAATTATTTTAATTGGTCTTAGGTTTTAAAACGTTGGGAAATGCAAAAAAATAATTTATCGGTTTTGTTGCACATATATAATAAGTGTGAGAAAGCAAAATGGCTCTCTGCCAACACTATATTTTTAATCTGACGTCTTTGTCTCGTTCTAACTCACTTAACGAACGTTGCGTTTTAACAATGGTTTTATGATTGGAAAAAAGAAGTTATTTATTTTTGAATTAAGTTTCTTAGTTCCAATTCTACTTTAAAGGGAACATAATAAATATGGCGTTTTCTTTTCTAGCAGTTTAATGACACTTTTTAGAGAACGAGACAAAATGGGAAGGTAAACATACGTAGGTACAGGGTGATTCAATACATTAGTACTTTAGTGTCATTAATAAATTTTGTGTTATGTTTCACATATCCAAGTAATCTGGAGCCCTTGAGAATAATACCATACATGCTGATTAAAGGATAGCTTACAGTCAAATGTCACACCCAGATCATTGACAGACTCCACGGTTTCAATAAGTTCATTGTTTATGCTGTAAGTGCTCACAATTGGATTTGTACATCTCTAAAAGCTAATAGACTTGCACTTAGAAACGTTGATTCTCAGAAGGTTAGAAGAGCACCAGGACCCGAATTCATCAAGATCAGATTGCAAACCATTCGCATGATAAGACCGACGGTGTTGTAGAACTTCAGGTCGTCCGCATATAAGAGAACGCGGGACGACGCGAAACAGGACATGACATCGCTAACGAACAAGAAGAGCACCGGTCCAATGTGTAAACCCTGAGGGACTCCAGATGTTACGCAAATCTCGCGTGAATGTCGTCCACAAACCATAACACATTGACGACGCTCAGAGAGGAAACCGCTCCGTTATGTTAAGTAGCCACCCGTGACTCCAATCTCTGAGAGTTTCCTGATCAGAAGCGGAAGACAAACGCTGTCAAATGCAAATGGAGTCAACCTGATATCCTGCCTCGGTTGAGGAAACTGAAAATTTGTTATATACTGCGCGGTTAGTGGTAGTTGAACGTCCTTTATAAAAACCATGTTGCTCAGAAACGGTATAGTCTGAAAAATCCCTTCAGTCAGCATAGATTCCATCAGCTTAGGAATAGCAGAGAAAATTAATATTCTGCGGTAGTTGGCAACATCGCTTCTGTCTCCAGATTTAAAAACAGGTTGAAGCTTACAGAACTTCCACATTGCTGGAAAACAGCCACAATCAATTGACCTCTGGAATATATTTAATCATTTTTTAACAACTTTATCAGGAATTTCCGAAATCTGTTTTCCACTAAAAGCAACTAAAAATAAAATACAGAAAACATGATATGATGAGAGTCTAAGAAAAATGCGTGACTATTTGAGACTATTAAATGAACTTTGTCAAAATTTTCAATCCAAATCTTTACTAGAATTAAAAAATAATTATAAATGTAAATATAAAAAATCTATCAAAATGGCAAGACTGACACACAACAAAAGAGCTGTTGAAAATAGTACAAACCCAAATAAAACATGTTGGGACTTAATAAATACCAAACGTACTTTGAAAAAAGATGGTGTCTTGTCAAATATACAATTAGACTTAAATAAAGTAAATAGTTTTTTTTTTGTTAATGTGGGAAATAAGATGAAAAAGGAATTGGAAAGTAAAGGCTTTTTTAATGAAAGGTTGTACTTTGAGAATTTAAAATTATCTCAATCAGTTTTACCCCCATTTCAGTTCAAACCTGTTAGTTATAATGAAGTTCGGGATATAATGAAAAGTTAAAAAAAAAAGCAGTCCTGGATTATTGCAATTTAAATGCCAAATTGCTTAAGTCAGTACGAGAGGAAATTCTTTATCCATTAACAAACCTTATAAATAATTGCATTGCTCAGGGTTGCTTTCCTGATTGTTTAAAAATTGCTAAAGTACTGCCAATACCAAAATCAAAAAACAAGACTGACTTAAGCAATTTCAGGCCCATATCTATGTTGCCTGTTATATCAAAGGTTTTTGAGATGGTTTTGAAAAGTCAGATTGTACATTTTTTTGAGTCAAATAAATTATTTCACTTTGGTCAGTTTGGTTTCAGAACAAAGAAATCTAGGACGGATGCTCTTATATATTTAATAAACAAAATAATAGAAGGTACTGAAAGTAGGGAGATGGTGGGTGCTGTCTTCTGTGACCTCACAAAGGCGTTTGACTGCGTGTCTCATAGTTTCCTTATTTCCAAGCTCAAATATTACAATTTTGACGAAACCAGTACTAAACTTATAACCTCCTATTTCACTGATAGAAAGCAATATGTATCAATAAATAATAAAAACTCTAATATAAAAAAAATTTCCAGTGGAGTTCCTCAAGGGTCAGTACTGGGACCCATACTGTTTCTAATTTACATAAACAATTTTAATGTGGGTCCCATTTCTGACTCTGACACAATTTTTTTTTTTGCCGATGACACCACAATTCTTGTTAAGGATACCCACATTGAAAATTTGGATAAGAAATTAAATACTGCTAAACTGTCAGCATCAAAGTGGTTTGGTACAAATGGCTTAAGTCTAAATGAAGACAAAACCAAAACTATACATTTCAGTCACAAAAAAGTATGCCAACAACAGGAGGGTTCAATGTTTTTGGGTTTTTATTTGGATCCCATATTGTCATGGGAAAATCATGTCAGTTTTGTGGCTACAAAATTAACAAAAACCATTTTTGTCATCCGATCTTTGAAAAGTGAATTACCAAGACAGTCAACTTTAACAGCATACCACTCTGTATTTCTTTCACACTGTAAATATGGAATACTTGCATGGGATCACTCCCATCATGCAGACAGAATTTTTAGGTTGCAGAGAAAGGTTGTGCGTGTGATTTTTGAAATGGGTCACAGGGAGGATGTAGCGGAGGTATTTGTTAAAAACAATCTTCTTACTTTACCATCCTTGTACATCTATACATGATACATGCTTAAAATATGTTAGGGAGAATCTTGGCTCTTATATACAAAACAATGAAATTCATAAACATAACACAAGGCAAAAACTACATTTATTTAAACATACAAAAATTTAGATTACATCATAGCCGATTTGGAGTAAACTACTATGCTCCTCTATTTTATAATATACTTCCTAGAAATGTACAAACCTTAGATAACAAAAACTTTTTCCTAACCATTAAAAATCACTTACTTAAACATGCATTTTATAATACAAGTGAGTACTTAAATACTGCAGTTCATATGGGTGTGACTGATTAAAACGCAATTTTATAGAAAATGAGGTTTTTATGTGTATAGTGTATATTGTATGTTATTTTATTGTAAATTTTTAAAAAAATCTCGGTGTATATAAAAATTGGAAATTTTATTTTAAATTAGGTATTTGACTGATATGATTTAAAACTCTGATAGATATGTAATAGGATTTTAAATTACTTAGTTTTACTTTAAATTTCACTCTCTGATCAGCTTGATCAGAAAATCTGACTTGTGCAAACAAATGTATTTTGTAAAAAGCATGTAGGTAGATGGCGTGCGAGTAGTACAGACGTGGTCAATATCGCTCTTCTAAATTTGCCCTAAAAGTCTATTTTATGTTCAGGTTTTTCACTATTCTATAGTTAAAGTGATTGCATAAGGCCTAGTGTTGTGTATTTTGCCGTTGATTGGACATTTAGTGCTCTTATTTGTGCTAATTGATTGTCTTTTGTTGATCTGGACTTTCCCGCCAATATGGGGCTGTCATCGGCTGACTTACGAGAAATCAGGTCTGCTATCATCAATACGTTTAACGACAAATTTCTTCAGGAAATAGTGGACAAAGTGGCAGTTATGGTAGAAAAACAGTTTGAGCAACAATTTAAGGCTCAGAGGGAGACAATTAAAATACTCCAAGATAGAGTCAGCACGCTGGAAGAAAATAATAAACAACTTCAAAAAATGGCTGATGACCAAGAACAATCCTCTCGTAATATGAACGTGCGCATATTCGGTATTCCTGTCGAAAATAGCGAGGATTTACACTCCAAGGTTTTAAATTTATTTGCTGAAAATTTAAAGGTTAATATTTTGAAAAAGGATGTAAAAAAATGTTACCGAGTCGCGTCCAAACGTGCAAATGATAAGCCTCCTGCAGTACTTGTGCGGTTTTCTGACGATCCGGTTCGTGTGTCAGTACTGAGAAATCGAAAAAACCTTAAAAATACCGGTGTCCAAATTAAAGAAGATCTAACTAAAACTCGGCTTTCTCTTTTCGACCAAGCAGTTCGTAAATTTTCTAATAAAAACTCGTGGGTGTTGAATGGAAACATTTATGTGAAAATCAATGGCATTGTGCATCGTATTTCAGATAATTCGGAAATCCATAATTTAAATCTTTAAAGGTATTTATTTCACATATCTTTTTTCTGCCGAATCACACATTAAGACTAGGCCAAAATGTGTATTTATTTACAATTTTTTTCTTCATTTAAGTATTCCATTTGGGACAAGTGTGGAGTTTTAATTGTTATTAGTGTGCATGCAATTTATTATTGTATTCTAAATAACTAGTAATATATCTCAATTAATCTTTACGTTTTGGCGTTTATTTTTCCGCATTTTTCCTAGGTGGATTACATGTTTATATTTTTGTGTATCTTTCATACCTGTATTATTTACAAATATGTGTATTTTTTTGCCAATGGTACTTTAGGGGTTAATCAATTATTCTTAATTTCAACTTGGGCGGTATGGATGTCCGTATATATTGTTTTTTTTGTTGTATTTGGGGGTAGGTACTATTCACACATTTTTTTTTGTTTATTTTGTTAATTTAATTAACTCGGCTTTAAACTTCCGTTTCTTATCTGTAATAAATTACTAAAACAACTATTTTTATTTTGCCTTCATTTTGTATTGCTTTATTTGCTTTTCTCTAAATCAGTATTTTGGTATAAATATTTACATTTTATTATTATTGGCACATCATGAAGGTGGGTCATTTGAATGTAAGGTCATTGTACACAGGTTTTAATGAACTCAAGAGTCTAATAGAGGAAAATGATTTTGATATTGTTTTGCTATCTGAGACATGGCTCTCTGATGGTGATGGCTCTGAACACTTTCAAATTCCTAATTATCAGTTTTTCAGAAAAGATCGAGAGGGAAGAGGTGGAGGTGTTGCTCTATATATAAAAACGTCTTATGCCATTGAATTGGTAGCATTTGATTTTAATATTAATGTACAATTGGAACTTCTGATTTTTAAATTGCAATTATTTAAAAAAACCTACGCATTTATGGTTTTTTACAGACCACCAACTTTAAATTTTAATAGTCTTATAACAGATTTCGACAATATTTTTTCTTATATTTATCCAACAGTAGATGAAATTTTTTGTCTAGGTGATTTCAATATCAATTTGCTAAACCATAATAATCCGTTGACTTCCCTTTTCGAAAATTATAATCTTGTACAGATTATTGAGGAACCAACTCGCATATCCAGTACGGCCAGTACACTGATTGATGCATTGTTTGTAACAAACCGTTCTTTGGTAATTAAAAGTGGCGTTATTTCTGCTGATGAGATTTCTGATCATAAAATGATATATTGTGATTTAAATTTTACAAAAGCGCAAATTGTGCCGAAAATTATTCGTTATAGATCATTTAAACACTTTAATTATAATGAATTTTTAAATACTATGCATAACTTACCCTTTAATAACATATTTTATGAAAATAATATCGACAACAAAATAAAGATTTTGAATGAACTTCTTTTGACTTTATTTGATATTCATGCCCCGATAAAAGAATCACGAATCACTAAACCGAAGGCGCCATGGTTAACAGCCAATGTAAAAATATTTATGAAACAAAGAGACAGTGCTCTGCGAAAGTTTAAACGATCTAAACTTAATGAAGATTGGATTAACTATAAATTTTTGAGGAATTTTACATTGGCTGAAATTAGAAGGGAAAAGAAACGTCATTTGAATTTATTGTGTGCCGAGAAAAGTCCAAGGCAAATATGGTTTGCACTGAGAAATTTTAATATACACGTTTGGCAAGAAATCTTTATCCATACGATTTTAATGTGATAACATAGTACGTTATATACGAGACCTAAAGGTAAAAAGAGACACAAACGTATGCCATTCCTTGCGCAGCTTTCCCCTTCCAGCAAGGCGTGGGCACTCGGCGTTCGCCGTCGACCGTCCGTTTCGAGTTTAGTAGTAAGGGACACGTCGCTGAGGACAGATTATTTCTGGCATTCTTAATTTTTACGATATTTTCTTAGTTACTTTTAATCACTGTTCTATCCGAAAATACAACAGTGATTTAAAAATTATTGATTATTTATAAGCCTTAGGCTTGAAACAAAAACCGGTATTCTAAAAAATAAAAATAAACTCCCAAACATTCTTAAGAATTAATAAAATTAAAAAGACTCTAATAAAATAAACAAAACAAAAATTATTTCAATAAATGTTCAAAAACATTGCCATTTTGGGATTCGCAATAACCCAGGAACGGGCAGGTCATAAAATTCTGTCCTAACATTCACTAACATGTCCGGTGTTACGGAGTTAGCAAAGTCAAAAATTTTTGCCCTTAACTCATCTAAATTTGCAGGTCTCTCATGTGGATACCTGTAAATAAGTTAAGTCAAGTGGCCCCAGGAAAAAAAAATCGAGGGGAGTCAAATCTGGCGACCTTGCTGGCCAGGGTATGGTACCTCTAGTGGAAATGAGACGTCCAGGAAAAACTGTTGTTAAAAATTCCTACACTTGTCTCGCATTATGCGCAGGACAGCCATCTTGCTGAAACCAAATTTCTTCGAAATTAACATTAACGTTCCGAACAGCTGGTATAATTTCCTGTTGCAACAATTGCAAATATCGTTCCCCATTTAAGTTGCCATTAATAACAAAGGGTCCTACAATATTATCGCCCAAAATTCCGGCCCAAATATTTAATTTTTGAGGATATTGTGTCCTTAATGGCACGCTTAAATGTTTATTTTCCCGCGACCAATATCTGGCGACTGAAGGATTATGATGGCCGTGAAGAGAAAATGATGATTTATCTGTAAACAGAATATTTTTTAAGAATTCTTCATTTTCATCTATTTTCTCTCTCATAATCTCACAAAACTCCATCCGCCTGAAAAAATCGTCTGGGAAAATTTCTTGGGTCGTTTTTATTTTGTAGGACGTATACCCATGCATTTTTAAAACATGCCTAACTGTCCGACCCGGAATGTCAATTTCTTGGGAAATTTGGATGCTGGAGCAAGGCTCATTTGCTTCCACAAAGGCACATACATTCTCGTCCCTTTCGATCCTTTCTTGAGGAATAGAACGAGCCTCTTCATGTAAACATTTGCTGCACTGGTTAATGCATCCCAATTTTTAAAAACGATGAAAAACGTTTAAAATTGTTTTTTTCGTTGGGACCGGCTGATCTGGATAACAAAATGCAAATCGACCAACAACTTCATCGGCACTATCAGCCCTTAAGTACCATTTAATAATATTAATTTTTTGTTCACGAGAATACATTTTTATTTTCTTAGATAACCACCAGTTAGTATTTCACGAACAAAAGGCTGTGTGGAAATGATGCAAAATAAAATATCCTGTTTGACCTGTTTCTATGCGCTTACAGTCAGTGTTGCCAGGTGATTGTCAGATTTCACCAGATTCTGCGAATTGAAAAGTTGTCAGATTTCACCAGATTTTATCAGCAGCTGCGTTTTTTTTTAACACATTGGTTACAAAAAATTTAATAATTAATAATTTCCACCCAAATCTCATTAAAACTTAATTCAAAAATAAAAATAAAATAAGAATGGTTGTATGTATTCAATGGAACAAAACCATTAACTGTTTAGCATTGCAAACTTAACTCTAACTTAATATCACATACCTGTTCAATAAAAATTTAAACTGAATACGATATTTTACAACTACTTCATCAATTACTAGAAATGAATGCAGAACGTTTAACCAAAAGCTTATCTGGAATATTGTAGCAAAAGCAATGTTTGTTATTTTCGTTTGTTTGCCTTTTGGAGTACAATATTCCAGATAAAGTTTCAGACGAGAGTTTATTTCACCAATCAACAAAATCTTCTCAAAATCACCTGATCTGATGAATTTTCACCAAGTTTGGCAACGCCGTAATACAGAAGGTTCGTCGATGTGCATCGGTGGTCTTCGTCGCCAACGAAGGTCGTCCTATGCGAGAGCGTCTACGCGTTTGTTGCTGAATGGAAGGGGAGTAGGGGAAACCAGGGGAATTCCGTCTCTTTCTCTTTTTAACTTTAGGTCTCGTATTTCACGTACTCTGTTATCGCATTAAAATCGTATGGATAAAGATTTCTTGCCAAACGTGTATGTACACCTAGTAATAAAACTGTGCCAGAGGCTCTCTCTGATCCCAATGCAATTAATAATTTTTTTGCTTCATTTGTTCAAAACACTTCCAATTGTAATGACAAGGTTACATACTATGAAAATAATATTTATAATGAAAATTTACGATTTTCATTCAGATTGGCAACTGTATCTGAGATAAATAAAGTTTTACATAACATCAAAACCAACGCAACATGAGTAGACGAGATTTCACCTTTAATGCTTAAATATTGTAGCCCTTTTCTGGATAAATATATTACACATATAATTAATTGTTGTTTAGAAATAGGTTACTTTCCGGATCAATGGAAAATTTCAATAGGTAAACCAATACCAAAAACTGCCAATCCAATACGTATAAATGATCTTCGCGTAATAAGTATTCTCCCGGCAATTTCAAAAATATTTGAAAAAATTTTACACAATCAAATGTACAGCTACTTTATTGATAATAATATTGTTCCCCAAACACAGTGTGGCTTCAGAGAGAATTTCGGTACTGCGATAGCTTTGACTAATGTAATTGATGATATTGTTCGGGCTTGCGATAAGAATATGAGTGCCATATTAATACTTTTGGACTTTACAAAAGCTTTTGATACCATTAATCATTCCCTTCTGATTTCCAAATTGAAACACTATGGCTTTACGAATAAGTCCTGTCATCTTATTAGATCATACTTGACAAACAGATTTCAAAAGATATATTCCAATAATAACTTCTCTGAGCAGGCGCAGATATTGTCTGGGGTGCCCCAAGGTTCCATTTTAGGGCCGCTACTTTTTCTTGTGTACACCTCAGATATTTTAAAATCACTACGTTATTGTAGGGTGCAAGCTTTTGCAGATGACACTCAGGTTTATTGCTGTTTTGATGCTGACAGTTATCAGAGGACTGAGCGAAATATTAATGAGGATCTTACAAATTTGAGTGAACTTTCAATATCCCATAATTTGCATCTTAATCCCTCTAAATCAACTATGATGATTTTTGGAAGCAAAAACAAAGTTAACTTTCTTAAAAATATTTGTAATTTATCAATAAATGGTTCAAAGTTAAATATGGTCGATACCGCAAAAAATTTGGGCTTATCATTGGACAACCAACTTAGATTCAAGGATCATTTAAAAAATATTTTTCAAAAAACTTATGTTTCTTTGAAAATGCTCTACAATAATAGACATATAATGAGTTTAAATTTAAAAAGAACTTTATGTGAATCCCTAGTATTGTCTAATTTCAATTATTGTGATTTTATTTATGGTTTTTGTCTCGATCAGGAAAGTAGATCTCGTATACAAAAAGTTCAAAATATGTGTGTGCGCCTGGTGTATGGTATCAGGAAGTACGATCACATTTCTCACTTTTATAAAGAAATTAATTGGTTGAAGATGGATAGTCGTAGGGTCCTTCATTTTTGCAGTTTTTTAATTAAGATTGTTAACGATCCTAGGTCGCCAATCTCGATCCGGGAGCGCCTCACTTTTCGCCGTGAGGTTCATAATAGGAATATACGAAGTGGAGCTAAGTTAACTATGCCTCATCATCATAGTGCTATGTTTCAGCGTGGGTTTTCATTTAATGCTGTTAAATATTATAATTTGATACCCACTGAATTGCTAGGTTTGAACGTACATTCCTTTAAATTTAAGTATAAAAAATACCTTTTGAGTTTGCAGAACTCGAGTTAGTTACCTACTGTTTTTCTGGGCGGCTAGCAATAATTTATATTATTTACAATAATTGTTTATTTTTATTTTATTAATTTTTGAATGACATTTGTTATCTGCTTAGTGCCATTTGTTGGGACTTTTATTTTTTAATTTAGGTCATATCTCGGACTGGTTCAGTGGAGTAGCTATTAAGCTAGACTGCGCCAGTCTTAGGTACATATATATTTTTTTGTAACTGTATTTTTTTACAATTATTTTAAATAAAGGCATTTATTATTATTATTATTATTAATATATGAATATGAATAAAGATACTTCGCAATGGCGGAGCCAGAGATAATGAGCAATTGTTCAACAAAATTGTGGGGATCCCATCCGCACCCGCCCTCTTGGAAGCATCGAGCTGTTTCAACCTTTCAGTGACCTCCCGGAGATCAAAGCTGTGCGAGGACAAAGTGGTAGCAAACTCAACGGGCTTAATGTGTGTTAAGTCAACTTCATTGTAATCGGAATATGAAGACTGAAAGTGTGAGGCAAACGCCTCAGCTGTTGTAAGACATCAGGGCTGGAAGATTAGATTTCCTTTTGAGACTGTTGATAAATTACCAGAAGTGCTTGATGTTTTCAGGGATTAGATGTTCTGTATTGGTAAGATATAGGAGGTAGCACATATCAGTTCGAATCTTACCTTACGACGAACAGCAAAGAAAGCATCATAGTCGCTACCAAGACCAGAATTCCTGAATATTTTATAAAGTCTGTTCTTCCGAGAAATGCATTTACGAAGCCCTCCATTAAACCATTTAGGATCTTTTTCGCGGCGAAAATGTGCGTGGCAGGATGATAATTATCCATTGCCAGCAGTGGAAGAGAGCAAGCCGAAACAGAAAAGGTTATCAGCAAAGATCAGATCAAGTGTTCTACCGCGGCACTTCTGAACCGAATTCAGCTACTGCAACTCGAGGAAATACATTGTGTCTTTACCTAAAAAAGACCAAATTCGAGAACTCCACTCTTAGCCGTTTTTAAGAAAACTACTATACATCTAAAAAACTCCCTCCACCGTGCCATATTTTGTTGTGCCGAGAGAATATAGCATTGAAGCGTTGTCTTTCTCTTTTCCTCCGGCTTTACCCGAATGAGCGTTACATAATCGGACCTGACGCTTGATGGCTCATTGTCGTTCACTACCCAGGATTTTTATGCTTATCGCACAAAAAGAAGTTTGCGCTTCAAAAACTTTTCCCCCAGTAATTTTATTTTCAGCTCTTAATTCTGCGGTCTCAGAAATGCTGATTTCGAATAATCAGTTTGATATTGTGATGTCACATTTTCTTAATTTTTACGCTTTTGTCAAAAAATATTTTTTTTGAAAAGTCTAATCAAAAATTTCTCATAATGTAGCCAAGTGTATGACGAACAGTGTTACGGTGTTTCGAAATTTTTAAACTATTTTTTATCATTTGCTAAATTCACTAATCGAAGCTTAAAGAGGAATGAAAAGAACAATAAAATATTACGAGTTTCCATACCGACTTTTTAAAAAGATTCAATACAGTTTATGTTATTAATTGTGAAGTGTTTCCAATTCTAAATATACTAATAATGGGAGATTCAAAATAAATTAAAAGCCGATAATAAAAAGTTGCAAATTTAAATACCCACTTTGAATAATAATTGTCTCAGTAAATATATGGCACAGAACATTTTAAACTACACGTACTACATGACTGACATTCAAGTAAACTGTCCTAAGTATGTGATAACAATTATTATAAATTACTAAGATCGAGCAAAAGTGCAACATTCAGACTGTGAACTATAATTATTGGCAATGTATTGCCAGTAGTTATAGATCCTCAAATATACAGTGCTTCCCACCAAAAAAATTCCACCGACATTTCTGTTTCATGATGTAAAAAACAGAAAAACGCTCGGACCCATTAACTTTAATTTCAATGAAGTTATATTTTTTTGGTATAAATATTGCCCCAGATTCAACCTCTAAGTGGAGGTGACTTTCACCATAAAAATCTTAAATAAATGGACAGGGGTATCATGTTATAACATATATTTAAAAGGCATGCCATGCCACCTTATTTTTTAATTTTGAGTGAGCAGTTCTCGAGAAATTAAGGTTTAAAAGTGACGTTATCGAATTCACTTGCCAATGATTTTAATAGTAGAACTAGTAGAGACATTGTTCAAAGTGCTCTTTAACATTATTGAGCATTTCTATAGATATAACATCACATTCGTGTATACGATAGATTACCGCAAGTCTTCAAGTGATTCATATTGGCCTTTATATGGTCCCATAACAAAAAGTTCAGCGAAGGCAAATCTGGGTAACGTGCAGGCCATTTAGAAGGTCCTTTTCTTCCAATGTATCGTTCTGGAAATGTTTCATCGAAAAACTTACAGGTGCCGCATAGTGTGGAGGAGCCCCATCTTGTTTAAAACTGATCTCTTCGGCTCGGTAGTGGGTATCTTGCTCACTTATTTGCAATAAAGCTGTGCCAGTGACATTTTCTAATAAATCTAAATAGAATGAGGCAACGATATGATCTAATGAAATTTCTAGCTAAACGTTTAGTTTTTCTGGACGTTGGGTGTGAACTTCACGAAATAGTCTTGGATTGTTGGAGACTTCACCATTTAAGAAGAAGGAACATTCATCAGAAAAAGAAATGTTAAAAAGATAATCTTTGTTTTTGTCTGTGCCCGGATCAATTTCAAAAGTTTAAGTTTTTGTTGCAAAAAATCGATGGTCGTGACATGGTTTAGAACCAGATAAGATCACGGTCGCCCCCTAAATTAGCTGGCAAATTGCGCATGTGAAGCACAAGCCATTGCTTTTGTCGTTAAGACAAAATGACATCAAGAAAGAAAGACAAAAAAGAAAACGAAACGATGTTTACAGAAGTAAATAAAACACAAAACTAGTACAAATTCTTGGTTTTTAGGCAGTAATAATGGCCTGATTCACATTTTTTGACTTGTTTTTTAAAAACATTCTTTATTAGTATAGTTACATTCATAGGATAACATCACTTTTAAACCTTAATTTATCGAGAACTGCTCATCCAAAATGAAAAAATAAGGTGGCATTGAAAATTGAATGCCCTTTAGAATGGTGTATAACATGATATACCTCTCCTTTTAAGATTTTTAGGTGGAAAGTCACCCCGCTTGGAGGTTGGCAATGATTATACCAAAAATATGCCCCCCTTCAAATTAAAGTTGACGGGTCGCGCGTTTTCCCACATCTCAGACAGAAAACTTCGGTGGAAACTTTCCGGTGGGCCGCTCTATATACTTTTTTCAATAAATAGAATATTATTGGTAAAATAATTGTGTAGTATGACTGAATAAAGAAGACCTTCCGTAGGTATTTAAGCTCCGCTAATCTAATAAGAGGCTCTTCTGGAAATGATATATTTAGAAAAGGGTCCTCTGTATTTCCAGAAATTACTCCAGTATTTCTAATTGCTTCTGGGCTAAAGATTTAATCTACGATATTTTTTCGTATTTGGCATCTCGACTGTTTCCCTTCCTTTGAGATTAATACGATTAATCGAGGCAACAGCTGAAAGGAACAAGTAATATAAATTACTTATTAATTAATAATTATAAATATATAAAACATTATTTACTATTTGTTATTTTTACAAGAGAAATACAAATCAGAAGTTAGGCTATGGACTGTTTTTAATTTTAAACATTTTTGTAAATGATTTGCTTAGAGATGGCCAAACTTGATTAAATATATAGACGAGACGATAGACTCAGTTTGAAAAATCTACTTTAATCGCACATGCCAGGCAACGCATAGTTATTTCTAAATAGATAGATAGATATATGTGTGGAGGAGGCGTCATCGCGACCTGTAAGATCTATTGCAACCCTCCTTGTACTTAGAGCACTGTGTCCAACCGTGTCTTCTTGATCAGACTCCAAAGTCTCGACAATGGCTCCATGGTGTAGCTTAACGCTTCTGGTTTTGTTATCGCCGCAGTTTCGAAGCGCAACGTCGAAAGTCCTTCACAGTGGCAGAAAATGTGTTTTGCCGACTCCTCCCCTTCCTGGCAGAACCTACACAGGGTTTCATCCGCCAGGCCTATCAGACTCATATGTCTCTTTAGTCGGCAGTGTCCTGTTAGTAGTCCTACCATGATTCTTATTGACTTCCGATTATAACTTAACAAGTCTGCTGTTAATTTTGCCGAAGGTTTGCTGATGAAATCTTTGGCATGTCTATGTCCCGGTGGATTAAGCCACCACCTCTGGGATGCTTCTTCTATCCCTTTTTGAATGGATGTCTTGGCTATGGACTTTGCGACTCCGCAAAATGGTTCTGGTCCTGTTAGTGGCTGGGACTAGCCTTCTCGGGCTAATTCGTCTGCCATCTCGTTTCCTCCATGGCCTTCGTGTCCTGGCACCCATGCCAAGGTCTCTTTTCTATTAAGCCTTCCCATTTCGTTCAACAGATTTATACAGTTCAATACTAACTTTGATGTTACTATATTGGAAGATACTGCTTTGATTGCTGCTTGGCTATCGGAGTAGATAACGACTGTCTTGTTGCTCACCTTCCTCCTGATCATTTCCTCTATGCAGAGGATGATACCTGTAATCTCCGCCTGAAGCACTGTGGCGAGTGTGCTCATAGGTATCGAGATTTTGGTCTCTGTCCTTGGTTCATAGATTCCGGCTCCTATTCCTTGGTCGGTTTTCGAGACGTCTGTATACCAGACTATGTCTGCCCCTATGGGTTGGCCTTTTATACATAGGTCTCTTGGTGGTATTTATGTTGAAAATGTCTTTTCAAAGCTATACTGCGGAGTGGGGCGGTCCGAGGGCATGCCTAGGATTTTATCCTAGCAATGCGTTATCGGCCTGAGGTAGTTTTTTACTCTCCCATGATTGGCGGTCATCAATAACCACCGAGGATTATACCCTCCTTAATCTCGTAGTATAGTTTATTGTTTTCGGGGCCGTGTCCTCTTATTAGTGGTGTTTGGTCTTGTGTTAGTCTGTAACAGACCGATTTGGCTTCGCCTTGTATGAGAACATGGAGTGGGGTTAGATTTAATAATACCTCCATCGCTGCTGTTGGCGTTGTGCTCATGTACCCCATTTAGCCTTCTCATCGCCTCTACCTGTCTGGTTTTCGTCCACCAGGTGATTGCTCCATATGTTATCATGGGTCTAACCACCCTTGTGTATAACTATAGAGTAATTTTCGGGTTCAATCCCCAGTTTTTCCCACAAATTTTTCTACATATACCTAGAGCCATTGTGGCTTTTAGCGCCACTTTTTGGATGTGCGTGTTCCATGTAAGTTTTTGGTCAAAGATGACTGACTACCAGGTATTTAGCCTCTTTGGAGAAGGGTATAGCTTCTCCAGCTAGCCTCATTTGCTTTAGCCCTGTTAAATCTCTCCTTTTGGTGAATGCCACCACTGTTGTTTTATGTGGATTAACTGACATTTGTTCTTCTCTGCACCAGGAGTCTACGATGTTAAGGGCTTTTTGGCTTCTTTCCGATATGGTGCCCGTGAACTTTCCTCGCACGACAATCGTCAAGTCATCTGCGTAGCCCAGGCAGTGAAAACCTTCCGCCCGAAGTTTTTGGATTAGACCATCCACTAGAATGGCCCACAGTAGTGGGGTAATACTCCTCCTTGCGGACATCCTCCCGCGACTGCTGTTTTAAATGTTGCCTCGCCATACGTGGATACGAGAGTCCTATTTTTAAGGCTGGCCTCGATCCATTGACGGATGATTCCTGGGACTTGTCTTCCTTCAAGGGCTCTTCCGATCGAATCTGGTGACGCGTGGTTGAAGGCGTCTTCTATATCAAGAAAAGTGGCTAGTGCTATTTCGTTATCCTCTATGGATTTCGATAGCAGCTTACTCAAATCGTATAGGGCTAAGTCCGTAGATTTTCCTGCTTGGTATGCATATTGACAAATGCTTAGCGGGTTGGCCTTTAGAGCACTATATCTTACGTACCTATCGGTTAACATTTCAAGGGCTTTCAGCATAAACGTCGATAGGCTGATGGGTCTGAATGACTTTGGTGTCTGGTCTGGTATCCTGCCTCCCTTCGGCAGGTATATAACCTTCACCTGTTGCCATTTTGTAGGTGTGAATCCCCAAGCTATAGAGCCTCTCAAGATCTTACAGAGATATGGGACCAAACTATCCTGTCCTCTCTGTAGAAGTACTGGGTATATCTCATCTGTTTCTAAAAGAAGCAGTCCCAGATTCGCAAGCCTCGATATCTATTCTATAAACAGTTTTCCGTACGAGATCAGAAAATATGAGAAAATCGATGTTAAAGGGAAACATGTAGAAAATCGTAAAAAAAATCTGAAGTTTTTTTATACTTTTTACGAATTTGAGTATTTTGGCATGACGTTTAGGTTAAAATATGTAGATTTATACTTTTAAATCTATTTGAATCCGGAAAAATGGGTCAGGATCGGAAAATTTTAACATTTTTTGGTGATCAGGTGCAGTTTCTGTAACTGTAGGTTTTATGGCAGATTTCGAGATTAAAATTCCACTTTCAGCATATCGATACGTATAGTTTTTGTAATAAGTAAGTAGATTTATTCGCGTGGAATCTTATTTAAAACGATTTGAACCAGGGGAAATGGGTTAGAATAAGGGAATTTCGAAATTTTTTACGTAAAAAGCAGCAATTACTCCCGATTTTACGAGAGATTTCAAGGTATAGTTCAATTACAATGTATTTTTACATCGTAAAATAGTAATAATTTAAATATACAGAAAAAATAATGTTACAGCTAATATTTACAGAAAAATACCAAAATTTTACAGTAAAATATTACGTCATTAATTAAAAAATCCGTTACGAATAATGTAAAAATAGATTAAAGATACTAACATGTTATTAATTCTTTGAAAAAATTTGACTATTTATGATGAAAATTTCCAGAATATTTCGCAGAGAAAACCATTATTTGTACTGGAATATTACGATTCAAAATTTGCTGATGTCACAAAATAAATTTGACATCAATTTAGAAAATATTATCTATATGGTAATCTTATTGCATTATCAATAATGTATTATATCGGCTATAGTCGAGTTGCTCGACGACGGGTAAATTTATCAAAGGGACACGTCCGAATTGCGAGACCTAGGGAGGAATAAGGGGAGAACACTTGCTTTCTGATAACATTTAGTTTAAATTATACCGTAGAGCAGTGAGTGTTAAAATAGTATTTAGAAAATGAGGAGTTTTGAGATTTAGGTACAGGGTTTTGCCATATTATTTTTGAGCTAGAAAAATTTTAAATAATAAAAGTTCAAGTGCACTTTTTGAATTATTTCAGTTTGACATCGAATAAAACAAATGAAGATCGTAAATTTGTTAAAATAACATCAACTTTTGTCTTTTAAATGGATATCTTTATCAGACTGTCCATTCATTGCTGATTTCGAATATACCTCTATCTTCAAAACTAATCGAGAAAATTACAACACCTCTGCCATAACATCAATGCATTTGACATTTGACCATCTCTTTATTTCATAGCGTTCTCTTTCTATTATATTACTCTTATGGAATGGATTTTGTCATTTTCTCCATTAATTTTAAAGGACTACTACTATAAATTAGCTATATAGTGTTAGCTCAGTCAAAGGGTGTTTAAATATTTTATCTCCATGGCCAAAGGTCACTGTGAAACCATCACTGAACCGAAACGTAAAAGGAAATTCGGAAAATGTGACATCAATTCCAAACCTAGAGAGAATTAAAGAAAAAGAAGCAGTTAAGAAGGAGAAAGGAAGAAAAAAGTCCTCGCATGCAAAAAATACTAAAAGAAAAATTGAAAAACCCCAAGTAAACAATAAAGAACTCCAAGTAGACGAGAAAAAGTATATAGATAGACTTTTATTTATTCCATGTTTATTTAACCAGAAAATTACAAAAAGAAGACCCATTGGGCACGGAACATTGTCAACGAAAACAATTATTTACAGAAATAGCAATATAATAAAAGAATACAACAATCTAAATCACGGTAACAATAATGTAAGACCTTTATTTTTATCACTTAACAGAACAAGTCAATACAGATTAAAAGCAACAAATGCATAAAATGCATGATATGTGGCAACACAAAACAATGATCTAGATATGTTCTATATTGTTGTGGAGAATTCATTTTTACCTTATAATTGATTGCCTTTGGCTCCACAAATGATTACGCTTGTTTTGAATTGGTATAGAGCCTCTTCGGCTCTGGCTCCAGGATGTAAACAGCACAAGTGCTAGTTTAGTGACCCTAATGAATTAGCTAGATATTCTCGACGTTTCGATAAGCAAGTCTGCTATCGTTTTCAAGAATAACAGAAACTAAAAATGAAAATGGTTAGCAAATACAATAAAACAGTAAAAAGCTCTTCCAGATTGTCAAGCTTTGAACTTATCTTGTCAAAGTCAGTTCAAAGCTTGAATTAATATTATTTTTACCAAGTACCTATCAAATATGTATCGCCAGCATACAGTACAGGGTGTTTCCCAGATATATAAGTTCGCTCGTATAAATAATGCACAAGAGCGGTTCTAGGATTGACCTTTGAACTCTATAAACTTAAATAGACAAATTAAACAAATTAGTCAAAAGTACGATTCCACTGACACACGCTATGTCAATATAAATTTGAAAAGCAAAAAAATAATAAATTAGGGATTTTAGAGATTTAGTAAATATGTTTTCAAACAGACTTTGCATTTGTTCACGTCAATCGTGGTCAATTCGTCAAACTTTTTTGTTTTTGTAAGTAAATATCGTCTCCAGATTCGCAATAAGCCTCTCGTCATTCACACCGTCAAAGCCTTAGAAAGGTCTAAGTACACGGCCAGATGGTTCAAAACTAGCGAAAGGAGCAGGATTGGGCATTTCAGGTCCAAACTGTAAGCTTTCCAAACCGCTAGGCATATATAAAGATCTCCCAAGCGGAAGTGCTTGCCATAAATATACATGCAGAAGAGTGCCTCACACAAGAACTTCGCAGAAAGCACATCTACATATTTTCAGACAGCCAGGCGGCTCTAAAAGCTTTCAAGTGCGTGTCAAAGCTAGTCTGGGAATGTAAGCAAACCGTAAAACAACTAGCAACACGCAACCGGGTAACTTTAATGTGGGTTCCTGGTCATAGAGGCATGGAGGGCAACGAAAAAGCAGACTGCCTCGCGAAAGAAGGAGCCTGGAACACCATATTATGGTCCAGAGCCCTAGTGTGACAAATAATAATAATAATATAAATTTATTATTTTCCATATACAATTTTTTTTTAACAAGATAACATAAAACATAAAAACCTTGATAAAAACTTAACATAATGGAAAATAAAAGGCCATGCCATTGCAGACATTCGGTTAACCCGGACACTGTTTAGGCCTAGTATGTATTAAATTAAATTATCACATATACCTAGTATAATTAAAATTAACAGCTACCGAAAATTACTTAATTATTATGATCACTGACTGGCGAACAGCAAATGCCTAATTCGGTTTTTAAACGCGGCACATGATTGTGTAAAAGTCGTTATCCGTAATGAATTTAAGCAAGAGGCCACATTGTAGGAAAGAGGCGAATATCAAATATCAGTCGAAGGCACGAATTTTGCACCTTTTGTATCCTTCGTGCATCATTTTGATCCAAACACGGCCCATACACAACATCGCAATGATTAAAGTGGGATAGGACTAATGAATCGCAAAGAACTTTTTTGATTTCTTGGGTTAAAAAGTGCCTCTGACCATATATCAACTTTAGAGCTCCGTATGATTTTTTTAGTTTACTGGTTACATGTTCATGAAACCGAAGGTCAAAGTCGACATAAATACCCAGTGACTTTGAAGAATTTGTCACTTTAATTAGCATATTATCACCCATTAAACTCAGTGCTGGCAATCGACTTATATGGTTCGCCACCAAAAACCGTCACGGAAGACTTTAGAGGATTTATTGTTAAATGAAGATCAAATGAGGTCGTTATTAGGTTTTTAAGATCAGTATTTATAAGTTCATTTGACACATTTAGGTTTTCCGGATGGAATGAACAGTAGAGTTGCGTGTCATCCGCTTACAAATGATATTCACAAAAGCTTAACTTTTCATTGAATTGACATGTGTATATTGTAAACAGCAATGGTCCTAGAATACTCCCCTGTGGTACACCTACATTTACATTTTCAATATTTGAAGTAGAGTCTCCCAAAACCACCTGCTGTCTACGAAATATTTAAAGAAATTAATAGTTCTGTCAGAGGCCGGATTAAAGCATGCTTCCATGCAAGTGGAAAATAGGACCGTGAAATACATTCGTTTATAATGTGCGTTAGAAATGAAACAATAAATGGAAAACACAATTGTATCATATATATATATACATATATATATATATGTCGTAGTCTCATGGTGAAATCCGCTTTTTCATGAAAAGACTAGTCATATCATGAAACGTCGGCATATTGTGTAAATAAATGAGGTTACATAATCTGCGAGATGCAATCAATTTCTCGCAAGAGCTCTCATGGTGTAGAGGTTTAAATCGTTGGGTCTCGCCTGGAAAACACGGGTTCGAACCCCGTTGCTTTTTTTTATTTTATTTTTTTGATTATGTTTCTAAACAGCTTTTTTTCTTGATTTTGGGTATGTCTTGGGTTAGATTGGGTTAGCACCTGGTTAGTTTCCTTTTCTTGAGCCCCCGTAGCGAGCGGAGCGAGCGGAGGGCCATGCGGATCGACCAATAGGAGAGGCCCATTTTGATATAGTCGGCTACGCCTGTAAAGGATCTTAAAATGCGTATAATCCTACCTTTAAATACCAAATTAACATACGCCATTCAAACATAATGTGCGTTCTCTTCGTGGGCACTTCATGAAACGGGAACGTTCAAAGTTAGGCAGGTTGTGTTACACACAATACGCCGCCATATTATGGGTTTTTCATGAAAAGCCTTGTCTGATTATGTAGCTTCATATTTTTACACAACATGCCGACGCTTCATGATGTGACTAGATTTTTCATGAAATGACGGATTTCAGTATAAGACTACGACATATATATATATATATATATATATAT
>MU181924.1:376764-413873 GCA_016904865.1 Pissodes strobi | reverse complement strand
AGATTTAATAGAGCGAATGACATTAAATATTACATTCCATAAATGGAAATAAGACCAACTGTCGTCCTACTGGATAAATACTTCAGGACTAAGTCGGCTAAAAGATGTATCACCATATCTGCGAAAAGAGCAGAATAGCTCTTAGACATGAACAGAGCAGATATTAGAACTGTCGCCGTTCTACTTACTGGACACTGCCCGGTAAAATACCACCGAAAGGCAATAATAGGCAAAGCAGAAGACAACCATGCAGATTTAAACAGTGCTACTGAAACTGCAGAACATCTACTCTGCCAATGGCCGACCCAACTCTGCAAAATGTTCAAGTGCCTTAAAGAAGTATAGCTATCACCTCAAGAAGTGAGTCAACTGCCTCCCAAGAAAATAGCTTCGTTTGGAAGAAGCCTGAACATAAATTAAGTTGTAGAGTCATGCACAAAATATCTGTAAAGGTAGCAGTTCCGGGCGGCTGAAACTAGCCGAAGCGACTCCCTAGCAATCTACAGTCTCACGGCCAATATCTAATTTTTAAGCAGTAACAGGCAGTCTAGCCAGTACCGCTAGTCTACCGAACCCTGCTTTACTGGTATTGATGAAAAGACAAGCACAATAGTGGATACTCTAAATTTAAGTAAACGCTCAACGCTCAACTTCTCTGCAAATGTAAACTTAAATACACGATTAAACAAATTAGTCAAAATATACACGCTTTGTCTATATAAATGTACGCATACAATATCACTGTATTTAAAAGGTAAAAAGCCACTTAGAACAGAATTAAAAAACAAATTAGGGATTTTGGAGAATAAGTCAATACTTTTTGAAATATACTTTGAATTTGTTCGCGTCAAGCGCGGTCAATTCCTCAGGTATAGTCAAAAGTGGTCTTATCGTGCGGGTCCAAAGGTCACATTTTTCATTAAATGTCATTCCTTTGACATATTTTACACGCAAAATCTGCCACGAATGAAGTTTTTACTGAAAATTGTGACCTTTGGGCCCGCACGATAAGATCGCTTTTGACTATCGCCTATCGCATTGTAACTAAATGCCATCTCCAAATTCTCAATAAGCCCTTCGTGATTGACAATTTGTCAAAAGCCTTGGAAAGGTCTAAACACACGGCCAATGTCTACTTTTTATGGCTTAATGCCTGATAGATTGATTTTATTGTTGACTTGCGATGCTTATTTTTTTGGTCTCATTTGGCTGTTCATGAAAAACCCTAGAACTAATTTAAAGTTGATTCTAGGTCTAAAAATAAGGGCGCTACAAAATATACGGAAAAGCCTAGTGCAGTAAAAAAGGCAAAAAGTTACTAGTTGTGCGAAATCACAAGTTGCCGCTTGAACATATTGCGAAATATGCGAAAAAAACGTGACGCTGCACAAAAGTCAATGGAAAACCAACCCAAACTAACTCAAGCTAATTGAAAATTAGGTCTCCTTAAATTTACGTTTCGTGCAGCAACTCGGGTATCCCTCTTAGGGCCGTCGAGTAATTCGACTTTTCTTTTTAGCAGTGGCACACATACTGAAGGGAGATCCTATGGCGCTCGACGAGCGGTGTGTGTTATAACGACAGTCAAGTTGTGCCAACGATTTTTTTTATCCGTCTAAGTTTGTATTCTAGTTATAGTCGAAATGTATGGTACTTCCTTACATTATTTAAAAATGTTTTATGTCAGTTAGAAAAAAATAATACAAATTGTTGTGATGGAAAATCTTTCCAACGGTGTCTTTGTAGCTATTTTTAAAGTAATAAATATCAATTCTATTCCACTTTTCGAACGGAAACGCGTCGAACGTCGCCTCGAAAAAGGAAAAGGCGTTGGCCAAGAACGGGAAATGGGAAGAGAAAATTTATAATTGCTTTCAGGCCGGGTGCGAAAATTTAAATTAGACAAATATGGCGTACACGCGATGTTATTTCGGACGGTTCGCGTGGAAATTCCCGCTGACCTATTTTTAGCCCGGGAAAACAGTACAAAAACAACGGGTTGGGGCTCGATTTGTTCAAGGCTGATCAGAAGCATGTAAAGGAGCAGCAAATGGGGTTAATACGATAGGGCATCTTATAATTTTTTTATTGTAGTAGCCGAATATTAGTTATGGTTTTAGATGGCGATTCTTTTATCCTTTAAACTTGCTATTATAGTCACTCGATAGAAAAGTTTACCTACTTGAAAGTTATATAATCAGACTTATCTGAACTAAACCTCTCGGACATGAAAATACACGCAATTTGTCCTGTTAACTGTAACTGCTTCAGTTTTTTTATGTCTGCAGCTGGCTCGCACTTGAAAGCGATAAGTAATAAATAAATACTACTATCAGAACAAGAGATAGCTACGAAAAGTCTTACAAAAAATCGATTTCGAAATATGCGTTGTTTTTCGGTAATTATAAACTTACCGGAACCACTAAGATATGAGTTCATGACAAGTAGCTGGCATGTTTTTGGAGCCACTGCACTGATAGTGAATGCCTTAAGCTATCTCGCTCTCCGCCTCGTTACCTGGAAATACTGCAAAACTGCAGTATAGGATAAAGTTACAATAAGCGGCTCTTCACTTATATACAAAGTAATAACTTTGCATTTGACAATGAGGCTTCGCGAACATACGCATATTTTCTAAATTTATGGCGATAGCTTTGCCAATTTTCGCGATTTACGGCCCGGTTACAATGTACACAGGAAAACCGAATCTGTGAGGCTAATTTGAATATTTATAGTTGCTCCAAAATTTTGCCTAGTTAGTTTGCACGACCGGCCACAAAATCCACGTAGAAAATTGATTTATACTATACACATAACCTAATGAGTTGACGACCTGGTTTAAATTGCGAAACTAAAAAAAAAACTAACTGTCACAGGTTTAGAATAAATATATGAATTAAAAAAGGCGAACACGCGCTAATTCGTTTTAATGTTATGTAGGTAATATGTTTTTGAAATTGCCATCTAAATGTACCACTAGACAGATAGTAGCGCGGAACTGATAATAGCGGGCGATTTTAATGGTATGGCAGGATGAGTGCCATGAGTATGGCGTAAAGTTCAGCAGAGAAAATGCTGTTTGGTAGATTAATAAGAAATACTGTTCGAATTCCTCCGTATAGAAGGCAGCCTCAAGAGACTGAGGAGACTTCGATCCGTCGGTGTATATACGGAGGTGATCCAGGTATTTGGTATGGACGATATTGTAGAATTGGTTCTCTATTAGAGACAGTGGAGAATCTCTGTTTATGGATGTTAGGTCAAGATCGATTTGGATGGAGGGAATGTTCCAAGGGGGAAAGAGATAATAATTCGTTTTGAAAATTAGCTGATATGATATAGAGAGTCTGATTGGTATTTTCTAGTAAGGTAGTTGGTTTCAGGGACATAGCAAGTCAGACAGTGAATATGAGGAATAAGGGAGGTGAAAAAGTTGTGAGTAAATTGGGTGATTGGGTCTGAATAGTAGGCAGTTAGCGTGGAAAAGAAAGAGGAACTGGCGGCGCTGCTGTAGTGACATATAGCCAGATTCAGAGTATATGCTTAATATGGGAACGGTGGGAAAGGTCCCCAGGGCCAGCTGCAATCCATTGCATACAGATGTAATATTGAATTCAATCTAAATAGGAGTTATTTGGGTGCCGACTTGGGGGGGTGAAAAGGAAAGTTCGATAGAGTGGACTCATGTAGTGAGAGAAGGCAGACTATTTTGAAGTAACAGTTCGCTTAACTTGGGTTTTTATCAGTGATATAAAAAAAACATCGTCTGCAAAGAGTCTGAGCTTAACTTGTGGGTTAATGGTATGTTGAATGTTGTTTATAGCCATTAGGAATATAGTGGAGTTACCGACTGATCCTTGAGGCACTTCTAGGTACTGGGAAAAGCTGGAAGAGAGATGATGTCTGACTCTGACACGGTATCTTCTGGAGATGAAGGAGGAAAGATTGGGATGGATTTTCCATCTGGAGAGGGTTGGTTAGTAGAAGATCTACTGATGCGGTCGAAGACCTAGGAGTCAGTGGTGGATCGGTGGTTACGGAACACCCATGCAATCTAAAAAATATATGTTTACAAACTAAGAAAACTGTAATCAGAAGAATGTTGAAAAGAGGAAGAAAAACTGAATATATGCATTGCTTTTAGCCACTCTAGGAAGAGTGGGTTAGGTTAAAAATTCAAAACTTAGATGTTGAAAATGACCTTCACTGGCTTCCATGCAATGATAAAGGTATTGTTTAAATTGCGACCAGCCGGCATTTCAGTACAATTCATTCCCTTAGATCTTAGATCTTTATATATGCCACTAGTATTTGAGTTTTCTTTCATCATTTCATATAAACGTCTGTAAATTTATAACAGGTTGAGAAAACGAATTTTTCGAGTGAATAAATTACCTGTAGCCAGACTGATCCAGCGCGAAATACAAATAGGATCCACACAAAACCAGCGTTCGAACAATGTGTAAACACATCAAATAAAGAGATAAGGCGAGCTTTCTACAAAAGCGTTTTCCATTTTCATTTTCCATTGGAAGTTATTGTTGTACCGTGGATAGTTTGCCAACGAGCTTGTTATTATCCATAGCGTGGATGATTTGAGAGCGAAATAACAAGTACAACTGAAAATGGCAAAAAGTGCACGATATATAAAAATGCAAAAATAAATTTGATATTGTTGTGCAGCAGCAGCGCAGACTACAAAAGAAATCCACGCAACTCTCCATGAAAATGGCATTTTTCGGGTAAAATATATAAATATTTTTCTGCGATTTCCGGAATATTTATTCATTTAGTTCTTGGAGCAATTTTTCTCATCAGTTGCGCGGCAACAGATATGACCGATGCTGTATTTCCAGGGCTAACTTAAGATAGTATTTGTTTTGCTGTTACACGAAAAAGCTTTTGACGTGCTTCTATCGATATTATAGTTTATTCATTTTTGATGGCAGGATGGCGGATGTATTTGGACTTTTCTTATATAACCATAAATAGCAAACATTTAAAAATATCGTCACATTTCTTTTTGTTGTTTTATCACCTATGTATTGTCAAGAATATATATGGTACTGTGATAAAAAAAAAAAGTCTAATTTTAAATCGTACATATATTATTAGGAAAAAATAAACTTTTGAAAATGCCTTGTAACAAGGTGAAATGTCAGGTGACAAATTCAAAATTTAGTTTATTAAGAACCTCAGTCAAAGAAATTTTCAAAGTGCGATGTCAATTTTATTTTCCTAATGTAAAGCACTCTACTTAAATTCTTATAACTTTTACTTTAAAGGTTTTTCTCTATCTCCAAAAGTAAAGGCAGCCGAAGCCGCACTAAGCTCTAGATTTATGATCTACGTCGTTATGAGATCATACATTTTATTCTCTTTTCGTGTTATAATGATTGTCAGTATTATTGAATGAGTCCTAATTAAACTTGTTTAGGATAATTTGAGTTTCGTATCTTACCTATACTTTATTGATGAATTTATTCGTGTCGTTCAAATATTATAGTAACTGTTATTTGAGAAACTTATGCATTCATGTTAGCGTAACCAGATTAAGATAAAAGTGTCAAAGTTGCAAAATTGGTAATACGGTCTGTTATCTTCTATTGTGGCAAGCGTTTGTAACAAGAAGTAATCAACCGGATATGTCTGTGAATATTGATTTGAATCATTCATACCTATATTACACGTAGTACCTCCCTATTGTGCTGATCTAGGGTGAAGGCAACTCTCCACTTTTACGTTTATTTTTATGACCGTATGACTAAATTTGGATATAAATCTTCGAAGAGAATAGCGTTTCCAGACGGCAAAGTCCTTCTTCCAGTAATGGATCGTCAATTTCGGAAAAGAGAGTAACGACACCCTAAAGTGCAATCTATGACGAAGCGATCATCTTTAACCGTGTTAATTGGCCATAAAAGCCGTTTTATGTTATTTCACCGGTAAAATACATTTTAGCAAATGAGGAAATAGTGGAATACGAACGGGAATGGATGCAACATATTGGACATTTAAAGCAACGTCGAGCAAGTAGACCGTAACCCCATTTAAAGTATATTAAAACTATAAATCACTATGACTATCTTATCTTAAAATAAAACTTAGCCAATGGTATTTGTTAATTGGTCTATACTTTCAGAAAACATTTGATTAAGGTGTTTATCTCAAAATTCTTGACATGTTCGGGTTCTACCCGTTGATCGGAGAATAGGAACACTAAACAAGGAACAGTTTCTTCTTTATCTGATGAGAACAGCAGAGCCAATAACGGCTTATATGTCTGGTCAGTTTAGCAAATTGTTTAAAAATCTGCATAGAAAACTATGTCTTTGTTGTGGCGATGATTGTTGAGAGACTGAATTCCCATGACCATTTCAACTCCGGAATAATCTGAAAAAAAAATAGATTGGTCAAGATCTGCAACGAAAGCGAACGAATTACAGACATTTTGCTCTATCGTTAATAAATATTTTAAACTAGAATACTTAATGGGAGCGATGATTGAAATATTTCTCAATTATCAACCCTGTCAGACACATTCGAGAAGTCGCCCACATGAAATATGTGAAGCCATAAGTCGATCTGCTATATTTCTCATTGATTTTGGCTTTGGGCCGCTGACTGGCTGTGCTTATTTGCTATTTTGAGTAGACAAAATTGAAAATCAACCAATAATACGTAGAAATAAGTAATGTAACTTCAGTCACTATATTAAAAGAACGAAAGACGATTATAGGCTTGTCGATCTGCAAAAAAATATGCATCTCATCTTTTAATTCGTCGGATGAGTTGATGCTGTCTGGTCCGCCTTAGTGGCGCATGTAAAGAAATTTTGTTTAATATACATTCGCAATCAATTTCACCATTGGCTATTTTGTGGAGAAATATTAAAAGAGCCTTTTTCCTGCGGAATTCTAAAGTTTGCCGACCACACAATAGCAGCCTAGTTTCATAGGGAAGGTCGTGGTACGGAAAATTAAATTTAAAGAGCAGGTATTTTGCGAATTTGTTTTGTACCCTTTCCAGTCTTTTAATAAGACATTGGTAATGAAGATTCCATATTACAGAACAGTACTCCAAAATACTGCGGACCACACAGTTGTAGAGGGCTATCAGAGCCTTGGTGTCATAAATATGCCTTGTGTTTCGCTTTATAAAACCCAATAACCGAAAGCCTTTAAGAATGATGCTATATATGTGTAAAATAAATGACAGATTAGTTTCAAAAATTACACCAAGGTCGTTAAAATGCGATACAAGTTCTAAGCTTACATTGTTAATAAAATACGATGCATTCTGTGGTTCCTTATACTTAAAAAATCGTAAAAGCTTACATTTGCTTACATTAATCTTTAAATAGTTACTATTACACCAGCGCACGAAATTATCGAGATTCAATTGTAAATGTTTCTTACCAGGGACGACAACAGAATACAATTTTAAGTCGTCTGCATATAGAAGGCAGTAGGAATTCTGAAAGCAACGCACAACATCGTTTATAAAAGTACAAACAAGATAGGACCAATATGCGAACCTTGAGGAACACCCGATGTTACCAACACTTCGTTGGAAACTTCCCTACATACAGTAACACGTTGGGTTCGTAGAGTTAAGTATGATTTTATCCATTCCAGATACATGCCGCGGACACCAATATCATAAAGCTTTCTTAAGAGCAGTTGATGACAAACACTATCAAATGTCTTCGACAAGTCGGTATACACTACATCAACCTGGTTTCCGGCTTCCACTGAGGAGACCAGAAAATTGTGATATACAGCCAAGTTAGTTGATGTTGAACGGCCTCTATAAAAACCATGTTGTTCGGCTATTATATAATGTTTATATGTGTTAAAAAGTTCATCACTTATGATTGCTTCAAATACTTTGGGTATTATAGAGAGCAGAGAGATTCCACGATAATTTTCAATCTCGCTTTATCACCAGTTTGATTGGAATCAAATTTGAATATTTCCAGACATCTGGGAAAATTCCGCTACTAAAAGATCTCTGGAATAATGTACACAATGGTACCGCCAAGGATAAATTGCAGTTCTTTAATAAAACTGGGTGAATTCCATCAGGGCCACTCTTTTTTGATGTATCAAGATTGCGTAATTTGTCAGAAATCTCTTCTTCAGTAAAACAGTGAGAAGATATTAGGCTAGAAAATTCAACTGGATTTAAGCAGCCCAGATCTATGTCGTCGTGAACAGAGTAGCTAGATTGAAAGTGGCCGGCAAATGCATTAGCTATATGAATGAGATCTGTTAATTCTTGGCTTTGATAGCTCACAACATTTGGTAGATTAGAATCCTTCTTAAGATTATTCACAAAGCTCCAAAAATGCTTAACACCTTCCGGAATCAGGTGTTCCGTTCGTGAGACATATAACATATAGCACATGTCAGTTCTGTGCTTAACCTCACGACGAACATTTGAGCAAGTCTGATAGTTCACATCCTGGCTAGAACCTTTAAATACCTTGTACAGTTTATTCTTTTGTCCTATTAATTTTCGTAAAGGTCTGTCAAACCATCTTGGATACCGGTGACCTATAGTTTTTGGGGTACAAACATGTCTATACCCTGAAATAATTTATCATAGAATACTTGAACTATCTGATTAATGTCAGTTTCCGATGACAAAAAGGACCAATCGACCTGACAAAGATATTTATTTAATTCATAGTAAGCTGCTTGGAAGAACTGATAAACTGTTCCTGCGGTTTTGTTTTTGAGGGGTGCAACATAACGAATATCGTGAGCCATCTCAAGTGCAGGATGATAGTTATCAATATGGGTCAAAGGGGTATGGCTGGGTGGAACTAAGACACCACATGACTCTGTTGATATAAAATCGAGGATTCTGTTCATGCTGTTCCGCACAGCGTTAACCTGCTAGAATTCCAGAAAGTTCATTGAGTCAAGGAAGATTTCTGCAGATAATGAAGTGAGCCTTACTGGAACTAGGGTATCATCTTCCCACTCCCATTCAATAGAAGGTAGATTGAAATCGCCGAGTAATATAAATTTCGAGTTGTCATATCTATTCCTCAACAATTCACAGGTTTTACAAAATAATACATAGCATTGTTGATTAGAGTTCGGTGGAAAATAGACACACCCTATCACAAAATTAACATTCTTGAATTTTGCTCTCACCCAAACGTCCTCATATAGGGTCTTAGCCGTAGTCACAATTAAGGAAACTGGATATGGTCTTAGAATCGTCACCAGAACACCACCATCTAGTTGGCAGTTCAATTCAGCATAATTTCTATCGCGCCTGAACACTGTATATCTATCGTCAAATATTTCCGAGGTATGAATCTCATCATTCAGCCATTACATTATACAATATACGTTGCAGTATAGTCTCTCGATAAAGGACTTGAATAAATCGAGAAAATTTTAATTTCTCACTAGAAAAGAAAAATTACTAACTCGTCTATTATTTTACATGAATAGATCTGCTATTCAGTTTAGAATAACGATCGAGTTCTCTTTTGACTGATTAAAGCTAATATTTGTCGGAAAACTCTGAAGTCTTCATGTTAAATTATGGAAATTAGATATTTTTAAGAGGTTAAATAACAATGTTTGACTGCAGTTTACTTAGTCAAGACGCTATTCTAAATTTGTATAGAGGGAACCTATCGAAGCAGACGTAATTGAGAGGATTTTTCCGTTAACTTTCGTTGACTCTTTCAGAAACAATCTTCAGAGGTGGCATAATTCAATAAGGTCAAGACGACATTTTTGATTATATTTATTTAATATTGAATGTTGGACCTTTGCGTTATAGAAAGATTTATTATCCAGGGCCGTCCAGGGGCTTTAGGAATCAAACCAGAACTTTGTCAAACAAATATTCTCAGTAGCATAGGCCGAAAATTAGTGTACTATGAACTTCAGAGTGATTGATACTTACCTAATATTTCTAAAAACGATATTAGACAGGCTCTATCTATTTATTATCATTTCTGTTTAATACTCAAGATTATATTATAACACTTAAAGTTTAATGTCATAGGAATTTTTATATTTTGTGACGCTCTTAGAGTTTTATTGGTCTATTAAAATCCCCTTAACCAATGTTTATATATATTTCATGTATTTTCAGTCCCAGGTGACAGACTAACATTTTTATATCAATTCCATATATAGAAGAGATGTCTAGGCATCACTATAAAATATGTAAAATGTTATCTCCTAAATGGAGTTTAGAGATTAATAAAAAGACAGTGTTGGTTGTTGTACTGTCATTTTATTTCAAGAGCAAGAAGGGTTAGAAAGAAGAAGAAAGAAGAAAACGCCAAGATATGATTTCATATATTTATATTTTTCAAAATTTTCATAACGTTTTTGTATGGGTGTATGTGCATATTAAGCCCTCGGTTTCTCTGTATGAAAACAGATGACGCCAACTTCGGGTAGCTGCTACTAGAATTTGTCAAGGGTTCAAAAGATTTTTCCCGAAAATTAGGGATTTTTCTTTTCTTTGGGATATATTTTCTGGGAAAAAAATATTTACCTGGGGAATAACAGAACAGGTCTTGGCACTACTCGACTCAAATCTCACCTCTTAAATCGCAAAATCCGATTATTTTTACCATAAAATGTAAAAAAAAATTGAGCGAGTCTGCTAGTACTCGAGACACTGATGTGTAAACATATCCTATATCGACATCATCGACATGAAAATCTAATACCACCTTAGGCCGCGTGACACCTGAATATAGACAACCACTCATTTGGAATTGGTTGCCTATATTCTGGCGTTAGAAAGAACCTAATCACTGCGCATGGTTATGTCACATCAGCTTGCACATTTCCATCCCATTTGCCGAGATTTACCCTCATACCGCCGCATAAGATGTTTACACATCAACGGTGTCCTATGTCCTTTACCTATACTCTTGAATATATTTGTACAAAATTTCATGATGATCGGTTGGAAGCATAAGAAACAAACTTACGTACCTGGCAGGGTGTTGTATTCGGTAGAGCAGTTTCCACGCTGCGATCTGTTGAGACTCCGCCCATTTGCATTTGTAATATTATAGTTATTCCCATTTTTTGCATTTATAATATTAGTCAGGATTCGTTAATAATACTTACTGGCAGCTTCAATCGGAGTGGATTAATTCACTGCACAAATTCGACATCAAAACCTAATGCCACAAGCAATAACATCAACCTATGGATCCAAATACACTGCGAATATAATATAATAATATATTGAGGAGCCGGCCTGTCCACAATTCAAACCCTATCTTTTATCTTCGTCTCTTGCACGTCATCTGCCCGAACTTGCGCTATCTTTCTCTGAAAAAATTTGATTATTGAACGGGCCGGGGTCTAAACTAATACGAGGAGCGATGAGTAATATTTTGCTATTTATTTCAATGCGTGGCTGTGGATGTAGTACACTTTAAATTGGTCATACCCGGTCACATAGGCCTTCACTTTTCCATCCCCACATATTATTTCCGTCCCATTTGCCGAGATTTACCTTTATACCGCCGCGTAAGATGTTTACACATCAAAAATATATATTTTACTAATCTTTATGTCCGAGTTGCGCTTGCGCCGATGCCATCTCTCGTTGTTGCATAAAAATATTCGATCCGCTAAAAGTTTTTATACACTTTTAAAGAAAATTTATCGTTATTTAACTTAAGGAAAGTAATCTTAAGTTAAATATATTAATCAGTTGAAGAAATATTATATTTTGAAGTGATAACTTCTTTAGGCTCGTTTATCACACTTTTCCTGGGTACTGAGTCACCGGATCGCACATCACGCTCGGATCTTTAATGCTCATTCCGGTAAAGTCGTCTCAAGTCTACTTCAACCAAGCGAGAGAGAGAGGAACAGGCATTAATAAGGCATTTAAAGACTTATTTGGATCACACTGTGCATCTTGTCAGTCTGTAATAGATCAATTCAATCATCTGTATTATGTTGGTCCTTATAATTGTCCTCGGTTTCGACAAAAGCCTTAGAATGAGATGGTGGCTTAAAGGTATTCAAGAACGGCTAACTGTAGCCCAAATGTTAATAATGTTGCCAAATTACTTTGTCAAATAAATAACTAAATGTCAAAAAATGGTTGTACGCATGGCCCTCCGCTCGCTTCGCTCGCTACGGAGGCGCAACCAACAACTAACTCAATGAAGAAAAAAACTTTTTACAAATATAACCTGAAAAAAAAAACAACGACGGGATGGGCCGGGGTGCCGTATCAAAGGCACAGAATCTGACCACCGGACCGTAATAACGGGTAATTTTGCAACATTACTAACATTTGGGTTTCAGTTAGCCGCTTCTGAGTATTCGGCTAGCGTGCCAGAGTTAACGGGTTCAATGCGTGGCGACGTCTTCTTCCTTCAAATAAACGCTTTTTTACCTTTATTTAGTTTGTATTATACCTTTGTTAAAGTGAAAACTTTAACAAAGCGGTCGTGCGGTCTTAAGCACACACCGTTTCTTTTTTAATCATGCTTTTACTGTTTATTATAAGTTCTTTCTTTTGAAAAATACACATTTTCCTCGACAAAGTATCTTTTATTTGCACTAAATGTTTTTAGTTCTTAGTGATTTATTTGTAACACAGGTCACAGTTTACTTTTGGGTATTTTAGAGATATGCCGAAAATATTTTAGTCACAAAAGTTTATTAAAATCCAAGAATAACAAATCATAATGTACGAAAACAAAAAGAAAAGAGCCAAAGGATCTGGCAACCCAGGACTAGGGATGCTGTTTTATCAGTAAATCTACACTACTGTTCAGGACAAGACGTTGCCCGTACCACATCAGAGGGCTTTAGTTGCGCGCGCATCACATGGTGACAAAAATGTCTAATATTACACCTCACGCATGGTTCTCCGCTCACTTCGCTCGCTACGGGGGCGTAACCAACAGAATATAGCAAAACTAACCCAAGGCATGCCCAAAATTGAGAAAAGAGCTTTTTACAAACATAACTTTAAAAAAATAAATAAAAGCGCCGACGGGAATCGAACCCGGGCCGCCGTATTGCAGACTCAGCATCCAACCTCTGAGCTACGGACCAGTTGACAACAACACCCTAAAGAAATGTTGTTTGCCAACAATGTAATGCGCGCGCAACTCTGAAGCCTTCTGATGTGGTACGGGAAACGTCTACTCTGTTCAGTGTTGTTAAAGTGAAAATATATTTAGGCGCATTCAGCACACTTTCCTGGTCAAGAAATAAGATTGAGTCGTCATGTAATGCATCACGCTCGGCTCGGCTATATTTATTATTTGTTTTTTTCTCGTTTCTTTCCGAGTTATTGCATCACATGCCCGATTTTTTGCAATTTTGCTATGATAAAACTGTAGAAAAATTAATTAATTTTGAGAACATTTTGTGGATACGTCGTTTTTGGCGATCTTCCGAACCCTAATGAAACTGGCGAGAATTGGAAACTGGCTGGTATTTTCTTGGGCGCGCATATTTTTGAAAAAGGGTCACTTTGGGTCAATCTAGTCTAGTAGAAAAAGTCGCGAGGATCGAGTGCGATAGGGAATTTAGACGAGATAAATGCTCTGTTTCGAAAGTGTCGAAAAGAGACGAATATAAAATATGGTTATCCATCGCATGCTTGGTTTGAATTGTGAACGGGCCAGTATCAAAAATCACTTCCTCGATCTCCCTCTCTACTTTCGTTACGTTCGCCGTATTATAAATTTTGTAACTTTTGCAACACGTTTACCAGGTAGGCCTTCACTTTAAAAATTAAGGTTTCTCTTTTTTTTTCTTAATAAATATTTTTTGTATAGAAATATCGATTATTTAACGAGAGCCTACGTAAAAAATCGTATAAGAAGACAGTTTAGAAATAATGCTGCCTTTTATACAGGGTGAGCTCGTTGAAATTTAATTTCGCAATTTTGAATTTTGGCACATGGCGCTACATAATATTTTATTACTAGAAGATCGAATGAGCTGGACAAACTAAACTTGCGTACATTAAGAAAGTTGGCTACGAGTACAATATACCAAAAAATTGCATCGATCCGATTGAAAATTCATGATTGATAATTTTTGAAGTGAAAACTGTCACGGTCGGAATACTTATATTCACTTTTGACACAATTATTTTAATAGGACCGTAGCTCAGAGGTAAAACGTTCGCTTAACATGCGACAGGCACCGGGATTGATGCCTGGGGCTTCCAAGAGATTTTTTAAAGTTAATCTTTAGGCGTGCTGTACATGGAAAATAAGCTGGTGTACTCGTTACGGAAACTTTATAAAATGTGTGGCGCGAACGTTATAAAACGTGTGATGCGATGAGAGGAACGATACGGCGCCGGCGAGGCGATCGAAAGTTGAGAGGCCCGTTCACAATTCAATCCAAGCTTGAGATAACTATCTTTTATCTTCGTCTTCCACGTCATCCGCCCCGAACTCGCCTATCTTTTTCTGACAAGAATCGATCGTTGAACAGACTGAGATTTAATGTATAGTATGTTCTACCATTCGTGTCAGCAAATTTGCATAAAATAAAATTGTTATTTTCACGTCTGGTGTATGTTTCACACTCATTTTTTTTTTATTTTACTTAGTTTTTAATATTGTTGCAATTTTCACTTCTGTCATGTGCATACTCCCTAATTTTTGTATTCTTATTTTTTTTCTTCAGGCAAAAAAAGAGATACTAACGCAGTAAGATTCATAATCATAATCATAATTTATTAATGCCAGGAAATACATCGTATTCTTGCACACGTCATCTTAAAAAAATACAGATATATTAATTATAATTATCTTACGTACTAATTTAAAATCAGGATAAAATACATGTATAAACAGTGCACACACACCAAAACATTACATTAATAGACTTTTACAACACATTAAAATCAGAGGCAATAAAACAGTCCGTACTTTGACAATATATCACAATCATTACTATCAGTGGCTATTCCAGAATAGCATCACAGACCAGAAATTCCTGGACACTATAAAAAGAGTTATCTACTAAAAAAGTTTTAACCTTTTTTCTAAATGAACGCAAAGGCAGCCTTCTAAAATTGAGGGGTATCTTGTTGAAAAGTTTAGCAGCTATGAAATTCGGGTGACCCTGGCACTTTTTTAGCCGTCTGCGTGAGAGCACTAGAATATGACGAGATCTGGTATCATGGTCGTGAGTCTCTGTATGTGTCAAAAATTCACCTTCATTTTTTTTAGCATAAGTCACACATTCTAGTATGTACAGACAAGGAAATGTTAAGGTTTGATGATTCTTGAAGGCTAACCTGCAGTCATCCCTGTATTTCAAACCACTTAGGACTCTGAAAGTCCTACGTTGAAGTCCAAAAATTCTGCCAGCTGCTGGCACTCCTCCCCAAACAACCACCCCATAAGCCATAAGAGAATGAAAGAGTGCATAATATACAACCTTCAGTGTTTCCCCGGAGACACAGCTATAGAGGTTACGAAGCAGATAAATGGAGTTTCTGAGTCTGCTTGACATCCTATCCACATGGACTTCCGATTTAAGCTTTGGGTCCATGTACACCCCTAAAAATTTCACTTTTGAAGGATTGATAGCCCCTTCAATGTTTCTCAGAGAGAGAATCATTTTTTGGCTCTTGTCTCTGTTCAACATGAGCTTATTGGCATTAAACCACTCCTCAGCCTCCGACTGAGCCTCCAGAGCCTCCAACTTGACAGTTGCTAAATTAGAAACTCGCAGGGATATGGTGGTGTCATCGGCAAAGAGAGTGTACTTAGACGGTCCCTCATTTAATGGCAGATCGTTAATGAAAATCAAAAATAAGATTGGGCGCAAAACTGAGCCCTGAGGAACACCGAAATTCACAGCTCTCTCCTGCCGACGACCTCCTTCCAACCCTCACGAGTTGAGTTCGGGCACTAAGATATGACTTTAATAGTAGAACCCTACTGTCACTGAAATTTTAGTACTTTAGTTTGCTGAGCAGGAGGTTAGCAAGATTGTAGCTCAAACAGAAACCGAAGGTGATGTCAGCTCAGTTCTCTGTCGTTGTCATATTAATACAATTGTGGAGTTGAAAAAGATGAAAGCGATATTATTTTATTTTTATGCATTCAGATATGTTTTGAAAAGTTTCAGAACTATAGTATGATTATAATATCAATTATATTTTTCTTTTTTTCCACGTAAAATGTGAAGATAGTTCAATAAAGGTATTTTTGAACATTCCACGGAAGGTTAAAATAAATATAGTTTCCTTGTTAGTTTCAAAAATAGATAAAAATATTAATATGCCAAAAACTAACTGGGCAACACTGTTTTTAGTGCTTTTGACAAACTTACCATTTTGTTTTTTTCTTGTGTTGTGTCTAAATCTCTCACAGACTCACAGGATCCGAAACTAAAAGCGTTTTTTACGTATATATGGTCCTTTTTGCGCAATGTTCTTTTTATTAATTTTATGACTCATTCTCGAAGATATTCACCTCGAAACAATACTAGACTTATTTTGTTTCCATTACGTCCTCGTGCCGTATCCATTGTTCTATTTTCCATTGCGAACAAATAAATAAATCCAATTCCGCTAGATAAGCTTGTTTAGCTGCCAGACGCGGACAAACAATACCGCTGGGCTCTTGAACATGATGTATGTCTCGCAAATAGTCAAGTTTGTATAAACAACTCTCCGAATTGTCCCGATGCATTTTATTATGTCGTCTGTTAAACAGAACACTTTACAACTTTTGTATAATTTATGTTTAAGAAGATGCTTATTTCAGACGCAAGAATTTTGACTCTTGAACACACAGTTTTATTTATTGAAATCTAGAATTATTACAGACAAAGGATGTTAAGGAGTGATAGATTCAATAGGATGCCGAAGGCTGCAGAAGCGGGTGTTGAATTTCTGATTCTCTGCGAATATGCATCAGTGTTTTTAGCTGACACCAAGTTATTGGTCCGTATAGGTTATCATTAGCGACATAACCTGGGTGTGTATCTACAATAATAGAGCTACGTCATCTCACTTTTTCCAAAATGCTACACCTTTCAAGACCTATTCCAGGCTTGTCTAATATTTTGAATGTGCTAGTTCCAGGTAAGTATAAGCTTATGACAAAGCTTACTTAATAAACTTTGCCCCAAGTTACCCCTGAACAGGCCTATTGATCTGCTCCCTTTTCGCAGAGTGATATTTTCTGGATTAACTGAAAGTTGTTCATCTCTGCGTACAGAGTTGCACGGGAATATTACAACAATCGTCAGATTTTTGGGTAGCTCAGACCACTGGTAGATGCAGTACGATCATTGGTCTGAACAAATGCGTGTCAAATGACCAAAAGGCAATAGGAGTAATTTGCCCAGAGACTTAAATGGATGCATTGTTCAGAAAATTGGTAGTCGTTTAGAGTTCACTTCTTCACGTGACGGCATAAAAAATAACTTAGCACCTTTTCCTATATATTCCGTCGGTTTTGACACTCGATTGACTAGATTAATTAGATTAGATTTGTTTCCAATCGTTTCGTCACGCACTGCGACCTGTATGATCTATTGTGACTCTCCCTGTTTTTAGAGCACCTTATCTAGTTTTGTATCTCTGAGTATACTCCATAGCCTTAATAATGCCCCTTAGTGTAGCATGTACCTGCTGGATTGCTTTCACCAATTTGTTTGAAATGTGTCCTCACAGTGGCATAGAAAGTAGGATGTAGTTTCTCTCCTTTTTAGCAGAACCAGAACTTTCTGTCGACAATAGTATGTCAGCGGTGAGCTTTGCTGAAGAGTTGTTAATGAATTCCTAAGCTTGTCTCTGTCCTGGTTGAACATTCCACCATTCCTACTGGAATGGTGGAACCTACAACTGGCCACCCTACAAAAGGATTCTGATTCCAACAAAGAGCCCGACGAGCTTGCTTTGGCTATTTCATCGGTTCTTTCGTTGCCTTTGTAGCCTTCGTGCCATGAAAATCAAGCTAGAGTCACTTTGTTTTGACTACCTAGTTCCAATATCTTGCAGCAACTCTCTGTCAATAGTCAGATCTCCGGGGTGCATATTCGAATGTTACAGACGCGTCCGGCGCTCGTCAATTTTCGTAAAACACGATTGTAAATAAGCTATATTACTGACGAGTCGTTCGGATTTGTCTGGAACATTTCACTTTTGCTTTGAATATCCATCCGACACGAATCCATGTCTCTACGTTCTAGCAAAATTTCTACAACGCCTCGGTGGTGTAGTAGGCAAAGTGCTTGTCTCATTCCTGCGCTACGGGTTCGACTCCCGTCGGTCGCGATAGATGTTTTGTTTATTGTTTTTTATTAATTTATATTTTTTCTTAATTTTGGTTAGCACTTGGTTAGTTCTTGTTGATTGAGCTCCCGTAGCAAGCGAAGCAAGCTTAGGGCCATGCAAAGCCATAATAATACCATGGATAGTCAGTTACCGTCAGCGGCTCATGAATGTTACAGGCCAGACCGCCTAAATCGTCTGTAACTTTGGAAGCGCGAACATGCCTCCGGGGTAGCTCAGGCCACTGGTAGAGGCGGCACGATCATTGGTCTGAACAAAAGTGTGGCAAATGACCAAAAGTGTGTCAAAGGCAAATAGGAGTAATTTACCTAGATACTTAAGTGACATTGTTCAGAAAGTTGAACTTGGTAGTAACTTCTTCTCGTGACGGTATAAAAAAATTACTTTTCCTGTATATTCCGTCGGTTTTGACACTCGATTGACTAGATTAGAGAAGATTTACTACAAATTTTCCATAAAGGTCCGTCCCGCACTACGGGCTGTTGAATCTATTGTGGCCCTCCCTGTTTTTAGATCACCTTATCTAGTTTTGTATCTCAGATTACACTACATAGCCTTGATAATGACTCCTTAGTGTAACATGTACCTGCTGGAGTGGTTTCACTTATTTGATTGAAAAGTGTCCTCACGTTTGTTGCATCGAAAGTAGGTTGCCGTTTCCTCTTCTTGGCAGAACCTACATAGGATTTTTTCTGCCAGGCCCACCAAACTTAAGTGTCCTTTGAGAGCTGTGAACTTTGCAGCGGAGTTCTTCATGAATTCCTTAGCTTGTCTCTGTCCGGTTCGACATTCCACTATTCTTGCTACCCATTTCATAACGGATGTACACTGGCCACCCTACAAAAGGTTTCCGGGTCCATCAAATAGCCCGACGTGCATGCTTTGGCTTAGTCACCGGCTGTTTCGTTGCCTGTGTAGCCTTCGTGCCATGAAAGCCAAGCTAGCGTTACTTTGGTTTGACTACCTAGTTTGTTCAATGCCTTACTTCATCTCTCTAGCAATTTGGATGTTGCACTGCTACCTGTCCACTCTCTTCTTGGTGGTTTTCCTGTTCTCCATTTTCTTCGCGCAGTGTTCTATGACCGTTACTGCCGCCTGAAACACCGTGGCAAGATTTCCCATAGGTTGCTCCCCCTTGATCCGCATATTCCGACACCTTGATCGGTCTTCGAGCCGTCAGTATACCAAACAGGAAATTGTTTTCAAATCTGTATGTTGGAGTGGTGTAATCTCTAGGCATAAATGCATACCCAACATGTAGCTTGCCTTAATCTCCTTTAGCAGTTTTTCGTTATTCAAGCTTATTGCTGTTTGTCTTAGCAACAGTCTGTGGGCCATCAACATAGCTTTTTCTTGTATGTAAATGTGTATGAGTAGTATCTCTAGTAATACCTCTAGAGCGGCTGTAGGAGTTGAGTTCACGGTGCTCATGGCGCAAATGCTCGCTAGCCTTTGTCAATACTCAATACCCTCTTCGCCCTCATTTACCTGGTTTTTGTCCACCACGGTACTGCTCATTATTATTATGGGTCTCACCACCCTCGTGTATAACCATATTGTCATCTAAGAGCTTAGTTTTTCCCACACAATCTTGTGCACCGGCCGTGACCTGCCTAATGCTATCATAGCTGTCTGTGTAATTCATTTGACTAGCTTCAAATAACAGAAACAATTAAGCAAAAAAGATGAAAACATGAAAATGTATTATATTGGAATCCAATTTCATATTATCTTGCATTTCTTAATATTACCTTAATACTTTAATTTAAACATCGGTATATTAACGATTTTATGTTTTCCATGTTTTTTTATCTAGCACTAATGATGACAAATTATTTTTGAAATTGCCAAAATAAACATTCGACTGTCGGTCGGGCGCTCGTTCCGAGAAGTCGGAATTAATTTTAGAAATAGTCCCACAAGAAAATAATTACTATCGATCTCTCTTTCTATAAGACGTTTTTCACAATGGGTTCTGGAATTCGATTTTGACGGCACCGTTGCGCAATTCTATATAGTATGATCCAAAAAGCCTGCATTGTGCGTCAAAAGGGATAAATGTGTACCACAAAGCGGGGCTACTTGGACATTTTTTCGGCCGATAGACAATATTATATAGGTGTCAACATAACATTTGAATATTTGTCTATCGGCTACAGCGGATACAATATGAGCGTCCGTATTTATAATAGAGGCATCTATATATTTCTCAAAATTCGTTGCCTTAAACTAATAAAAAATAGCAAGAGATGGTTTCGGTTTGGAAGGATTTCATGGATTTTGGCTGTTGAAGAACTTTTAATTCGAACGTATTAAAAACGCAATAAGAAAACTTCATATTAGTCAAAGATGTTTACTTTGTTTGACTGATGAATCGTACCATTAACTATACCCAATGATATGGGCAATTTTATGAAAGTGTAGACATAACGGCTATATTTTCAAATGAATGAGTTTCTCTAAAAATAGAGCGACTGACCCTAACTAACCCCTTTACATCGCATACCCTTTCGTCAACTATATAACGATGATTGAATGAATGAATTATCTAGGGAGGTGTTAATACTTTGCGACCTGTACATATCTATTGTATCCCCCTTCCATGCTGCTTCCGTTGCTGTGATTCTCAATCAGAGTACTTCATTCAGCTTCAGTGCTTTGATAAAAGCAAGTAGTCTGAATGGTTCTAGGATGGCAGTTCCTCCTGTTCGAAGATGCAGCACTTGAAGCAGACCATTCGCCTGTCCGCGACCGCCTCACACTCCGTGAGAAGGTGTTCCGGGGTTTCCTCCCCTTCCTCACAGAACCGGCAACTATCCTCGTTTTCAATTTTTATTCTCTCCAAGTGCCTTCTCAACCGGCGGTGGCCCGTCAGAAAGCCGGTGAAGATATGGAGATTGTTCTTATTCAGTGTTATAAAGTGTTTTGATCTTCCTGGATGAGTGGCCCTAGAAACATCTTTGATTGCCTCGTTCTTTTTCCTTCCTCGTAGGTGTGCACCCCTATGCCACAGAAAAGTTCCGGTCCTAAACGCGGAGGTTGTGCTCCTACTTTTCTGCTTTTTGGTTGCCTTCTATCCCAGCGAGTCCTAGTATCCATTGAAGGGATAATTTGTTATTCTTGCCTAGTTCATTTAGCCTATCTAGGCATTCCCATATCATTCAGTAGCTGATTGTTGTTGAGCTCAGCGCTTTGATGGATGCTTGACTATCTGAGAAGATGACAATCTCTTTCTTTGTGTAGTTTCTGTCGTGGTTGCACTGCGTACATCTTCCTATGGCGTTAATTTCTGCCTGGAATATGTCCGGGTGTTTTCCCATTGCTTCGGAGAATTTGTTTCCTGGCCCAAATACTCCGGCTCCGTCCCCTGTTCAGTTCTTGCCCCGTCTGTTTACCAGACCATTTCTAAGCCATCCTCCTTCGCCCGCTCCCTCTATTGTGATTCTAGTCATCGCTTGTCTAGCTGCTCCCTCTACAATAATTTGTAGAGGTGCGAGGCCTATAATTGCCTCGATTGCTGCTATTGGACAAGTTTTCATTGCGTCTGTTATGCTTGTGCACGCCAGGCGTTGTACTAACTATATAACGATAGTCTTCGAAAAAGCACGCCACTAGTCATCATCATCATCATACAGCCCCTCGCGTCCACTGTCGGACATAGACCTCCTCAAGGCTTTTCCACGTTTCCCTGTCCTGGGCAGCTGCAGTCCAGTTTGTGGCAATTCTCTTCAAATCGTCGCTCCATCGGGTGGGAGGTCGATCTCTGCTGCGTTTGTCTGCTCTCGGTCTCCATTCGAGTATCCTCTTTGTCCAGCGGTCTCAGCTCATTGTTGCTATGTGTCCGGCCCATTTCCATTTTGATTTTAGTATATGCACCAGAATATTCTTTACCTGCGTTCTTCTCCGTATATCTTCGTTTCTGACACGATCTCTAAGGCTCAGACCAAGCATCGATCTCTCCATTCTTCTCTGAGTTACTTGTAATTTTCTTATAGATGTTTTAGTAAGTATTAGGGTCTCTGCGCCATATGATAAAACTGGTGTTATACACTGATCGAAAGCTAAGGAATATTTTATTTGAACACATCTCTCATCTTCCCGTATGCCGACGAGCCTAAGATAATTCTTCTAGACAACTCGCATGTCTGGTTATCTTTGTCAATTCTTATCTCGTGGCCCAGGTACAGGGTGTTCACCCATAATGTCCCCCCCCTTTAACTTTGTTAATTTTTAAGCTACAAAAAAAAATAAAAAACAGAATTGTAGGGTTTGTAATGTAGTTTTTGCACACGCAAAGGAAAAAACAAAGAAGTGTACAGTATACAGGGTAGATCAAAAAGAAACATTTTTTTAAATCTAGCCCCCATTTTTTATTCGATTTTTCGATTCTACGTAAAATTCTATGAATTTTTAATATAACACACTATATCCTTATTCCTAATACTTTAGGAGATATTAACAGTTGAAATCGCTATTTTTTAATTATAATAATAATTCTTTAATCATTTTTAAAACAGAAGATACAAAATCACTACTGAAAGTAATGAGGTCGAATTGAGGAAACTCAATATTTTCACCTCAATGATTTCAAAAGCTAAACAAAAAGTTATATTCTTAGGTGGCTGTTGCCATAAAAAAATAAAAGAACAAACAAAATAGCGAATTCAACTGTCAATAACTCTTAAAGTATCAGGAATAGGCATATAGTGTGTTATATTAAAAATCCTTAAAATTTTACGTAGAATCGAAAAATCGAATAAAAAATGGGGGCTAGATTTAAAAAAATGTTTCTTTTTGATCTACCCTGTATACTGTACAATTTTTCCTTTACGTGTGCAAAAACTACATTAAAAACCCTACAATTCTGTTTTTTTTATTTTTTTTTGTAGCTTAAAAATTAACAAAGTTAAGGGGGGGGGGGACATTATGGGTGAACACCCTGTACATGTATTTGTCCCCTATTTCGACGCACACATTTCCAATCCTTATAGGTTCACTAGGCACCATGTTTGTCATCATTTTGGTCATTGTAAAGTTTATATGTAATCCTACCTCTTGTGCTATATTTTGTAGGTCTTGTAGGAGATCTTTGACTTCTCCGAGGTTGTCGGCTAGGAGAACAATATCGTCCGCAAAGCGAAGATGGTGAAGTCTTTCCCCGTCAATGATGACACCCTTATGCTCCCAGTTCAGTTTTTTAAATGCATGCTCGAGGAGTGTTATAAACAATTTCCGGGATAGTGTATCGCACTGTCTAACTCCCCGTTTTATTTTTCTTTTGTTGGTGGTGGAGTGAAGATGTGCTGTCGTTGCATTCGTGTAGATATTTTTGATGATATCGCAGTATCTGTGATCAATTCTGCACTCCTGTAATGCCGCAGGAATTGCTGGAAGTTCTACGGTATCGAAGGCCTTACGGTCGACAAATATCAGAGCTAATAGTCGGTTATACTAGATTGTTATCTGTATTAAGGTTTTCAGACACTGAAGGTGGTCATTTGTGCGATATCCGGAGCGAAAGCCAGCCTGTTCCCGAGATTGGTAAAAATCTAGTTTAGTTTCCAACCTATTAGCAAGGATTCGGGTATGGAGTTTATACAGGTGGCTAAGAAGACTAATAGGCCTATAATTCTCAAGATCTGTTTTATCGCCTTTTTTGTGTATAAGAATCATTATTGAGTTGTTCCATTCATCTGGGATGTTTTGACTGTGGATGCAAATATTAAAAAGCCTTTGGATGCTTTGTACTAGTATCTTTCCACCTACCTTTATCATGTCTGCTGCTACACCATCTTCTCCTGGGGCTTTGTTGTTTTCAGTCTTTCTAAGTACCCCATATATTTCCTCTATAGTGATGTCGGGAATGTCTTCTGACCCCCTGGTTCAAAACTTTTCTTGTTTCGTATGATGTTGCATCTAGAATTGACTTGTTGATGTACAGGCTTTGATAGAATTTCTCCACTATTCTCAATAGTTCTTCCCTGTTGTTTATTGTTTCGCCGGTTTCAGTTTTCAGTTTAATAATCTCCTTTTTTCCATTTGAAAATTTCCTCCTCATTATTTCCATGCTTTTATTTTCCTCAATTGTCTGTATTATTTTCTCGTTCTTATACCTCCTTATATCTCTCTTTATGGATTTAGAGATATCATTGTTTATTTCCCTAATAATATCTTCGTTTGTATTTTTGTCGCTCTTCAGTGCTCTCCTCCGTTCCATTTTTGCTTTTGTCTCTGCACTGATTTTTTGTTCCTTTCCAGTTTTTGGGCAGAACTCATCGTTTGCTTCCGTTATAGTGCTTACAATAATTATGTCGTTCAGATCATTGATGTCGTTCGTCGCTTGTTTGTTTCTCAGGGTAGTACAAATATAATTTTCAAATTTTGTTTTATCAAGCTGTATTTTTTCTGTTTTTCAACATTTTATACCTTTCCCTATCGATACGCATTTCAATAGTTGCTCTTACCATTCGATGGTCGCTGGCGGCTGCAAATCTATCCAGTACTTCCCGACACTAGTGCAACTGTAGAAATAGTTCGGGAAAAGGAGTTAAATTGGAAATAATGCCGTTTTCAGGGTTTTTGGCTATTGAGAACTGAGTTTTACTCTTAATTCGAACGTAGTGAAAACCTAATAAGAAAACTTTATATTAGTCAAAGATGTTTTCTTTGTTTAACTGATGAATCCTACCATTACGTATGCCCAATGATATGGGCAATTTTATGAAAATGTAGACATAGAGGCTGTATTTTCAAATGAATGAATTTCTCTAAAGATAGAGCGAAAGAGTCGAGCATATTTCAGGACCTTATAGACGGGAATGACCATAAAAGATCCGCTTATATCGATGTCCGAAAACGAAAACAAGAAATAAAAGAGACAAATGAGGACACATTTCGAATGGAGTGTTTGAGGCCGAGGGGCGCGGTAATCTAAGTAAATCTGAACAAGCTATAAAAAGTTAAATCAGAACCGAACCGTAGCTAAGATGCTTATCGATTCGTTTTTTTTCGGAGTTCTAGCGAATGGAGATTTAGAGTTGAACGGCTATGAGCTGAACGTTGGTCCTCCCAGGTGAAATATTTATTGTAAAGTGTTGGCGTACATTTTAACACCTAGTTATAGCTCGATGCATTATGCAGGGAAAGACAGCAAATAACAAATATGCAAAGTAAAAAGTAATTACTCGGAAGAGCAGGTAGCTCTCTATTATTATAAGCGAAGCCACAAGATAATTAAAATAGCTAACACTGGAACTTGGTGTCGGTAGGTTGGTAAGAATATAATTATGCAAAATTGATATGGGCGATATTTACATAGGGCTGATTCATTAATTACCATTTTAATTGATATCTTAAATATGGCATACTATTTAACTTTTATTGTGTCGATAAAAGCACACAACGAATGATTGTTTGACCTATGAAATCGGGCATTGATTTAAAGCTAGAAAAAGTTCTATATTAGGAAAAAATCTCCTTATCTGCGTGGCTCTGAAAGTTTCAAGAAATATTTCGTCCTTGCGTTAAATTAAACTTTATGTTTATAGTGTCCGCCAGACAGTTTTATTATTGTTTACTATCATATAAATTTTTCAGTTAGATTTTAAGTTAATTGTATAAAGAGTATAAAATGTGATTTCTACAATTATCAATAACTTACTTTATTGCAACTTAATTTGCGATAAGGGATGCATCAAACTAGTCACTCAGTTCTTGCACCTGAACAGTCAAGACCTTTTACCGGTTTGTTTGAGTTCAAAAATATAATTAAATCTCTTATGAGCCTATTTGACAATTAACGACTAATAAATACAGTAGTTCAGGAGCTCGAATCAATATATTAATGGTACCTGGCGTTCTTGATCATTCTTCACTACCAATATCATTCGTGTTTCGTGTTTTTCGAGGGTTTCCAAACACTGTTTGTCTGGTTCTTTCCAGGAGCATAAATTGTTTCATCGTCCTCCAAGCACAAACGGCATTCCATTTTTCCGGCCAGCTTTATCTTGTTCATGTGGCTTCTCAGCCGACAATTGCCAGTTTACCTGCCAACTATGGTTTGTACCTGCAGTAGACCAAGGTGAAATAGTTCTTTAATTTTACTCCTCATGGTAGGTTCACTGCCAACAGTGAATGTGCTAAATCCGGCAACTCTCCATTTGTCTGGACACAACAATTTGTTTTGTCCACTTGGAGAGAGCATCTTAGGTTTATTGTAAGCTATTCCTAGAACTGGTTCTGATCTTATGAAGGTTGCTACGGTTGCCTACTTTTCAAGGGCATCAGCTCTTTCGTTGTCTTTATAGCCTGTAGTCCAGGTATCCAGATCAGTGCAACTTTATTCTTCCTACCTAGTTAGGTGAATAGACTCTGGCAGTTTCATACTACCTTGGACGAGCAACAGCTAGAGTCAAGAGCTTTCAAAGCCGCTTGACTGTCCGAGAATATTTTGATTGATCTGCCTTTCCAGTTTCTATCAATGAGCCAATGGCATGAACTTCAGCCTGGAAAATGGTTGCATATTTACGCAGAAGCCCTGTGCCATTTTAATTCCATGCAGCGGTCCCTGAACCATCGTCGGTTTTGGAGCCGTCGCCGTCGGTGAACCAACTACTATCTGAGTCTCCCATTCGTTTTTTCCTGGAAGAAGGACGTTATAGGCACGATTGTAGTTAGTTTTAACATCTGAAGGTAGACCCAGCACACTTTCCCGTTCAGCAACTTGTTGGCTATCATGATGATAACCTGCAGATTGTTGATTACTACCTGTGTCAACCTGTACGTAGCCCATCTAGCCTGCCTCTCCACATAAAGTGGCATATTGAGGAGACACGCTTGTCTTTGCAAGGTGGATAGTTTGATTCTCACAGAGCTCTGTAAACTCTTAGAGTACAAAGCTACTGTTACATATGTTATCGGTTTTATGACCGCAATATATAGCAAGTGCATTTGCTTGAGACGTAAGCCCCATGTTTTGCCGCAAATGCGTCTGCCGGTCCAAAGTGACAGTTTGGCTTTTGCGACTATTTTATCCAGATGCGCATTCCCGTTAAGTGTTTTATCTACAGTAATTCCCAGATATTTCGCTGTCTTTGCAAATGGACCGGTTCTATTTTGAGTGAAGATGATCTTAAGTTTTCCAGCCTTTTCTTCCTTATGAATGGTACTATTACCGTGTTGTGTTGGTGCACAGAGAGCTTTGCGTGTAGGGCCATTTAATAACTTCTGGGTAACTCCATGCATTTTTCGAAGAAACAACAAGAGAAGGGGCTTGTACAGTTTAAAACAAACAGAATCCGCCCGATTAAAATCTCCTATTAAACTTGCCTGCGGGATCTAAGTGACTCTAAACAAGATAACTAGTAAGTCTACCCGGGTAAACAATTTAAACCGGCCTTATTATATTAAAACTAGCGATAATAAAAGAAAACGTTCACACCAGTCATAGACCACAATTAGCACCTCTTGATCATCTGCGTATGCCTGCACCTCCAGCGAGAGAACCACCAATAGACTGTCCATCAGGAGAGTCCAGGGGCGACGGCACCCTTCCCATCTGACACTACCTAACGGCTCTAATCTGTAGTTCTTTCACTGTAGGGTTGCTGTGGCATGCCTGCTGTCTAACATACTCCTGATCCAGTTCCTTAGTTCCGCTCCTCTTTCAGCTAGTGCTGTATATAAGGAGTTTGGTAGTACATTATTGAATGCTTCCTCAATGTCTAACCATCTCCAGGTCATTTTTGTCTAATGATTGTGTTATATTCTCGATGCGGTAGTTTAGCGCTAGTTGTGTAGATTTGCCAGTCTGATACGCATATTAGTGGGCATTTAATGTACACGTCCAGTATCTTTTCCCTGCATTTTAACAGAAAGGAGGGCAAACTTACTGGTCTCCATACGTCCCAGCGTAGGCCTACAGCACCTTGATTTTAATCCAACTGCTAGTATATACGGCTTCCGCAAACAGAGATCGATGGGAGATATATTGGCCTATGTCGCTCATATATGAAGCAGGGCAATTAAGAACTACGGAGAATCTCGAGCGATTGCGTTAGATATTTCGAAGGCATTCGACAGAGTTTGGCATGCCAGATTGCTCAACAAACTACCGTGCTTCGGACTGCCAGCGTCCCTCTGCAGCTAGCTTGCCAGTTTCTTCAAGAACCGATCTCTGCACGTTGCAATTCATGGACACATCTCAGACACATTTACCATAAATGCGGGAGTGCCTTAGGGCGCAATACTTTCACCAACTCTGTTCCTCATCTATATTAATGACTTGCTAGCCGAAACCAATAATCCTGTTTAGAGTAATTCAGATGACAGTACCCTAGTCTCGGAAGTTTAGATAAAAAAAACCTTTACCAGCGACCGAGACTTGTCATCGCAGACAGGAGCAGATTACAACAATTAATCAAGATCTGGAGAAACTTCGAATTTAGGGCGACAGGAATTTGGTCCAATTTAATGCCGCAAAAACCCAAGCATCCGCGTTTACCAAGAAAGACAATACGGCGTTCCCTGACATCATTATGGCAGGATCGACTATTCCTTCATCCTCGCCAATTGGACTACTGGGTGTCTCGGTCAACAGCAATATGTCCTGGCATGACAATCGCAAAGTCAGCCTCGCAGAAGCTTGGTTATTTTGCAACAAAAAACTATATACACCGCAGCAGCTACTCTTGCTCTACAAAGCACAAATAAGACAGTGCTTAGAATATTGCTCACGCATCTGGGGTGCCGCACCTAAGAACACCCTAAAGCTGCTGGATTCCATTCAGAAGAGAGCTGTGCGTCTCGTCGGCGACCTGGAGTTGACCCGAGATCTGGATAGTCTGGAACATCGCAGACATGTGGCCGAGATTTCTCTGTTTTACAGATATTTTCAAAGAAGCGTCTGTCAGACAGTCACGACAGACGGCTAGAGTGCACGCGTTCGTCGTACAACTGGAAACGCCTAGAACGTCGCTTTACAAGGACTCCTTTGTCTGGCGTACTGCATCACTGTGGAACTCACTCCCTGGACTTCTGTTTCCCCCTAATTACAACCTACAACTATTCAAGAACCGTGTCAATCAACATCTTCGCGCACACCGCTCGTTGAGTGCCATAGGATCTTCCTTTAGTCTGTGTGCCACTGACATAATACAAAATATATATAATTACACGTTAGGCAGGCTCTAAAAAGTTTAATTAAGCACGGTGTTATTACCTCCAGGCCATTTTGCAGCAGTGCTGGAAATATTCCGTCATCACCAGATGATTTAAAAGGCTGAAACGATAGAATCAGACTTGTAATTGTTGATGCATTAACGATGTCTCTGGGGACAATCCAGTCGCCAGTTTTGGATCGACTCGATCGGTCTCAAAATGCTTCTTCTCACCACTATGCAGAGTCCGCCATCCCGGTGACTGAGTTTTAATTAAAAGTTCTAACATTTCTATACTAGATTCCGTACAGGATCCGTCAGGACATATTAGCGATGCTAACTCCTGAACGGGTTCTCTAGAGATAATTCCATGGACCCTAGCAGTGCTAGGTGCATCTATTATGCAAAGATGATTAAATACATCCATTTTACGTACTCTAATAAAAATGTATATTAATACGTGTTTTTTTTCTGTTGGAGGGGAAATCCATCATGGGCACCTTTAGCCTCAATTGGCCCTTTGTCAGGTAGTGCTAGACTCTACTGGCTAAAACTCTCCCTCACTGGTGATTCCGCTTTCTTGAAACTGCCTAGGAGCATTATTTCAAGAAAAGCTGTAGATTAAGTTGTTCGGGCCACCTACTTACCTTCTTCTGAAGTCTATCTATTAAGCAACAATTTTGATATAATAATAATAACTGCAAGAACAATTATTTTCCTATTTTATTAAATATTAAACCTACCTTTATTGATCAACGTAAACTATATTGATAGGATTGAGAATAATTATTAATGACAATCCAAGATCTTTTTGATCTTACATAAGGAATAAAAGGCAGGGATATAGCATTCCCCAGCATGTGACCCTGAATGGGTTTGTTAGTCAAAACAATGACGAGCTAGTTCTACCTTTTTGCTAAGTTTTTTGTAGCGGTTTATGCAAATACCAGTATACCAGTGCCTCACTATGCGTTTGATAACCGGGTGGATATCAGTAAATATTCCTTTACCCTCTCTGATATTGTCAATAGTTTGACTGATATTCCTTTTAAACTTACATATGGACCAGATGGTATACCAATGTTTTTTGTGAAAAAAAAGAATGGATTTTCACAAATGCAGTACCTCTTCATATAATATTTAATATTTCTTTGAATACAGAAGTTCTCCGCGTTTCTGGAAGGTAAGCTATCTGAAGCCAATTTTCAAATCAGACAAGAAGGACGAGGTAGAAAATTATACAGCAGTGTGTAATCAGTCAGAAATTCCAAAGTTGCTTGATGCGTGAGTCAGTGGGTTTCTCTCTTGGGATTGTAGAGGAATAATGAACGAGGAGCAGCATGGTTTCCTTTTGGATAGATCTGCCGGCACAAATTTGGTTTTGCATGAGCACTTTATTGCGGAGTCCATGGAGAGAGGAGTGCAGGTTGACTCGATTTACACGGAGTTTTCTAAGGTGTTTGATCGAGTCGATCATGGTCTCCTGGTTGCTAAACTGCGGGCGCTGGACTTGGGGCCGTTGATACTGAAGTGGATCGTCAGTTGACGAACAGGAGTCAGGTTGTCAGGCTTGGTAATCATTACTCTGCTGAAATGGGGGTCCCTTCTGGTGTCCCACAGGGATCTCACTGTGGACCGATTCTCTTCATTCTTTTTTTAAATGATTTACCCAGATTTGTTCCTGGGGGTCGCCTGCTCATGTTTGCTGATGACGTGAAGTATCTAGGTTTGTGGCCTCCGTGTCAGATGCGCTCCAACTCCAGGAGGATCTGGAAAACTTTTCTGGATGGTGCCGGGACAATGGTATGAATCTTAATGCCAGAAAATACAACAGCATTACTTTTTCTCGCCAGAGGAACCCCATTGCATTTCTTTATTCTCTAAATGATATTGTTTTAACTGAAATTAAGGATCTGGGGGTCACCTTGGATTGTAAATTTTCATTTAAGGATCATATTAACATAACTTCAAAAGCTTTTAAAATTTTGGGATTTATCCAAGATTCTTCTGCTGACTTTTCTATTTTTACTCTGAATATTCTTTATTGTTGCCTTGTCCGGTCTATTCTTGAATATTGTTCTGTGGCCTGTAATCGATCTTATGGGTCTCATATTGAGCGTATAGAGCGAGTACAGAACAAATTTCTAAGATTGGTAGCTTACCGTTGTGGGTATGCACGGGATCAGTATGAGTATGGTCATGTGAGAGAGTTGTTGGACATTGATTCCCTGGAGAGGAAGAGGTTCTTGCATTCTTCCATAGATTGCCCTGCATTACGTGGCATGATTTTGTTGCATGTTCCGGACAGAAGAGGTAGGCATACAAAAGTATTTAAAGTGCCTTTTCATTGCACAAACTATGGCAGGAGTGAGCCCACGTCAAGGATTGTTAGAGGGGCGAATTGGTTGAGTGCGCGGGTCCTTCTGTTCCGCCCGGGTATGTCAGCGTTCAGGGGGAGGGTTGCGAAACTAAATAATATTCAGTGACCTTGTAAGATTTTTTTTTTGATATTTGTTATTGTTATTTTAAGAAATATGTATATGTCTTAGGATATTTTATTTGGATGTTTTGTGGATGTTATGTATTTTTAGACAATATTATCTTGGCTGTAACATTGTAAAGTGGCAACTCCGTAGATAAATAAATAAATGCACCAAAGCTTTTGGTTTAGCGGTTAAATCGCCATTTTTGGAATTGTAACGTAATAAGGAGTGAGATTTAAATTAATGAAAAATTATTATTTATAGCATTAAAAATTTTGTCACGATTGGTAGCAAAATTACACTTGGGAATGGAAAATATTGATTATTTATTTCCAATTTTTGATATTGATTCTTTAGACGAAAAACTTAACTCTGATTAAAAGAGTTATAGAGCTTTTTCACATGTGTTTTATATCGCCCACTAAAAAAAATTATTTTTCAAGTATTTATTATTGTCTCTTGTTACTGCACATTCTGACTACATATTGCTATAGAGCAATTCAAAGGTTAATGTTGCGCATGTGCTAACGTTAAACGTCGAATACTTCAATGCAGCAGCGTTGCCGCAATCTTTATTTGCCTTACGGCAGTACATTGTTGGTTTGTCAAATCGTTTTACCCGTCTTCTGATAAGAGCTTGTATTGCAGTGAATAAGGTGCTAGATTTGCAGAAAATATTAGGTTCTGTATTCAAACCTTATCCAAAATATATTTAATTTTTTTTATTTTATCGATAAATTATCAGTAAGATTATATGCACACATCAGTTTACTCACGTATACCTATTTAAAAAGTGTTTTAACGTTATTGGACTCAATTGTCAAAAGACGATGCTATATTCAACGGGAATTAAATTTAATTCATTAGAGTATTATTGCCTTGCTCTTAAAAAAAAACTAATGTAAAATCTACGTGTGCCATTAGCCGAATCGGGAAATTTTTAAACTGTGCCGGGTTTTTCTTTTTCGTCACGTCCCACTAACTTGAAAAACGTATAAGCGGCAAAGATAAGAGCATGTACAGCGAAATGCGCGCCATGGGAAATTTTAAACGAATAAATGACGCTCTAGTTGCACATACTTGACGCAGCTCGACGCTTGCCTTTATAATCTGAACTTTTATTATGTTAATAAACTTGAAAAACGAGCATTAGTTTGGACTATGGATGACGACTGACATATAGCTTTTACAAGTCAAATTATATATTACAAGATGCCCAATGTTTCCATATTAGGTAATAATATTTTTTTTATATTTGCATGACTGCAAACAGTTGACTATTTAAAGAATAAATATATATTTGGAACAGTACCCAATGAAAACTCCATTACAATATTAGGTAGGACGTCCATTCTACGGTCCAAATCTAAAGAGGACGATGTAGGAAGCAAGAGGGCAGATTTGAATTACATGTGTACCTACTTCTTAATGACTGTCTGGCCATAACGTCTGTATTAATGAATCCATCCAAGTCATGCAAGCATTAAATAATACTTAGCTACTTGCCATTTGAAGAATAAAATAGAACATTTAGTTATTTAATGAAATCTTATGTTTAAAGGAAGATTACTTATATTCTTATGAGGTTTACCTAATCTCTCTTCAAGGCATTTCAAGTAAACCAAGCAAGGAAAATCAAAGGGTTTGGGCCGGATCGCCTAGGTGGCCGCACAATTGGTCTCTTATTTAATGATCAGCGAAAGTAAGATGCTTCTCACTCTAGACTGCCCAACAAAATAGAATGACGGAATGAATGATCTTGGGGTGGTATTAGTACACTGCGACCTGTATAATGTGATTCTCGACCACCTGGCACTCCGTGAGACGATTTTCCGAGGTTTCCTCCTCTCCTCACAGAACTGTCCTCGTTTTCAATTTTTATTCTTTCCAGTAAGAAGGCCCGTGAGGATGCGGAGATTGTTCTTACTCAGGTTTTTTAATTTTTCTTGGTGAGGGGAGGCCTAGAAACATCTTTGATTGCCTTAGCCCTGGAAAACGTTCCCATAGACTGACCCATTTGGTTCGCTCTTCTTTCCTCTCTCCTCCTTGTAGGTGTGCAACCCTACGCCTCAGAAGAGTTTCGGTCCTAGAAGCGGAGTTTGTGCTCCTATTTTTGCCAATTGGTCTGCTTTTTCGTTGCCTCCTATCCCAACGTGTCCTGGATAGGGATAGTTTGTTATTCTTGCCTAGTTCATTTAGCCAATTCCATATCATTCTGGAGCTGATTGTTGGTGAGCTCAGCGCTTTGATGGCTGCTTGACTGTCTGAGAAGATGACAATCTCTTTCTTCCTATAGTTTCTGTCGAGGTTGAACTTCTCACATCTTCCTATGGCGTTAATTTCCGCCTGGAATATGTCCGGGTGTTTTCCCATCGCTTCGGAGAATTTGGTTCTTAGTCCAAATACTCCCGCGCCGTTCCCCTGTTCAGTTCTTGACCCATCTATATACCATTTTATGGCACTTTGCTGGAATGTGAGAATGCAAGTGGTGTTCTTTTTTCATTCTTCTCCACTTCTTATCATGACCGTGAAGTATTTTTCAAAATTGTATCTTTTGACTATATCGTCCCTGGGGAGCCCAAGAAGGGATATATACTTTGTCAGAGATGTTAATTCACTCTTTCCTCGCCTGCTCCCTCTCTTGTGATTCTAGTCATTCCTTGTCTTGCTGCTCCCTCTACAACAATGTGTAGAGGTGCGAAGTCCACGATTGCCTCGATTGGTGCTGTTGGACATGTTTTCATTGCGCCTGTTATGCTTATGCGCGCCAGGCGTTTCACTTTTTGAGAGCTGATTAATGCTCTGCTTTTCCGTTTCCTTGAACCAGGCAATCGGCCCGTAAAGTAGGGCCGGTCTTAATATCATTGCGTACATCCAGCGCAGGATTTCTGGTTTACATCCCCAGGTTTTTCGCTTAAGGCTTCGACACATCATGAAGGCCTTCGTAGCCTTAGTTACAACTCCTTCAATGTGTTTATTTTATTTGAGTTTGCAGTCCAGCGTTATGCTTAAATGATTGTTTTCGATGGGTTTATTTCCAGCCCCACGAAACGGAACTTTTTATAAATACTTTCATTAACATCGAGTCATCTCATACAAGTGCTTGCTGTCAAACACAGGAATATAGTCATCCTAAATATAAACATATATACTATTAAAGAAAGTTCTCTGCGAACAGTGTTTTTAACATTATGCAATTTCCCTTAAGACTTTAGTATCACATTTTGGCGAATTTCTTTAAAATTGGCGTTTTTCAAGACATTATTGCATAAAAAAACTATTGTTTGACCAATCTGTGAGGCTGTTTCTTCCACATTTTCTCTAAAGATGAAAATATGATATTTTCGATATTATGTGCATTTTTGACATTGGGGCATGTTCAAAAATGAGCTTTTCCAGCTTTTATTTTAAAATACAAAAACCAACTGTGTTTATTTAAATGTATAGAGCAAGAATATCATTAATATAAGCAAAAATCTCTTTGTAGTTCGCTAATCAATTTATACGTTATGACTCTACCGTGCATAGCCACAAATTTACAAATCAGATCAGCTTTAGTAATAATGAATAATGGAAAGCACGCATCCTGAAAAGAAAATTAAACATTCGATGAAACTAAATTAATAACAAAAGAGCAAGAAAGAAGAATACTCTTTGAAACACATTCAACACGCGATCCGGCATCTAAATATAGCCGGGCGCGCGTCCTAATTAATCCATTTTTATCGTGATGGCGTCGCGGCGCCCCCATTAATTTTCGTGTTCCGCGAAGATTAGCTTAGGAAATGTGCAATAATTCTGAGCCCATAATAAATGTTACTAGGCCAAAAACCAAGGTGGGGAGGTCCTCCTCCTTGTTCTTTAGATTTTAATCAACGGGGCGAGGTCTAATTTATTTTCTTTTCGGTAGAAACTGATTAATTTCCGCCTAAATGTATGTATTTTTTTCACCTTCCTGCAGCATGAGAGCACTAGCAACAACTGCTGCGGAAATTATAAAAACTGCCAAACACTTTTCTGCCTTTATGCCTGTTATAGTCTATCCATTTGGAAGCCGAAATAATAAAATAGATAAGGGTTACCCAGTGCCCAGTGGGTAATAAACCTGTAGTTTGAATTATAAACGGTGTCGGAGGTTATTTTCCCACGTAATAAAAAACGTTAAAAAATAACTGCCTTAAGCTTAAATGAAAGGATCATAATTAGAAATTTGGTGAATTATATCAAAAGTCATAAAAACCTTAATTTAAACGTCGACGATTGTGTTCAAAAGTGTTCCCCAATGACCGGAGTTGGACAAACAACTATGTATCGAATTTTGAAGGAAGAAATGCAGGAGGACTTCTTGCGCCAAAGCCAAAAGCAGATAAAATAAAACTGGAGCTGACAGGAGATGGAAAAAATTTTCTGCCATGAATCATTCTTCTTAATTCTAGAGGCCGTCAACCAACGATGGGCAGAACCAAATTGTGGTAAAATCCATAAATTTTCGTCGGGAAAAAATTCAGATGATAAATTTGATACCCAGGTTTAGTAATAATTGTCATGGATAGTGCAAGTTACCATTCCAAAAAAGTTCTGTGAGCTTCTTCTATTCGCTATGTGCGTTACACGACGCGACATCTGGTGGTACAAAATGTGGCGAATTTCTTCGCTACGCAACACGTCAGGTACATCGGAAACGATTGAAAATTCACGAAAAATTTTTGATTTTAGTGCAATATAATAATTAGTTCTGCAGATAATACGTTGATATATGAGAATATTTATCGATTCGACTGAAAAAAGCCAAGTTCGATATTGAATTTTGTGTGTATTCAGCAAAACTTCGTAGGTTATGAAAGCGTAAACATAAGAATATCATAATAACAAAAATAGCATTGTGAAATTGATACGATTAAAAATTCGATTCATGAAGTTTTACTGAAATTACTTTAGAATGAATGAAGACGATTTAGAATAATTTATATTTCAATCTGGAAATTGATAGACAAACTGAAATTAAGTTATTAAATATATTTTTCGGGAATATTAGTGCTGTCCATTGCACTAATCATAAAAACCGGCTTCGAAAATAGGTATATCACACAGGTTATGATACTGACCCCTTGTTGGTTCTGGTGTCATATGAGCACCGTCGATTTTGAAGCATTTTTTG